>CM023487.1:32739136-32791489 GCA_013339685.2 Hyalomma asiaticum | reverse complement strand
CATCTCACAAGTAACGTATAATACTATTAATGAAATAGTGTCTATAAAGGTGCGTAGTTTACATAAGGAGATTTTTACGGGAAACAAGTGTACTGGAAAAGTATGTGCTTTTCTCATACTGTAGAAGCCGTCAGTCTGAAGGTTTCTTTTAATTCTTGCTTGAATGTTTATTAAACGAAATTGCTTGTTTCTGTACTTTTCTCTCTCTCTCTTTGCGATGTGTGTTCAGCAGAAATGGCAGTACCTCCTGGCCACACTATGCTTTATGGAATCATTGACATTTCCATTTGCTCGCAGTTCATGGTTTTACAGGAAATAAAGTATTAACAGGTACCTAATTCTCCGAAGGGCTATATACTTCGTCTCGTGGAAACTCGGTATATGGAAGTGCGGAAGAACTCCTGCCTGTATCTTTGTTTATTATTATTATTATTATTATTATTATTATTATTATTATTATTATTATTATTATTATTATTATTCACTGCACGGGATCCATCGTTCAGAAGAAAACGAGGCGCGGAAACAGCTAGACTTGAGAGCAGGGTTTTTACTTATACAGCCTAACACCGCCGCCCCCCCCCCCCACTTGACTGACTCCCAACACCATGGGTAGGGCCATAGGTAACACCCCCCTCCCCCCTCCCACCCGCCCCTTTTCCCAAAGTCGCAATTATGGATAAACCCCTGCTCAAGAGCAGTGAAAAAGAAAAGAAAAGGACATTTGCTCTGTGTCTCCCTCTGCCCCTGCCTCCGTGTTCACGTACACTACCTTTTCTTGCAACTTAATCGTTCCTTTTGTGTGTTTTGCGTTCGTGGATGAACCCGCCCGCCGCTGCGTCGTTTTATCGCATCGACGACGACTCTCTCTGTGCCGCGTAGTAGTACGTTGATCTCGCGCGCGTGTGTTGTGTTCTCGCGGCAAAATGGCGGCGTCGACGGGGGAAGCCCCTCCTGCGTCCTTTTTCTCTCCGCACACGCGGCATATCCCCCTTTGTTGCGAGGCCCTTTTGTTTTTTGTTTTGTTTTTTCTCTCGACGTCAACGGCTCGACCTTCCCATCCACTCGCTGCCTCACCTTTCTCTTGCTTGAACCTTGCGCGCTTCCTTCTTTCTTCCTGTCTCCTATAGTCTGTTTCAGAAGTTCCGTGCAGCACTGTGGAAGCTACAGGCCTCTTCGGCCAATCCGGAGGGCGAACACACGTTAAACATGTCCTTCCGCGTCTTGTCCTGTGCAGCCCTGCAAGGACGAAAGTGAAGCGGGGTGTGCGTGTCCGAACAATGGCATTTCGTCTCGCCTCGGAAAAATGCTGCGCTCGATGGCCTCGTAACCTTGGCTATGCTGCACGGAACTCCTGAAACAGACTATAGTCTCGTCGGCTGACCGCGATCACGCGCATGTGCTTCCTTTCCTCACCAAACGCACGAGGCCGAGAGAGAGAGAGAGGGTGGCAGCGAAGGGCGGCCGCCGCTCTGTAGTGACTTCCGTGTTTTCCGCCACGGAACATGTGTCACTTTCGTCGACGACGTTGGCTTGCGTTGGAACGGCATGCGAAGTGCGTCGCACTTGCAGCGGCTGAGTCAACCCCCTTTCGCGAGGGTTGCGACGTGGCGCTTGTTATTGTGCGCACGGCTCGGAACAATGCTTAGGGTTGTGCGAACACAAAGACGAAGAGGGTAGGAGTGTAGTCTCTTTGCGGGGTCAGAATATGTTCTCTCAGGCATGCTCCTCTTCTATTGTGACGTTTGGTTGCGACGTATATATAGTCGTTTTGGCGCTGACAGACAGGTCAACGGAGAAAATCATGCTCGCGAGGAGGCCGAAAGCTGTGCGAAAGTCGTTTTTCTTTATAAATTGCGATTGCGCTGTTTGCATGTTGTATGAACCTTCCTGCCCCATCATTATTAATTTGGTGTTATCAGGGTCCTTCAACAGGTGTAGTTATACCATTTGTGGCTTCATCAGGCAACACGGTATGCATTTATTCTCGTGGTGCGGCCTGATATTAGTATTTCGAATGTCCCAATAAACAAACGTCCTGCACAACATCAAATACTACTACTACTGTATACGTAGGGTTGTTCAATTGCGGGTAAAAATTGGGTGCTGTTTTTCAAAGTGCTAGTCGTGGGGGAAAATCGTTCCACAATTTCGTCTACATTTACAAAGCCTAAATTTACATATGAAAAGCCTGTAGTTTCAGCAGTGCTGCGTGCATGTAGCCTGTTAATTGAACTGTGCCTCATACTGGCGTTCGGTTATAGGCCAACTGAATATAATTTAGCTGTCCGTAGGCGGGGCATATAGGTAAAGCGTGTGCGCCGCGTTAAAGGATAAGTTGGGACGTGGTACTGGAACTCGCGGAGAAATAGGGTTCATCCCTATTTCTCTCCGGGTTTTTACCCGAAATCGGTTTTTAATCAGAAACTCGAACCTCGGGTTTTTACCCAAAAGCGAACTCGTACAAGGCGCATATACATATGGCTCACTAGGTGTATTGATGCCCTTCGGGCATAACGTATATGCTTTGCCGTTACTGGCTGTTGCAGCAGCCTCATGCACTTACCACTCTATTCCACTTGTAATCTCGCGAAAATCCGCGATTTATCCAGCTGACGCCGCGCTGAACAAAGGCTGCTGGTGGCGACGTATATAGCGGCCGCCACGATACCGAGGCAGCTATAGCGCAGCGCGGATAAGCTGCACGCTGATCCGATCGGCTTATACTATGTACAAGTAGGCTGGGCTAGGGGGGGGGGGGGGCAGCCCTGCAGATTGCGTGACTTTGCAAGCCACCTGTTGTCGACGGACTGTTTTCACGGCGCACGGAGTGTGGAACAACGCTCGACAGCGTTGTGGTTGTGCGTCCGCCGTCTATGATCTCTCTCTCTCTCTCTCTCTCTCTCTCTCTCTCTCTCTCTCTATATATATATATATATATATATATATATATATATATATATATATATATATATATATATATATAATCATTAATGAATAGGAAAGCATAGGGAAGTAATTCAAATTCATAATTATAGTATTGTGGTATCCGCAGGTCGTGGATTCTGTTTCCACCAAAGGCGGGTTTGTCTTTTGCGTCCACTTTAATTCCTTTCTACTTGCTCCAAAATTACAATACCATAATTAGGAATTTGAATAACTTCCCCTATGCTTTCCTAGGCTTCCATGTTTGTTCGTTCATTAAGCTGTTTCTAACAAATAAACGAGCCCTTGACCCCTTCCCTTTCGTTATATATATATATATATATATATATATATATATATATATATATATATATATATATATATACAGGCGACAGGCAGAATGTTCTCATGTGCATGCGTCTCGGCAACATGAACATATCGTATTGAAGACGATGATAATAATAATTGCTGGAGTTTTAACTTGCCAATACCACGATATCATTATAGTACACGTCCCGTACTGGAGGGCTCCGGGATAAGTTTGGCGGTTATAGTTAACGTGCACTGATCACCTTGGCCGGGATCGAACCCGGCGTTCTCCTTGCCGCGGGGCGGCCCGTTGAAGACGATAAAAAGCAGGCTTCAGTCGACGTAGCCAACGTTTCGGCAAGTGGACTTCACGGCAGTGCCATTGTTTGCCCTGCATAAACATAAGACAAGCGCACTTGCCGGAACGTCGGCCCTATATAAAAGCAGGGAATCCCTGATTTTCCCCCCCGCATTCCCCATGGCTCCTAGGAATGTTTATTTGCTTATTTCATACGACGAAACCTGGTTGATGTGATCCCCGCGTTATTTTTTTCGGGATGTTACCCCCCCCCCCCCTTTTTTTTTTCTTTTTTGCCGACCTACACGACGTACGTCGTGTAGGTCGAAAATCGTATCAACCGTGAATACGTATTCACGGTTGATACGATTTTCGGATAATACGTTTTATTTTTCGGTTACCGTAAGGGCCATATTTTCGAGATTCCACTGTATTTATATTTTGAGCTTGTAATTTCTTTCATTGAAAAGACTCTTTCTGTGTACCGTCTATTTTCCGATCTGCTGCGCATGTACTCGCCCGGGTTTGTTTTCTCTTTCTTTTCTTTTTTTCCCCCGAAAAGAGGGCCGGCCCTAGAGACTGCTGCAGCTTAGGCAGCATGCAGTGGCATACTGCCTACGCTACCGAGGCAGTATGCAGTGGAACTCTGGGGCCGCGCAAAAAGTGAACGGTTCTGTAGAATTACGTATTAGTCTGTGGGGCTGGTTAAATTCGTCGGCCAAGCTATATAGTTATCGCTGCTCTACAAAACGCGTTGTGGAATGTGGAACGGCTCGTAATTAGCATTTAAGTAAACAGCACGGTCCGCACGCATTTCACAATGTGCCACCTCGCGGATCTGCTTCAAGAAATTTTTTTTTTAATCTACATAAATCACGGTCGCGGTATATAGCACGTGTTCTTTCCAGGAAACGCGGTATGTCTTCGGCCGAGACTGTTCGTGACGCAAATGGCGAGGAGACAGAAAGGGAAAGGGAGTAGTACCCTCTCCCTCTCTCCTCCTATACACGCTTTCTCGAGAGTCCCTGTCGCTTCGCGCGAGCTCCTCACGTGCGTAGTGGAGGAGATACGATATAGCGCGTGATGCATATACGACGACTGCCACTGCGCTTAAGCTGCTGTGACGTGACGTGCCGCGTGCCCTACGAGGTTTCGTCAGGAGCTTGTGACGTCACGGCGATGACGGAACGCGCCAGCCTGGCGGCGGTGTCTCCCGTGTGTCTGCAGGCTTGGGAAATGAGCCGCTTTTTTTTTTTGTATGTTTGTTTCTCCTGGCGCGTGATGGGGGAAGCCGCCTACGAAGAACTCCTTTTTTTTTTTTCTTCAGCCCCCCTCTCCCCCTTCTTTCATTGTCTCTCCTATTTCAGAGGCGGATATTGTTACTGGAGGCTCTTTTTTAATTCTGTGGTTTTATTTTACTTCCCCCTTTCGTTTATTCTGTGTTTTGTCTTTTTTAAACGTGCGCTATGTCGCAACTTTAGCCGTGCTTTCAGACTTGCAGGGCAGTCGTTACGTGAAATGTTTTCCATCACGGAATCCTTCAGAATGTCGTTCTTTCCTAGAACAATATGTACCTGCTGCTGAACAATAGAGTACCTGCTGCTGTAGTTAATGAAATATCAAATGAAACGTTTTATGCCTTGTTAACTTAGTGCTTTATAACTTCTCGTTATGTGTTTCTTTGCATACTGGCTGCGTATGTAATTTATTTATTATTTTGCCCACTTTTTGATCTCTACTGTTTATATGTGATGTGTAAACCCGCTTATATTGTGTTCCCCCTCACTGTAATGCCTCTGATGGCGCTGAGAGTATTGCGTAAAAAAAAAAAGAAAAATAAGTTTGCCGGTGAGCTGTGCCTGCTCGCAAGTCACGAGTTTTCTTTTTGATTGCGTTATTTCGTCTCCATTTATTTCTCTCTCCCTCTCTCATGACTAACCATTCGACGGCGCGCTTTGATCATGCGATGTTTCGGATCGGAATGCTCCTTTTTTTTCTTTTTTTTTTCACCGACGCTTCTGCGCATCTTGTTTACGTGTAACTCCGCGAGCAAATGGTCTATAATGATGCTTCGAGTGGCTCTTTCCGGGAACGTTCGAGCGTATAGATTTCGCTGCCCTCGCGTAATGTGCGCGACATATATGATAGGTAAATGGGAAAAGCGGTTTGTGTGCTTGTCATCAGAGATAGGGAGGGGGGGGCGGGGAGGGGGTGTGTGATGACGTCATCGCAGGGCTGGCGAAATCTCGCGTGAGCAGTCTGACAGTGTGCGCGCGGCTAATGAATGCCCCCTGCAAGCTTTTGTATTTTGTTCCTTTTTTTTTTTCCTAGAAGAACGACACGTTACTTCGTAATGGGTAATGTCATTGAGACATTGCAGTGAAACCTTTCCCTCGTGAAGGTGGTGAAAATTACTCCGGGGCCCTGCACAATGCGGTGCTTAGCTCATAATGACATCGTGGTATTGATACGTAAAACGCCATCAATTATTATTAAACTTTCACGTGGCTTTTTTTTTCCTCTATAATGTTCAGCATAGTACGGCGAAATTAACGACGGTAATAGATAAATAAAAAGTTGGAGGACACTTAAGAGCTAAACGCTATATATATATATATATCGCCATTTTCGAGTTTTTCCGTCGTAATATAATTCTTACAATTTTTTTTCTCACGAATTTCACTTCGATAAGTTCAGTTTTGTTCACTGTTATAAAGCACCTGGGCCGTGACGCGGATGGCTTGCATTGCCGGGTGCTCCGGGAAACGCTGGTTATTGGGGGACGATGATTTCCGACGCCGGCGCCAAATTTTCTGCGACATGCGCTGTGTCGCGTTAAAATTGCTTATCAGTATGAACAACATGGATGTCTCACTTTTATACTGTCCCTTCAATAATCCCCTCTCTCTCTCTCTCTATGCGTTTCCCACTTAATCCTCGTGCACTTCCGGGCATGCATGCTTCCGCCGTGTATACTGCAGTTGTTCACTCACGTGACATGCACTTGTCGTCATTATAGAGAGAGTCAATGCTCTCCACTTCCCAGAGAACAGGATGCGTGGAGGATGTATAGCGATATAAGATTCGTATATGCGGAAGCTTGCTGCCATGCTGCGGGAGTGAGCAACTTGCGTCCTCTATATAGACGGTGACGTGAGTGCGACAGCATTGCTTTTAATTATACTATAGCCGGGAGTATTCGCGTGACGTCATCGTGCGCCATTTTGTACAGTACGCTACGCAGCTTCCGCTAGTGTATACTATAGCTTCCGCTGTGCTATGAAGATAACCGGTTCGAGAGAAAGCACAGCCTTTCACTGTGCTGGCTGGACAGCGAAATGGCGGCCTCAGTGACGTCAGTGCATACCTACTGAGGTGTCACGTGCCGAACCCATATACGATACCGTTATGAGAGACGCTGTATATAGTGAGAGGGGGGCTCAGGAAATTTCCCGAAGTTGGCATCCTTTGACGTGCATGCGCTGAAATCGAACGGTGCACACCTAAGTCTGTATATTCCATTTAATACCGTCGGTGCTTTGGAAAACAGCGATATCAGAGTATGGTGAGAAAACCACCTGATTTCCAGCACCGGCTGTTTTTTTTCAACATATTCTAATAACGCTGCTTTTCACGGCACTGCATGATAGTCCTGCAGCAGCTGCAGGGTGATTCAGTTCTCTCAGAAACTCGCCAGTAATCTTGATAGCTGAACGAACGATGCGATGACGTCACAGCCTCCCCGCGATCAGAAATATGCGTTTGGTAAGAGGAAGTGAAAGCGACGATGTCATCCGGCGATATGTTGAGTTATGCCAGCTTTTCCTCAACTTGACAGCGGCGATTTCAGCGCCGAAGTGTTGCCGTCTTGGTCTTGACCGCCCGCCATGCTTGGGTAGGCAGCGTTGAAAGGTAATGACGTCAAAAACAGGGCTGGCCCACGTGGGAATCCGCTAGAGATTTTTAAAAAAGAACTTCATTTTAAGAAACACTAATTGACTTGCGACCGCCTGGCGTGGCATGTATTATTGAATTGTACCGAGGAGAGCGTACACTGAAAATTTCATTGCGATCAGTGGACATAGCAAAAATCGCCTTTAACGCGCACTTGTAACGCGTGCGGAGTACTCTCTATATATAGCGTTATCTCCTGCGTCTAAAATGCGCCTTTAGAGAGCACATGACCCAGATCCATAAGCAAGGACGTTCGTATACCGTACCGATATCAGTTGCGTGGCCAATTGCACTTTATAAGCGAGGCTCGTTATATCTGGTGTGTGTGTGTGTGGCCACGGTGGGAACAGTGGCGGAGCCAAGATGCGAAAGCGTTCGGACGGTTCGGGCGACTAAGGCCTTTGCGGCTGACACTTAATCTGTTTCGTTAGTTCCGTGCAGCACTGTAGAAGCGACGACAGTCCCCTTCGGCCAATCAGGCGTGCAAACACGTGTTAAACGTACAGCCCTCCGCGCCACGGCGTCTGCCAGTGGTGGACGCTGCAGTGGCAGCGGCAGCCTCGGAAAGAGGAGGGCGGAGTGCGGCAGGAGTGGCTCTCAGGTGCGTGTCCGGACACGACCGGTCTGGAGGCGAGCGAGCGCCTCCAGACCGGCCGTGGTCCGGACAATGACATTTCGTTTCGCCTCGGAAGAATTTTTGCGCTCGACGGCCTCGTAGCCTTGGCTCTGGTGCACGTAACTAGCGAAACAGATTATGGGCAGCCGCTCATCGTATAGTCGTCCTCGGCCTTTCGGAATTCCTCCAGAAGGACGCGGCGAGAGTTCAGACCTGTACAGCGTCAGCGTTGGCACGCACACACCGGCGCTTGACGCCTGCTCCCAAGGTTCTCGCGTTGTACGCTTATACCTATCTGTACGCAGTGCATGCCGCTTGGCGCGCGGGTGAGACGCGCGCGCATAGGTCGCGCAGCAGCTGCTTCTATACACCGCCATATATATGTGTCATTGTGCGTGTACGCACACTCTTCGTCAGCTGCGCGACCGGTGTATGTCTGCTGCAGTGTCGTACGATCGGATCACGCGATCTCTTTCTCTCTGCCGTCATCTCTCCTCTTGTTCTTGTTTTTGTTTTTCCCTAAAAGTTCACTGGAAAAAAACGAGTTCCAACTCTACTCTCTATGAAGTTGAGGTGTGGAAACTGCCATGGATGGCGGCGTCCAGCGATTGAAACGCGACACCGCGTGGGGGTTGGCACATTTTGTGCTATCTGGAGTGCGCCGAGTGATCGCAGTGTTGACCAAACTAAGTCGCAGTTCTTGAGAAAGCCTCTAGCTTTCATTGAGTGTACCACAAGGGATCAGCTCGGTGTCCGTAGCGCAAAGCAGTGACGCAGGAAACATCGGCAGCCGTGTACGCTATATTATATATATCGCGTTTCATTAGCCGAGCGCCGTACACTAAAGAACTCCATGTATAGCAACGCAAATACGGTACGGCAGGCATTATCCTCTTTCCTGTAAAAACCCCGAGGAACACTTATTTTAAAATTAGTTCACTAATATTTCTTTACTTTCGATGGAGGCGTAAATGTTGAGGCCCGTGTGCTGTGCGATGTCAGTGCACTTTAAAGAACCCCAGGTGGTCGAAATTTCCGGAGACCTCCACTACGGCGTCTCTCATAATCAGAGCTGGTTTTGGGACGTTAAACCCCAGAAATCAATATTTCTTTACTTATATGTTTCATTGGTACAATGGCTGTTGTCTGCTGACCCGAAAGAGACATGTCCGATCCCGGCCGCGGCGGTCCCATTCTCGATGATGGAAACGAAAAAATGCTCTATTCTGTTTCAGCAGTTCCATGCAGCGCTGTGGAAGCTACAGGCCTCTTCGGCCAATAGGGAGGGCGAACGCATGTTAATCGTGTCCATCTACGCCATGGTATCTGCCAATGGTGTACGCTGAAGTGGCAGCGGCAGCCTTAGAAAGATGAGGAAACAGCCCACAGGTGCGCGTGCGAGCAATCAATCAATCAATGAGTCAGTCAATCAATCAATCAACCAGTCAATCGTTTATTCACCACTTCAGAAAGCGGGAGAGGGGGGGGGGCGGCATAGGAGGAAAAAGCTCTTGTCTTGACTAAGCCTCCCAGCCGAATTACAGTTCAGAAGCATGCATTGGAAGCATACACAAACTGGCGCAAGTAAGCATAAGCACAAAGATACCGTACAATTTTCTTGTACACGATTTCGTCTCGGGTCGCAAGAATTCGGCGTTCGATGTCGTCGTAGCCTAGGCTTTGCTGCACGGAACTAGTGAAACAGGGTATAGAGGCACGGGGCGTGTACTGCGCGTTAAAGACCCCTCCTCCACCCTGTCCCCCAAGTGGTGGAAATTTCCGAAGCCCTCCACCGTACGGGGCTTACCTTAATAACAGTGTCGTGGTTTTGGCATTTTGGCACGTTATAAAGCCTGGCAGTGATTAACTCCCGTCGCGCCAGCTGTCGATTGGGCAGCCAAATCGATGACGTAAAAGTCACGACACGGCGAGCGAACACTGTGGGTAGCAGCATGGTTCTATCCGGTTAAACGGAGTGCATGTCTTGAAGGGACAGAAAGCTGAGCGAGTTGGTGCAAGGATTCATTATGTATAAAGGAAAAGGCGTGCAGAACAAGGACACAAGATGAGAGGAGTGTTGTCCACTCCTCTACTCTTGTGTCCGTGTTTTGCTCGCCTTTACACCTCACAAACGGAGAGGCTTGCATCTCTTTATATGTGTCGTATCACGCAGGCCCAGCAATAACGAGAATTGCTGGGGTTTGCCAAAGCCACAATGTGATTTTGAGGCCCTGCAGTGGAAGGCTTCGCATATAATTCCGACCACCTGGGGATCTTTAGCGTGTACCTAAATATTAATATACAAGTTTTCTTTTTGCGTGCTTTTTTTTTTTTTTTGGTCGTATCGAAATGCGGCGGCGCTGTGGTCGGGATTCCATCCCACGACCTCGAGCCTTGCACACACCCTGAAACTGCTAATCTGTATATACGGGCCATGTCAAATTTATTTGCGGTTGTGGCTTAAGAAGAATATACAGGCTTTATATAGTATGTATACGTACGACTTCATTGCTCCCTGAACACAGTGGCTCCGATTCTGTTGAGGCTGTGTCGATATAGAGGGGGATATATTGAATGTGCAGAATTACCTCTAGGGGACCCCATTGTGTCAGGACTGTTCGTAATTATCAGTTCATTTCGCCCTTCATTAGCTCGACCGCGGACAACGTCGTCAACGCCTGCACACCGCGAACCACTCGGCGCTCTCAGGTGACGATAATATAAGAAAAAAAAAAAAACAGAAACGAAGTGGACTGTTAAATAACGCAACCGCACTCGACATGACAAAGAAAATGGCACAACGTATATATATAGAGGCAGCTACAACGTTTATCACTTAAACGCTAGGTAGAATGCTGTAATCATTTGCGGATGTGCTTCGAAAGGTTGAATGACGCGACCCCCTGAACACGGCATCGTCTGTTGCTGTTTCTTCACGCAGCAGCTGCATGTCTGATATTTATGCTATAGATGACCCGCTCGGCATTTGTCTCGGTTTCGGAGAAAACATCCCCCCCCCCCCCTTTCCCATGTGACCGTCACGGGTGATGCGTTATACGGCATGCATAATCCGGTTGCGCAGCTTCGAAGTTTTCTTCCATACCGCGCGCTTACCTTGCACATTATATTGCGTTCACTGTCGTTGGCCCTGAAACTATAGGTGGCGCTAATTGCGCTCCCTCAGAGTAACGCTGATTGCTGGCTCATTTGCGACGTAATTAAGCAGCCAAGCTCTCGAGTTTCGGGCGGGTGTTGGAGAAGGACGCTATATATTGTAATATCTCATTGCGCAGCACTGCACGTTTCAGAACGGCCTTCGGTTCGTATGTATACTGTCGGCCAGAAAAAGTAAACGGAACGTGACTTAAGCGGTTGGAGACGGCTGCGCGACCCCCACAGCGAGTTTACCGTCACAAAGGGCATCATCAACTTTAGCGCGCTGAGCGAGACAGCGGCGCGGCGTTGTTTGCTTGTTTTTGGTCGATAGTGCGTGTCCTTGTCGTGTCTCGTGTTCTTTCTTTGTCCTTGTTGTCATTCGCGCAGTATACGTTATTTAGTGATCTTATCCGTGATGACACGTTGTCTTATTATTTTTTTTTTTCGCCTCCATCGTCGCATCTCGGCTCTGAATAACGCGAGGTCACCGAGACAGCGCTATTTACTACATCCCTCGAATATTTCTCTAAACACCTTTCTTTTTCCTCTTTTCTTTTTCTTTTTTGTTCTGCTGTGCCTCCAGCTTTTCGACTTCAGCGCTGCAGTGTCTAGCCCTGCAACGCCAAAGACAAAGCGCATTTGTTACATGCAGTTTTTCATGTTTCGAAGCGATTTGTAGAAGCACACGTGTTTTGCGATTTCTGTTATATGTCCCGGAACGAAATTTCAGGTGTAAACAGTTTAGCCCTTTTACTACCTGCCTCATAAATCATGTCGCGGTATTGGCATGTCAAACTCGAACAATTATTACAATGTAACGCTTGGCGCATGTAGTTATGTATGTATGTATGTATGTATGTATGTATGTATGTATGTATGTATGTATGTATGTATGTATGTATGTATGTATGTATGTATGTATGTATGTATGTATGTATGTATGTATGTATGTATGTATGTATGTATGTGTTACATGCACGCTTCGTGAATGCAGACAACCTGTTCCTCTAACGTACGTGTCGAACTGTACTCGCTTGTGCGCCGTATATATATCAAGGTCACTTTTGCGTAAACATCTGTTTAAATCCAACGATGTTACGCGCCCACACCGAAGGTAACGACCGCTTAGCAAGACCACGTCGGTAAACAAGGGCATCTGTATACAGGTGTACGCTTATATGTCCTCGCGCGATACTGTCAACAATACGAGTTATGCAGAAACAAACAAGGCGACTGAAAACCTGCACCTCGAGTTTTGCATGGTGCAGACGCGTTTCGCCGCGCATGTATGGACACCGCGCGTTGACCTTCCGCGCGATCGTTTACGCGACGTTTCGCGAGAGTTCGTAATTACGATGACGTCCGCGCGGGGGAGGACAGGGCAACGTAAAATGACACCGTTGGCCTTCCTGTCTTGTCTATACCTCGTTTCGGTAGTTCCGTGCAGCACTGCGGATGTTACGGGCCTCTACGACCAATCGCGAAACGCACCTTGGAATGTGTACCTCTGCACCCCGTCGTCTGCTAGCGGCGAGTACTGCAGCCATGAAAGAAAAGAAAGAAAGAAAGAAAGAAAGAAAGAAAGAAAGCAGCAAGCAAGCAAGCAAGCAAGCTGTAGGAGAAGGCGTTACGTGACAACCTTGAAGCATAGTTATATAAAAATTAAGGGAAGTAGGTCCTGAGCGGTAGACCTGTGTGTGTGATGAGGCATCACTAAATATTACCGCGTGCCAGACAAACTCGAACGGTCCGGCTACCATGTGGACTTAATCCCAACACCGCGCACAAAGCTTCAGAGGAGGAGGGTCGGCTTGGCGAAGCTAGCCGAACGACGCGACTCTGCCTTGTAGGTGTTCCTTCTTTACTTTTTTTTTTCCTCCGTGGCTGCTGCGGAAGCGGCAGGAGCAGAGGTTTATCCAGAATATTAATTTCGTGAAAATTTGAGGGGCGGGGGGGGGGGGGGGTCGAGAGGTGGGAACGTATAAACCCTGGACAGGAGCATCTCTGAGCGGCATTATGCATCTTGCTTTTCGCAAGGACCTGCGTTTGCGATATGTGGCCGCGTAGCATTGACTTTGCTGCACGCAACTGGTGCAAACGAACTATTCGCGTACACCACACGGACAAGCGCGGGCCTGGTGGTAACTGTGCGCATTGTTGCGAAAGTTTTCAAGGTAATCTAGAAAGTTGGCGAGTGCGCACCGGTTGTGGAAGTCATTTTTTTTTTTTTTTTAGCTTCGCGGTGGCCCTGCGGGCGGTCAAGTGTGCTTGTATATACGGCCTCCGTCGGCGTTTTTCTTCCAAGCCTAATTGCATGCAGCGATTTGCGCAAGCGTTGTACGCACGCTGATGTAATGGCCTTTGCTTGGAAACAGTCCCATAGAGGCCCCTTGACAAATATTGCGGAAGCGTGTAATCTACAGTGCAGCTAGAGTTTGGCAACTGCCGGTATGTGGCATATAGGACGGCTGTTAATTGACCCGCTGTTGGCCTCGAATGTATTCGTACGGTCGTTTCTGTTTTGTAAGGGATTTCGCTGATGTATGTATGTACACACACACACAATATATATATATATATATGACTGTATGCAAAAATAGCTTGGGTTGCCGCTAGTTTATAACAGAATTGACGATGCGCCTCTTAGAGAACGACGGTTTTATTAAGTCAACGTTTCGGTCGGAGCCCGACGTTTTTCAAGACATGAAAAAGACTTGAAAAAGATCGGGCTCCGACCGAAACGTTGACTTAATAAACCGTCGTTCTCTAAGAGGCGCATCGTCAATTCTGTTGTGTGTGTGTGTGTGTGTTGTATATATATATATATATATATATATATATATATATATATATATATATATATATATATATATATATATATATATATATGTGTGTGTGTGTGTGTGTGTGTGTGTGTGTGTGTGTGTGTGTGTGTTTGTTGACATCTCCATTTCTTATGTGTCATTTAGATATTTGCCTAGCGTTTTCAATTAGCCGCTTATGTTATGCAACGTAACATATGTTTCATTCTCTGTATGTTTGTTCCCTCTCGTTTTTGTTTGACTTTTTCTGTCATTTTGCGTTTATATATAACTTGCCGCTGTCATTGTATAATGCAGCGTGTTTATAGTTCTTTTTATCGTTACCATCTTGAAAAATAATTAAGTCCCCCCCCCCCTCTCCCCTTCCGTCGCCTGCAATGCCTCGGCGATTTAATAAACCCGAGCGACATGGCATGCATCCAGGCAGATCGAATCGGCACGGCTCGGATGGCGCGCTGCGTCTCGCCAGCAACTTGAAAAAAGCGGTCATTGCGCAAAATCTTCGAGTGAAAGAGGCGTCGCGGTGTGCCGCAGGCATGTGTATATATGTATATGTGCGTCGTGTATATGTGTTTATGTGCACGCGGAACCGGGCTCCGCAAGTGCTGGTTCGTATAATGCGCGCCTTCGCAATATCCGAGCGAATTCCGCGCTGCCGGCGACGATGCTTTTGCAATGGAGTGCGGCCGCGCGGCGCTTCGAGAGTGTGTTAATCGCCAAGGCAGCTCGCCGAGTAGTTGGAACCGCTCTCTCGTCCATCGATTTGTTAATCTAGGGGTGTCAGGGGCGTCTGTGTTGTATTTGCTTGCATGCTGCACCGAATTTATGCCTTTATTGTCTCTGTGTAATTAATTCTTCAGTGTCTAATGCAGCTTTGTTGATTCATTCATTCATTCATTTCCGGAGTCCTTCAAATACGGCGTATCTCATAAAGAGATCGTGGTTTTGGGACGTTAAACTCCAACAATCAATCATCGTTCGCTCGTTGGGATTTGGCTGGTGTACGTTCGTTCTTTCTTTCTTTCTTTCTTTCTTTCTTTCTTTCTTTCTTTCTTTCTTTCTTTCTTTCTTTCTTTCTTTCTATGTACGTAGGTATAATAGGAGCGCTACTGAGCGCGACCTTTATTTTTAACGAAAGAAATATGCCTATCAAAACAAGGAAGAACATAAACAGTGAACGTTAATCCACAGTTTCGCCACTTATATAAGCGGAGTGCGTGTCTCCGAGTCACGGGTTTCGCGCATGTGCAGTACATGAGACCCCGAGAACGTATAATGTACTCTCTGGCTTGGAGAACCACATAGTCCACGCGGGAAACTGGCGCCTTTATCTTGTTTTATTTTTTCTTTTCTCTTTCTTTTAATGGAAGGCAACCTTATTTATAGAAGGGGCAAGGTGTCGCCGCTCAGCGTCTTCCTTATAAGGAGGTTACGGAGCTATAGGTGCGTTTCTTGCATGGTGGCGCAGCAGCCCTTTTTATATAGGAGTCGAGCGCCGCGTGTTTTATCCGCGTGGGCGCCCCCATGTGGCAAAAATAAATAAATAAATAAATAAATAAATAAATAAATAAATAAATCAGTAAATAAGTAATCTGGCTCTCAAGGTGTGTACACACACACACACACACGCAAGGGCCACTGCCCACATACGTGCGTACGTGCAGCCTCATCTTACGCAAGTGTGTGCGGGGTTGTGGCTGCACGATTCGCCGAAGTGGATCGAACCCGTGCGCGTTTATACATGTACGCGCTGTTCCTGTATGCGGTGTGTGTCTCCGCGAGCGTGGGTGAACGTGCACGCACGCGCGGAAGCGATAACACGCAGCCTATGGGGCATGTGTAGAACTATAGCCGAAGAGGTCGCCGTCAAAATATATATCGCTTGGTGCCCAGCTGGGTCCGCCTCAAGAGACCCACGCTATATAGACCACGCCTGATAACACCCACCCTATGCTTTGGAAATAAAGATTCATCGATCTATACCTACGCGCATGTGCATGCCTACACAAGTAAGCTAACAAACAAACATCTCACTGTGTAGCATCGTGTGTGTGGGGGGTGGGGGAAGACAGAGGAGAGAGAGAGAGGGCAGTGAGGGATAACAGGAAGCAGGTGCTCCTGTTTGTGTGCATATACGTATTAAGTGCGGTTCATGCAGCATATAGAGTATACGTGCAAGCGTCAGTCTCAAATGAGTGAGGAACAGTGCATGTCATCGGCCACATTAGATATATTTTATTTGTATTTTGCGCTGTCTCCGCTCTTTCATAAGAGTTAGGTAGGCAGTCCTAGGTGGGCAGAGTTAGGTGGGCAAATGAGATCAAGATGTTTTCTGTGATAAATTGGTCACAGTTAGCACAAGACCGGTATAATGTAGGTGTGATGATGATGATGATGACATTTATCTCACGTTTGCTTGAGTATAAGTGTATCTGCACTTGTAGTACCGCTTTGTTATCATTATGAGACACGCTTCAGAAAAGCTTTTCAGTGATCACTGACCCTTTGTACGGTGCGACCCAGTTTCCTTGTTAATACCCTTATCTCTGTGTACGCAGCGTGGATTGTCGTCGGTCGTCTGTGACCCCTTGCACGCGCCCACCTTCTTGAGATGTGAGCTTGTTGCCGTGGCAACCGCCTGGAGTAGTGCCTCTGTCGGCGTTTGTGTATAGTCCAAGATGAGACACACGGAGCGACGTACCTGAAAAAAAAAAAAAATGTGGGAAGGAGGCTGCTTTGTTTTACTCTGTGTGCACATCCTCTTGCCGTCGTTTATTATTATTATTATTATTATTATTATTATTATTATTATTATTATTATTATTATTATTTGAAGGGGTCTTACGTGTCAGAACCAGCTATGAATATGAGGCACGTCCCATTACAGGGTCTTTCAGCTGACTTGCGCCATCGTTTTAAAAATAATCACATGCGCTATTTACGGGGATGCAAGAAACTTAGTGTTACCCACTGTATAATTTAGGCCACCCCAGACTATACTTTAGAAATGTAGAATCAGTCGTGAAGTTGCGCGTAGGAGTTACCTTAAACATAATTGGAACGGTGTAGCACATCGCTTAATTCAGACAGCAGACTACTTCTACAAAAGAGTGCATTTAACACATGCGCGCCTTATTTTACGGCGCATAACACATTGAAATCTCAGAGGTCTTTGTTGCGTCGCAGAGCTCGTCGCACTGAGAAATCGCTCCGCTGGCACTGATGATGATAGACCCGTTGAACGTCGCAACAGTTTCTTCGTTTTTTTTTTTTTTTTTCTTTAGGGTATATGCTTCGAAAGCAAGACAGCTCAGCGGTGTCGATCCTTCTTGTCTTTAGTTTCGAGGGCCGTGGCCTTCGAACGACGTTCTTCAAGGCTTCCGAGTTCGTATATATGCTATGCGGCCTTTCTGTATGCGTGCGTCTCGCCCACGCTTGAGGTTTGTCATGTAGATTAACTTGTCTTTGTTGTCCTTCTTCGCTTTGTTTTTTTTTTTGTTTTTTTTTATACTTTCTTAACGGTAAGGGAAGCCGACGTCCCATATTCTGCTCAAACGTAACTGGGAAAGTAATGAGTTATTTAATTACTGCGAAGTATGCACGTACCTAATGACCCCGCCACAGTGGTCTAGTGGCTACGGTACTCGCGGCTGCTGATCCGAAGATGGCGGGATGGAATCGCGGCCTCGGCGACTATAAATTTCGACGGAGGCGAAATGTTGAGGACTGTGTGTACTGTGCGATGTAAGTGCACGTTAAAGAACCCCAGGTGGTCAAAATTTCCGGAGACCTCCACTACGTGGCGTCTCTCATAACCATAGCGTGGTTCTGGGACGTAAAACCCCATGATAAATAAATAAATAAATAATAAATAAATAAATAAATAAATAAATAAATAAATAAATAAATAAATCAAGTAGCGACAAGTGCACGCGATAGCGTCACATTTGTCGAATGTAAACATGCATACACGTGAAAGTGGGGCACACTAACGTACAGTACTTACTGATTGAAATGGGAAAAAAGATAGGGCTAAGTAATGCATATGCTTTTGTTTCTCTATCATCAGTTTGTGTACCATCGGTGTAATATATTTGTAGGTATGTCTGCATGCACGAGAAAAAAAAACAAAAAAAAACACCGTGTTTAGAGGCCAGATTACAGCGAGCAAATTGCACATATCAGTTGGTTTAATTCAATGTTTCCATGTCCTATTTCATTCCGTAAGCTCTGTACGCACAAAAATTACGCGCACATACACGCAAGAACACACAGAAAGCACAAGCGCGTATACAAGCACATACACAACGCGCAACTAGGCGCACACATTAAAAAGAAGAACAAATCGAAACGAGAGCGCGACACAGCCGGTTGTAAAGCTTGGCAGCCCCCATAAACCTGACCCGCGAAATCAGCATTGCAAAACGGTCAAGGTGGTGGCGCCACGGGTGGTGTGGCTGCTTGGCCCGCTATTCCGCCGCTATCGCGCCGAGCCAACGTTGGCCGAGCCCGGTTGATTTGTCTTCGGCGAAGAAGAAGAAGAAGAAGAAGGGTGGCACTACGCGCGCCGCCCTGGATTCCCGCGCGAACGTGGCGTGATCACCTGTTGCTGCTGTTACCCTCTTCCTCCTCGGCGACTCCCTTGTCTGTAGGTGGTCGTCCGCCGTTGGCGCCGCGGGGCTGAGCGAGCGCTTTTCGCGCCCTTTTTTGTGTCGTCGCGTGCGCGTCGGATCAGTACGGTCGTTATCGATTTCTCTGTGTGTTTTTTTTTAATTAATTTATTGTAATCTCTGGGAAGTTGCTGACATTGGTCAAGGTATTATACGCAGTGGATCTCCCGCAGGGATTTGTGCAATACCCCCCCCCCCCCGCCGCTCCCCTCCCCCAATTAAAAGGGAAAAAAAGGGTGGGGGGGGGGACTTCCAGTTAACCAGTAACTCCGTATCCTCCCCACCCACGTTCTGGTATCACCATGGGCAACACCCACCCTACCCAGATTCGAAATTCTGGATAAACCCCTGCTCTCCCGTGTACTGAGTGGCACTATTTAAAATACCACATTGCACTTTTGCTCGACGGGATGTGTGTACAAAGTTCAGCAACCGTTTTCCACTGTATCAATGTAATGTCGAAGTCTCTCCAACTTTTTGCGTACAGTCTCCCTTAAAAAAGTTCTTCGTCAGCGGCTAGGGTGTCGAAACTCGAAGTCACAGAATCGAATCCCGCCTACGACGGCCGTTATTCGACGGGGGCGGAGTGCAGTAATCAAAATTAATTAATTAAAGAAAAATCGAAAGAAAAACCAGATTGCTTATAGGTCTAGGTGCATGCACGTTAAAGAAGCTCGGGTTCTCAAAATTAAAGTCCCTAGATAAATATCTGGGGACTTTAGTCAAAATTTAGTCAAAAATTCGGAGCCCTTACTACGCGGCATACTTCATAATAATATGGGTATTTTGGCACGTAAAACCCCATCAATTATTGTTATTATTATTATTATTATATTATTATTATTATTATTATTATTCCTCAATGTTTTTCCAACTGAGCGGCCTGACTTCGTTGTTGGCTTCGCGATTTCTGTCCCCTCGCCTATATACGCATAGCTTGCACAGCAGCTGTATATCACGTATCGCAAAGTACAAAGACATGGTCGTCTATTCCGGTTGTCCCTGAGTTGATAAAAGACTTTAGAGGTTAACACTCCATCACGTGTGACGAATGCGCGCGTCAACGCGCCACACACTATGGGATATATGCACTTGCACGCAGTGGGTTTTTGTTGATGTATAAACGAAACTGCAAGAATTAGGCCAGTGTTATTGTTAAACGGTTGCAGAGGGGAGCGCTGAAGCATTGCTGGAAGACTAACTAAGTCCATACGCTTCACGTGTTAAGACTCTTGCTTGATGATTAGTCGCGCAGGCGCAGTACAACGCATCCGCAGCGAGGAGTTAGCTTGCGGATGTGTTGAATGGTCGAAGTAATTAAGCGACGTGACGTATTTGCACTGTCACGAAAAAAAAAACAAATAAAGGAGACATCATTTGGGTTTCCTCACAAGCGGTCACGCTCTGATAGGTGACCCGTTCATATTGCGTACCACCCGCTTTGCATAGTGCTGACTCATCTCGGAACGTGGTGAGAAGTACGAACGATGGCAAGACAGACTAACTAGCATTCTTTACGTAATGTCCCAGGAATTGCTGAAAAACGACAGGAAGGCTAGTCATTGTGTGCTTACTTTGGTTTGTTGGTGCGTACTGACAAAGAAAGGATAATGCTTTCCAAGACCTTGGTGCAAGCAGCGTACAAAAACAGACACAAAATAACACAGAGCATTTGACGACCGCTCGTTCTGTGTTATTCAGTGTCTCTGTTCGCTTGGGGCTGTTTTTCCCCGTTCAACAATATAAACCAACTCACTCAAATCAACATCCTGTTCGATAGCTTTCGAACAGACCGTGCAATATACATGGAGTACCCGTTTTGTGTCATCAGCTGTGTACGATCCGTTTCAAAGAATCCCAGTCGTTTCTGTTTCCAGTGTTGCGCGGTTGTCTTCCTGGAAGTAAATATTGCCGTTTAGTACTAAACGCCCGTTGCAGGTAAGGAACAAGTCCAACTATTCATTTCCCAACATCCAAAAGAACATTGACTTTGCTGGCCGTTGTTGTGTTCCAGTCCTTGCTGAGCGAAATTACATCAGGTGTCTCGGTTGCGAAGGCTGTGCTGAAAGAAAAGAACGAAGCTAGACGGGTTTTCCTTTCTTATTTCTTTCTTGAAGGCGTGCAGTTCAGAGGACTACTGCTTTTACAGGACGAAGCTGCACCGATCGACTGCAACCGGAATTCCCTCCCGTCTCATAGGCGAACCCTTCTGAAAGCGAAACCACCGCAGCGAAACCGAACGGAAACCGGAACGCGATATTTCTTTTTCTTTTTTTTTTTCTTGCGCGCGTTCGTATTTCCCGCGCATTCTGGTTTCCTCCGCATCATCTCTCCTCCTCCTCTTCCCAGGAAACGCCGGTGGGTGACCCGTTGCGCGCGTTTGCATTGCGTAAAAACCACCCCAGCCGGCGTTCGCTCGTGTTCTCCCTCCCTGCTTCTCCTCGCGTAACGGCTACGTCACGTGACGTCACGACCCGTCGCCGCTCTCCCATTGGACGCCGCGGCGCGCCTCCGGGATCGGCTGATCTCTTTTCTTTTTTTCCCTCTCTTCTCCGGGAGGCGTGTCAGATGTGCGTGTGTGTGTGCGTGTATTTGTCTATCGGGTGGTGTGTTGCTGCTGTTGGTGGCGCGGATCACGCGATGGACGGATGATCGGCGAGCAGCAGCTGCTAGCCGCTCTTGCACGCGCGGGCTCGGTTCATTTCGACGAGCGCTAGCGTGCACAACACACCGGGCACATTGTGTGCCGAAACGTGCGCGTCTCGTGGTTTGCTGCGGCCGTTGGTGTGCGGTGCTTGACGTGCCTCCGATATCGTGCACTTCGCGGGGCCTATCGGCGACGGTATGATAACGATACGGCGTTGAGTTCCGTTAGTCCTTGTGCTTCCTTCGTGTGCGGAGATAACTTTTTATCTGTGTGCGGTGTGGTTGCGCTGACTTCCAAAAAGTGCCAATCCCCCAGTGTGATTGAGTGGTTGAGCGTTGTTACACTGCTTTCTGTGGTGTGTGCGTGACGCCAGTGGTCCGGATAACGGCAGGCTTTTTAGTCATCTCTGCGGTGGTTTCATATTATCGTGTTTAGACTTTACCTACCCAGTTTGGTGAGTGCCTTTTACTCCTTGGCTGTCTGTCCGTGGTTGGTCTCTTTAGGATGCGAGCATCCTGCAAGTTTTACTTTGTATGATCGGGCTTTTGTCTACAGAAGGCACTCCCCTTGGTCGAGTAACGTTTGTGACCTGTATCCGTTGGCCAAAAGAAAAATCATACCGGGTCAATTCTTCCCCTTAACAATAATTAGATATACGATTTTGGCAAAGCACCTTGGGTTCGGTGATGGTTAATGCTGATTGGTTACCAGGCCAACGTAACTCTTGGCTGTGGTTGGTCATCTCATTTGCTTGGCGCGTTGGGATTGGCAACTAACTGCCCTATGAAAATATGGTCTCGCCTGCAGCCAATCAGGTACGGACGATCCCCGATTTGTGTTTTTTCTTTCTTTCGTGTGGTTTTCATTGCTCGAAAGGTTATTGGTTGCTCGTTTGCGTGTACGCGTCCTTTTTTTTTTCTTTTTTTCCTACAGAGTCTTGGAAATCTCTCATGACTCACACATACTTTGAGATATGTTCCGAGATTTTGCAAGGTCGTTCTCAAACCTGTTGCTGTGTTCGCTGTCGCTAAGAACATTGTTAACTGCTGTGATCGTGGCAGCTGCGTTACGCGTGAAAACCAGCTGATTGTTCTTGCATTGGTCTACGAGAAATTTTCGCCGCAATGCCTCATTTTTGTTTATTTGTTCTGTTTCACCTATTCCGAACAGCTGAAGTGTGCCTTGGACTCTGCAGAAGCATAAGCTTCCACAATAGAGCACGCTAAGTAAATGTACAATGCAAAGTTTTTTGTGAGGAGATTAAAAAAAAATATCACAGTTTCACCGAAAAGGCGAAGCAGTGAATACGATAGCAAGAAATCGTAATGTGATACGAAGTGAGGCTGGCAGCTAACTCTTGGATACGATCTCGCGTAACGCTACAAAACGCTGGTGTAAGAGAGTACGGGTGACACTTTTCGCAGTCTCTTCGCGTTAGAGCGCAGCACGTATGAGGGTTTTCGAGCCGCCAGCTGATGGCTGCCGAGATAGCGCTCGCGCCAGCGATGGCGACTGCGCGAAGTCCACGGTTGCTGCTTTAGTGACACCCCCCACACCCCCTCGCGTCTTTTCATGCTCGTTAAAGACGGGCGGGGTGTTTCCGTTCCACTTCGACGTAGGTGCCCCGATAGGGGTGATGTTATCACATGCGCCCTCCGAGCGACAGAGATAGGCCGGGCTCGTTTGATCTCTGCTTTAGTCGTGTTCGTCGCCTCCATTCACGTGCTTTTATCCGCGGGTAGAACGTACGATGCGCGGGGTGTTGTTATCGATTCGGACTTTATACGGGACATGACGGCAACGGCAAAAACCCGTAGAGATTGTCCGTATTTGCTATCGCAATAGCAAACATGGGCAGGGTAGTTAATGAACACATTCATGCGGGCCATATTGTTCACCAGCTTTAGTCATGCACACTCAACTTAGAAACATCCATATAAGGTGAACTTGTATTTTACAATTGCTGCATCAGGTTTTTTTTTTTTGTGCCTTTCTTACCATGCATTTGAGTGCCTCCAACGCAACATCTGCAGCTTCAGGAGATGTGCCATCAGTGAAGTTCGTCATTATTCCCTATGATTCAAGGTCATTTCATTAATAATTGTAGGATCATTACGGTGGAGGTGGATGCACTTTCAATTATTCGTCGCCATCGTGATGTTGTGGTTCAATTCTCACCCGCGTGTCATTTGCACCTTAATTGTGACTGGTTTGCAGGGATGCGTCGCAGCTGTCTTTTATACATTTCTTTCTTGCCCAATGTGAATCTTGCAGTACGAGTACATCGGACACCGCTAAATTAGAACCTTGTGATTGCACTGCAATGAATTCTACCTTAGCATGCGGTAGTGATAAAACGAGTCTTAAATCATATTTCGGGCGAAACTATAGTGCGAGTTTGACACAAACTTGTTCAAACACTGTTCAGCGTTTACTAATTCTGCAAATATAGAAGTTAAGAAATTTAGCAAGCCTAGTCTTGATGAATGCTCTGCTTTCTTCACGAGAAATGAGTTATATTTGCCAGGAATGCAAATACTGTTTGATTGTTATTCATAATAGATTGCTTTCAGATTAGAGTGCCAAAACTTCAGTGACACAAACTGTTTGATGTACAGATGTAACATAATATAAGCACAAAACAAGCACAGGGCCTGCATTGTGGACTGTGCCTTCATCTAAAACTGCCATAATTGCCTATGGTTATTAACATTCTAATTGCACTACCGTTCCTCTCTACCATGTGGATTGCAGCGAGTTTTTCTGTAGCATTGAGAAGCTGCTTGTTTCGTCATACGTCAGTCAAACAGATGTAGCCCAGCTGACCTTTCACTTGACGGACAGGGGATTTTTGCATGCTGTTTTTGTAAGCACTTCTTGATGGAATCCCTTCTTTGATCTACGTCAGTTTGCGTGACAAGATGGGCACATGACAAAAAACGTAATTGTAGGCATGCATTGCGCAATTGTGCGGTGTAAAGGCATGTTGAAGAACGGAATGAAAGTCTGGACAGGCAAGCAGAATGCTTTTGGCACTCTTTCAGCGTTTTTTCAGACGGCTGATCTGCAGGGTAAGTGGAACCTGCAGTCCACTCAAAAACCTGCAGCCGAAGATTTCTCCTTCGCTAATCTCTCTGAAATCGCTTCAGAACCGATAACTGTGTTTTAGGCTCGAATAACAATATTATAGCCATAAAATAGCTTCTGTTTGCTAGTAATGTGACAGGTAGAAACACTCTACTGGGGAACTGTGAGACATTGCACCAGCATTGTTTAGTATCTGACTGCCGCACCAGAATGTTGCTACATTAAATCAGAATTACGCAAAAGTTGCTACCATTAGCCTTCATTTTGCCAACATTAGCCAATGTTTAAGGAACAGCCAATATAAGCCTACATGACATGGTTATACTGTAGCAACAACTGTGATGACTTCCTTTCTATCTGCACCAAGAACACGGTATGATTAGTTGTCATGGCAAGTAGTATGGTGAGGTGAAGTGTGCTGACTGTATGCTGTGGTTGCTTGTTGAACCAACTGTATGCAGTAGTTACCTCTTGCACATACTGTGTGTGGTGTGAACACTTGCTGTAGCAAAAGCACCTTCCTACATTTTTTTCTACGTGGCACTGTCATATGCGTATACCACGTAATACACTCTGAGCTCGTTATAACGAAGTTGAAGGCAGACACGGAATTACTTTGTTATATCCACTGTTTCGTTATAACCATTATTGCCCGTAACTGCAGCATTTGCCATTTGGGTGTGAAAATTCTAACGCGCAAATAAGATGCCGGCACTGTCGCCCGCGGTAGTGCTACATAGAGCCGCGCATGCAATGAAGTTTTATCAAGAGAACAAGAAGGCAGAAAGAAGATTGGCTTGTCAATACAGTGCGAATCGGCGGTCGCTCCGTCGCCGCTGGTGCACTCTCGAAGGCCACACCCTGCCGCATCAGCATTCGGTAGCGCTTCCGGGCGGGCGGCCGTAACGATAAGTGGGTGCAACAGTCATATTCTCACCACCACACGCAAGCAATGGTGCACCGTCGCGTTTGTCCCTCATCTCTCTACTCCTGGCTGTCTGATAGTGCACTCAGCATGGCCTCCTAGATCGGCACGATGCGATCTTGGAGGCCATGCATTGACATCTAGCTGCTGCGAGCAAAAAAGCAAAAAAAAAAAAAAAAAGAAGAAGAAAGAAAGAAAGAAAAAGAAAGCAGCAGTGGCAAGTGAAGTCTGCAGCAAGTCGGAGGAACGCAGCACCACATATTGGTTTGCCCTGCTGCTTTCACTAAGAACGCTTATGTGCGGCAGTTTAAGTGGGCCGCGGAATTTCTGAATCGCCGCACCGAACGGCTGCCAAACACCCCGAAAAGCGATATTTCTCGCGTGAACGTGTATAGATTTTTGGATTGAGAGATCCCTTTAGTGCATTATATTGAAATGTCAATTTAAATTCTTTAAAACAAGGTTTCAAATGCATGTGTGTTTATGGGGTGAAATATTTCAAGGGGAATTCTATTTACTTCGTTATATCCATTATTTTGTTATATCCCATTACGTTATAATGAGGTTTGAATGTGTTATATATACAGGTATACATAATATCAAATACATAGCGTTCTATGTGTATACCCAATCTGTTATGCTTAACATACTCCCCCCTCTTTTTTCTTTTCTTTTCTCCTTGTCTAGGTGAGGGACGCGCTTTCACCAGCGCCCTCACCACCACATTCCCGCAGCAGAATGAACTACATTGGCCGTATCATCACTAACGTGCGGGAATTTTGCAACGAGATTAATTCAGCCACACTCACGGGTGCCATCGACGTGGTAGTCATCGAACAGCCTGATGGGTCCTTCGCCACGTCGCCGTTCCATGTGCGGTTTGGCAAGATTGGCGTTCTTCGGAGTCGGGAGAAAATTGTGAGCACGGTCTCTCTCATTCAACTCCATGCGCACATCATAGTACTGTTTGCCGAGAGCCTGTCATTGGGTCATAGCCGCAGTTTTGTATACCTTTTCTTAGCATTATAAGTCATGCATCATAGGTGGACTGGGAAGCCGAAAGGAAGCAATATACTATAAATAAATGTGTTTTATGAATTTTGCATTCTGAAGGTCATATATACTAAATCTTTCTTGTAAAAAACTAAAATTTTTAATTTCACTTGTGACAGCGGAAACATTGTCTTTGAGTTTCAGTGGCCGATTACTTTCGTGAGAAATTAAGAGACATGATTGGCCTTGTGTTATTTTGTGACATCCACCAAATCTCGATAGAAGTACTTGCACACTAGAAAGACTTGAAGAGGGTTGCTTGATTAAAGAACTTGTGCTCATTACCACATACATTTCTTACATTGAGGACATTCAGGTATCCTTTGTCATTTTACAATGCCAACAATGATGTTTAGAGCGTGAGAAACCAGCACACTATGTAGGTTTTCCCACTAAGTCCAGCTGATGCTTTTCTGTAACATCACTACAGTCTTTATCCGTATGGTAGAAGTGCTTTCGCACCAAAGGTATGAGGGACAGCAAAGTACTTAACCAATATAATAGTGAATGTTCACCGATTAGCCAGCTGTGTATTTTCAATGTATTGTGCAAATAATGTCCGTTGCTTCGGGTAATCAAAATGAAGGACTACATTTATGCTGCATTCACAGATATCTTTAAGAAGTATCATACAGTTTAAAAAAAAAGAAGGATAAGCACCCTATTATCTGAAAATGTCATGACGACCTATCTTTCTTCCACTGGGATTAAAGTCTTACGTTTGCTTTGCAGCCATATATTTCAATAGTGGAGAAATCGGAAAACACTCCTGTGCTTTACGGGCATGCGCATCGGAGAATATCAGCTAGTCTGTATTTATTTGGAGCCTCTCATTGTTGTTTTGGAAGAGTGTTTTAATAGAAAGAAGCCTATTATAATAGGACCACCAGCTGTAGATGCTTCAGTTGTGTCGCATCAGCTAGCTTACTAATTGAAGAGATGGTTTCTGTGCGCGAAACAAATCTGAGTGCTGTGTCAGCGATATCTCACTAATTGAATTTTCGTAACTAATTTCTTCAGAGGCCACCCAGTTGCAGGGCTGACGCTGTGCCGTAACGAAGTCATTACGACAAATTGTAATAGGAATGCGCAGATGGACAGACGAAAAAAAAGAGGAATGAACACAGACCTCCCTGTTCAAATGTGCTTTTTTGTTGCATGTAAAATTTAACGCGGCAGAACCCAGCAAGCTTCGAGCAGCCACAGCAGCAAATTCATATTAGTTGAGCAGGAGTCCTATGCCTCTGGCCGGTTTTGAGAAATTGGCCTTCAAAATTGTGTGTTGAAATTCATTGATGTTGCACTTAACCTATCATCACTCCATGTTATGGAGTAAATATGCTTTCTGCTTTTGTTGTAAAGGTAGGATATTATATTCAAAGCACATCCTTTAACCTATGTTTGTGAAGGAAAAAAGCGCGCATCACATAGGACAGAAATAAGATAAGCATGCTTGGTGAAATTCTATCTACCATTGAATTCAGTTTAGGCAGCCGCATATGACGTGTCTGTTATGCTTGGAGGTAACTCAAGTCTGAATCTCTTTTAACAACTGAATGACCGTCGTGACAAATTCCTGCTATCAACCACCGCAAAGCGTGGGACCTACTCCTGGCCAAGAACAGTAGCGCGCCCCGTACTGGACATCAAAATACTGTGCAAATCGTAAGGGTCTTCAAACCGTAATGGTGTCGCAGATTTAAAATAACGATTCGTCAAAAGTGCGATGGGCTGAGGCATTTTCTCTGCCAGCACCTCTTGCCTAGCATGTGAAGCACTGCTTGCTTGATATGAGATCGATAGATTAGTGATGTGCAGAAGGCATAGTGTTAACCAGAAAATAATTATCTGGCTTGCCGTCTCCACTGTAAAAGTGGGAACACAAAACAGAAGTGTAAGATAGAAAATGATAAGCATTGAGAGAGAGGGAGATGAAGTATGTTACAAAACGTTGTGATAAGAGAAGTCGCATAACAGCATGTGTGATAAGTCATAGACTTATCACACATGCTTTTATATGACTTCTGTGCGACACAGTTCCTAGCTGCAATGCTGCTGCAGGGTCACTAAGGCAAGCTAAAAAGCAGATGCATCATTAATGCTAGTTCCAGTACTGTGAGCCTCATAGTAACAGCTGTCCTCTGACTCAGCGGAAATGCCTTGCCAGTTACACGGCTTTGCTTGCCTCACCGACGGCTGGACCGGCAGGCGCTCTTATCGTGGTGTTGCAAATATACTTTTATCTTTGTTTACCTTGTCAGAAGGTAGCGGTTTGTTGCCAATACTGTTGCAGCTTTAGTGTTCTTCAAAGCTAGTTCGCACATAAAGATAACACTTTGCCGGCAGTGTGTTTTACTTTGCACTGCATGTGTTTTGTGTGTGTCCGCAGGTTGACATTGAGATAAATGGGAAGCCTGTAGATATTCACATGAAGCTTGGGGAGTCCGGCGAGGCGTTCTTCGTCGAAGAAGTCACTGAAGAATCGGTGAGCTCGCCACTGATGTTCCTTTCACTATTTTTTTTTTTTCGTTTCTATGTAGTTAATTCATAGTGCGAGTTGGGTGGTGTTCACATTATTTCTAATGATGTAGACTCTCGATAATTGAAACTCTGATAATTCGTGCTTTTGGTTAATTCAAACGAATTTCATATTTTTGGTTGGCCTGTAATGTTTTCAGTGTACTTTAAAGCCATTTACTTCAAACTGAACCATTTGGTCGATCCTTTTAATTAATACATTTTCTTATCCTTACCAGAAACATTGGTTGCTTTGGTTCCTTCTAGGTGAACGTGCATGCTCATATATTCTTTTGATGGCCAGAAATGAAGCCACTGACTTGCCGGTACTTGTCAAAGCATTCAAAACAACCAGCAGAAAAAATAAAAAGGAAACACTGAGGTAGTGACAGTGCTTGTGATAACTGGCCATCTTTATATTTCCTGGTATATGTTGCACCGGTCCATACTTCTGCTTTTATCTGATACAAA
Organism: Hyalomma asiaticum; assembly: GCA_013339685.2. Classification (NCBI taxonomy): domain Eukaryota; kingdom Metazoa; phylum Arthropoda; class Arachnida; order Ixodida; family Ixodidae; genus Hyalomma; species Hyalomma asiaticum. The sequence goes on along the minus strand of CM023487.1, from coordinate 32,762,039 downwards.
GTTCTCATAATTCAAACAAAATTCTGGAGTACCCTGAAGTTTGAAGTAACGAGAGTCTATTGCACTATTGCTTCTTTCTCACTGGTCCTTGTGTGCCCTCTGACATTTGAATGGTGTGAACAAGTTGTGGTTGTTATCATCATTGTAACTTTTATTATTATTATTATTATTACTATTATTTAAAGAACACTAAAGGGAAATAACAAACCACATTAGACTGGTAACTTGCCCCATAAGACCTATACGGTCGTTGATCTTATCTTCATGAGTTCATTATATTGCTAGAGTAAATGAAGATTAGAACCTTGCTTTTGAATTTTTTGCTGATGTTTTGGCACCTGGAAGTCATTGCGGCGTCACAGATCTTACTGTATTCTTTCCGTACTTCGGCCACATTGACTCAATAAAATTTTCCAAAACATTCTGTGGACTCTCTCACTCCCTGAGAAAGCAATGTGGCAAGTTTGGTAGTATTGAATTTCAGTTACCCTGCTGCTATACAAAGCAAACTAACAAAAAAAAAGCGAACTATATGTTCGGTTCTGTGGATATGTAAAGAAGAGGTCCAGTTTGACAAACAGTTGGAACTTCAAAGTGTTTCAAGATGTTTGTATGTGTGTCAGCCCACCTAACGTCTCACCGATAAGAGCAGACTGCAGTGTATTCGAAAAGTACCAAAGGTAGTAAGTACCTCACAACTTCCTACGGTACTTACCTATTACAGTGGCTTAGTTACAAAAGCATGCTGTGAAGTCTGTGTCATCATGCCGAGTGCCAACCCTTGTGTATCAGTGAGAAATTCAATAAATGAAGCTCTTGACTGGCACTTCTATTTGTCATTGCAATGTAATGGTTCTCAATTAGCAAACACAAAGTTTTAGGGAATTGATTTTGATTACACTAAACTTTTTGGTGCCTTATCAAGTATCAAATGTTCTCCTTTTTTTTTTTTAATTCGACAGGACCAAGTACCGATTCACTTGGCCACATCCCCGCTGCCCGACTGCCACGACATTGGCGAGGAGTTGAACAAGCTCAAGGCAGCACTCAGCCAGCAGCTAGACAACAATGTCACTCGGCCCGACTGCCTCCCTCTCACCGAGTTCACGGTGGGCACGGACACCAACGACGAGCTTCCCACCATCACCGGCACAACACCGGCGACGCCAATCCCCTCGGCTTCCACGGCCGAACCCCGGCGGCCTTCGACTGACCCGAGTGCACAAGCCATCTCCCATGTACGCATCGCGGCAGCAGCCCCAGGAGTCCATCGGCGTACAGACCGAGTCGGCCATCACAGGGTGTGAAGAGGATCAGGAGGACAGGCCTGCGAATGAGACAGAACAGGTGGAAGAACCAAAGTACACCTCACCAAACAACAACCACCAACAGCAGCAACCGGGGAAGAGGAGACGGAAGAAGAAGCATCCCATCCGGCGGCGCTCGCGCATCAACGAGGACCCGCACAGCCGAACATCCACGCCTGCCACCGACGACCAGGACATCTTTCAGATGGACAGTGACTTCGAGGAGGAGCGAAGCGGGAGCGCGGCAGCCATCGGCGTCACGGCGCCGTCGTCTTCGTCGCCATCGCCGCAGATGACGCCGTCCACTTCCACGGCTGCGGCGGCCATGTTCATGAGCCGGTCAGTGACCATGCCGGCGGACATAGGCGCTGCACGCGAGGAGTGGCAGAGGACCATGACGCCCAAAAGGTTGTCGGTGACATTTCCTGCCGGCGGGGTGTTCCATCCGTACAGCGACGGAGACCTAACTCCACCTCGCAGGTGCGGCAGTGTTGAGATGTGTCAATCTCATTGCATCTGGTATACTTACAGGCAGCAAATTTGAGTCTTCTTCATGCCGTGTGTGCACTCTTTTTTCACATGCTCAAGTAGTGTTGACACCACTTTCCTTTTCTTTTCATTTAATGCGTGCGAGATGAAGCCATGCAAGCTCATGAAATCTTTGCTATACTCGCGGACAACTTTTCTTCGCAATGAAGAGAAGGCTATGGGGGTGGAGCATCTACACATGTACTTTTGCGGGAAATAGTCCACTGTGGCATGCGTTTCGGTTCGGGAACCTTCCACAGCTCCTGTACACGTTTCAATGGAGACAGAAGTTATTCAGTAAGAATGGGAGATACATTGGCTGATGAAATTCATCATTAACTTCTCTGACGAGTTCACGGAAGAGCCAGAAAGTGACGAATGTTCACCTGAAGACGAAGACACCATTTCGCCGTTGAGGTGCACGGAAAAGGTGCGGCGTTCTCGCATGTGCCAAAACACGAGATGACAAACTGAAAGGCAAGACAAATATAAATATATGTCTGATGCGTACTGCATCTTCATGAAAGAAATGATCTTGTTTATTTTATTTCTGATGGAGAAAACACAAGAGCAATTGTAGAACTACATTTCTTAGCGGCAGGGCACACCAATTGGGCTCCGTAGCCTTCACTTCATTGACAAGAAAAGTTGTCCGCGAGTATAGTGTTCCCACCTTTCTCACAAAAGATTGTTAAGAGTAGAGTAGGGGAGGGAGTGGTTGTAGATATGCTGTATTTATGAAATTCAAGTGTACTTTACAACAACAGATCAGAGTAAGGTACTAACTTAATACTATGACTGCTACTAGTTACACTACTACTACTACTACTACTACTACTACTACTACTACTACTACTACTACTACTGCTATTACTACTACTGCTATTACTACTACTACTACTACTACTACTTGTACAACTGTTGCTGCTGCTGCTGCTGCTGCTGCTGCTGCTGTTGTTTGACAGTAACTTCAACTAAATTTGATGTCATGCTTTCCTGCAGCCCTCACAACTCGAGGCCTTCAAGCCCCAAGTCCGACACAGAGTATGAAAACCAGATGATGGACGCAAACAGCCAGACAGAGGAGAACACCATCAGCTGGACATGGGGCGAGCTGCCGCGCATTCCAAACGCGTCGCGGTTCTCCCAGGAAGAGATTAGCGCGGCAACGTCTGCCATGAACGGCGGCGTCCTCCGGCTCTCGAGGGACTCTCAAGATTCCAAGCATCTCGGTCCACTGTCCTCGGATGAAGAGGACGCTGCGGAAAAGATGGGTGAGTTGTTAAGGACGGATGAAAGGTGCTTTGCAGTGAAGTGTTACTATTGCCTGCGTGAGCGAGGAAACCATGCAAGGAAATAAGAGGAGGTCTCCTTGGATTACATTTTCAGTACTTTAATTCAGTTATTGACAGGACCTCAAGAGTCTGGAAAAGTGTTCTGAGTAGCATGAGCTTCATATGCTCTCAAAGCTGACCAGAAGTGCAGTGTTGTCTTTAGTACACCCTTTTAGAATTGTTACACAAGTCTAACGTTGATAATATGAATACGGATGTAACATACCTGTTATAACAAAGCAAATGAAGAATATAGTCTTGTTACAGATATGTCAGTGACACGAATATGTCTAGAACAAATTTTTGTTTTAACATATGTTATTTTTGTTTTAGATGTGACTTAGTTAGCTGGGGTTTTATGTATGTTATGAATAAAGGAGGGATCTACCAAATACTTCGCCTCGTGGTATAGGGACAGTTGACAGCTCCTGGATGGACAAAGCTTTGCAAATTGTTGTCAAGGGGGTGTCAGTGGCTTACTATATGGAAGAAACGTCAATTTCTGTCCCAAATATTGGCCAGGTAACGTGCAGTTATGCATGTAGTGTCTTTGTCGTAATTTATTAAAGGTGGCTTTCTGGATAGAAGATGGGTATCCCCTTTTTAAGGAGCTAGCTCCCTAACACTATTGCATTTAAAAATAAACGCTAGAGCGAATATTGGTAGTTCAAGCTTTGTTAACACTGCTAATAGGCTTTCCTTTCCAACAAAGTGCTTGCGAATCTAAACCGATTGAATGCCTCAGTTTATTTACCTTTTTGTAAGACGTCTTTGCTTACCTACGAGTCATGAATTGTGATGAGCCACGTCCTGGATTAAAAACTTTTGACAACATTTTGTTCTTCACTGTCGCTATAACGTGACAGTACCTGAGCCGTATTTTTTTTTACGCTCTCAGGATAATCTTGAAGGGGGCATTGATAACGTGTCTAGTATGTGGGCAGACTTTATGGTTATCACTCTGTCTAGTTGACCCAAAGGATGCTGGTTAGGTGCTAGCTGCAGCAGTCACATATTTTATTGAGGCAAAAAATGCTTGAGGCTCATGTGCTGTGTTTCTTTTATACACGTTAAAGGGCCCCTAAATAACCCTGAGGTCCAAAATTTGTTTTAAAGATATAACTGCGCTCCTGTGCGCTGTGAACATGCTGCCGCAAGAATTTTTCAAATAGGTGGGAGTTACATGGGTTTAAGTGGCCGCTTGCGTCGGTTTCGTTTTCTCGGTTGGCCTCCCCACCCTTCTCTGTCGAGGAGAGGGTAGGCGCGGCGCACCATCGAGACTCCGCCCACTTTTGACACGTGACATGACGTGAGCAATTCACGTCACACTGCAGTTCCAGTTGCTCCTGCACTCACGCCGGTGGGATGGCCACAGGATCTGACATAGACCTGGTTTCGACCAATCAACGAGCTACAACTGTGCAAAGTTGTTCGCAGTAGAATGTGACGACACCTAGGATGCGAGGGCGACTGGTCAATCACAGGAAAGAGGCGCAGGAATTGTTTTTTGAAATACGGCGTCTGTGTGGCGCGCAGCGCTGTCATATTTGTCGAATGTGATCACCGGAACCTTCTCTATGATTGAGTTAGCTTGTTAGGGCAGCTTACAAAAAAAAGTAAGAGCCTGTTTAGTGGCCCTTTAAAGAACCTCAGGTGGCCAAAATTTTCAGATCCTTTCTCTTTAGTGTGCCTCATGATCATATCTTGGTTTGGCACGCCATTATGATTAGTAATTATTAATAAGTTAAGGAATTATAATTAATTATTAATCATTCTTTCTTGTGCACATTTCATGTGACAGGTGGGGAAGGTGGCAAGCCGTCGATGTTGGGTGGCGTGCTGAGCTTCATGAAACCAACGAAGAAACAGAAGGAGGAGACAGCTGGGGCGGCGGTCAAGGACGGCATCTTTTTAGACGACCTTGACCCTAGGGAACTAGACCCCGAAGTGGCGGCCCTCTACTTTCCAAAGTTTAGGTAAAGGACTGCATGAATTGTTGCTTCCGTCATGTTGTTTTGCTTCAGCACAAATGTATTGCAGTTGTTACTGCGGGTGAAATGTTAACCATGCACTGCTCAGATAACTAACAGAAAATGTGCATGGCCTTGCATTTTAATGCAAATGTAAGGCGATGTTTCAAACCCACAAATGTGATGCAATAAGCAAGATGAGAGCATTGCAATGTTTCAATGTTACGTTGTGGTGCCTGCCATCTATAAGTTATACTTAAGTGAAAGCACCACTTTGTTGATAACATCATCAGCTTCTGTGTGTGAAGTCTCTGTAGTCCAGTAGCAGTTCCACTTCCCAGCTTCTGGCCGTCATTTAGCTCTTGGATGTGTGTGTGTTTTGATATGATGTTACGGTTTGTGTGTTCCTGCTGAGAATGTAATGCTAAAGATACAACTCCAGTGACTTGATAATGGGCTCACAACGTTGTTGACTAGTTATTTAAAAGCCAACACCGCAACCCATTGAAGCTGCCGATTAAAGCGGCAGGGCTTCAGACACACCAGCAGCTATCTGGGCTACAGAAACATATCTGTGCGGCCTTACTTGAGCTAACTGTGGACTCTGAAATCAATTTTTGGGCAGAAGCACGTGATAAGCATAGTCTTTCAAATAAAAATAAATACAGATGTCAGAGGCTGTGCCTTTGTTGGCAAGAACTGGAAACATAATGGGTGACATGCACAGCGCATTCTACAGCCGATCCCATGTCATATCAGGCCAAGCTCATGAAAAATCAACATGGCTGCTCTCGGTTGTCACTTAGGTCATTTACGAGTGCCCACTTAACGCCGTACTATGCGGAAACTGTCCTGCAGTTGTGTCCTGAAAAGAAGCGTTCCCAATGCATCGTAGCCTATGGGAAAGACACCTGAACTGTCTAAAAATGGTGTGTTGGCCAGGAAAATGCAGCACGTGGGAGAGTTATCGTGTATATCCTCATCATCCGCCATTTGTACAGTCGTACGCATAAACTTCAAAGGTGTGTCACGCATCAGTGTTACTTCGTCCAGCTTGATATGCAGTTTACTCATTTGTACACACCACCTGAGTGGACACCTAGCGCACGTTTAACTTGCAATCGCTGCATGTTACTACTGTGAGTCATTTTGTTGAAGATGCCGCCACGTTGCACAAGTCGTTTGATGTGCTGCGTTCTGGGAGCCACACCAGTGCTATCGACTTCGTTCGCTCTGGAATGACTATGACCTATATAGTGGTACCTATGTATTTGGGCACTAGCGTTTTATCATTTTTATACAAAAATGGAATGCAACTGACTTCAGATCAAGTACTTATTTAAATTCCAGTTCAATTGCAGTTACCTAAAAATTCACAAATCAGCATATCACTGCCTTCTAATACTTGCAATAGAATATTGAGCACCTTTGGAATAAATGTGTGTAAGTTTGACACACTTACAGGTCTTTCACAATTTGCTCCTGGAGGGGTTACATTAAACTTCAGTTGCAAGGTTGCGATTCTAAGGTGGCTGGGTCTTGCACAAAAAGGCATTGAAGACGAGTTTCTGGTGCGAACCTGTAAAGCAGGCAGCCTGATTAAGATGAAAAGGTTTTAACCCACTGTGATGTCTTGAAGTGAGCAAACGTAGACAGATGCCATGAAAACAGAAGTTGTATCATAGGCAATGTGAAAGTTTGGGCTAGTTGGTGATGCCTGATGAACTACAAAGCAAGTAAAAGCAGGGGCTACTGGAAGTTTTCGTCTCTCTCCTCGTAGTCCCTGTCTTCACTTGTGCTGTAGTTCATCTTGTACGGTTGATTGCCCCTCAGGTCGGCACACTCACCAAGAGGCAAAGACGACGATGCCGAGTCCGGCAATGGGCCATCGTTGTCCCAGTCACCAAACAGCGACACGGGTGCCGGTCACATGACGACGCTGCACTGCCTGGACAGTGACTCAGAGGAACGACACAGCATGTTCGACTTCTGCAGGTGATTACACCCAGAGCATCACACGCTCACCTTTCGTTGTCTCACCGCTCTGATGCAGCGAGAAAGGTGTGGGTCACATGGTCTGGCAGGCAGTAATAAAGATACAGTAAAACCTCGTTATAACGAAGTCGAAGGGGGAGCAGTAATTACTTCGTTATAACCATTAGTTCGTTATACCCAATACCAATTTCATCTATAGGAATTTCAAGGGGAATTGCGATTGCTTCGTTATATCCGATAGTTCGTTATATCCGGGTTCGTTATAACGAGGTTCTACTGTAGTTCAGCATTTTAAGGTGATACTTGCCCGTACCTTCTCAGAGATACCTTTCTTTAGCCACAGGCTCGTTTGTACTAAACGTTTAGTCGTGCTCGGGGCACTTATTCAGTGTGTACTTGCCAACACTCACTCGTGTTTGCACTCTTGTTTATGCTTACTGCACTAGTCACATTCAATCAGTTTTCTGCGTTTGCTCAAGCCCATTGACTTTCGTCGATGTGGTAGTTAGCATCCCACTCCCCTTCACACCGACATCCAGACGAACTAACTGGCACTTGTTCCCATTTATATCCCTATCCAGTCACACATTGACAAATCTTAGCACAAAGAACATGCAGATACACGAGAAAACACAAGATGACATACCAGTGCTAATCTCGACGTTCATCACTCATCTACACTTATTCTTAAATTATCAAAATCGTTATCTAGAAACGACAAGTTGGTGGACCCACAAGTGGGCATGTCGATTTATAGCACTGAACATAACTGTCCCCTCTTAAGGTGTGAATGACCTTTATCATTGACCTGCCTGCAACTGATAGTGGGTGACCAAGGGAAGTGTCTGCTTGGAACCAGCATAAAATGACACTTTGATGGACTACTTGCAATGTTTTGTGGGATGTGTAACACTAACAGGGCATACAAGACAACAGGGAAGACAACAGAGGTTGGCTCTGATGTAGCCTACATTCTTATAGTACATGGGCGTTTTAACGAAGCTGTTTATCTGTCAGCTGGACCGTCTTGTAACAAAGCCGGACTGTTTGATTTGCTCAGTGAGACCGGCAGGAGATATCTTAGGCCCAATCAGTTATGCCCATTACATCTCTGTCCATTAAATTGATGTTTCGGAGTGCTCTTCTCGCAGATGACATGAGATCTCCATCCTGCTCGAGCTTGGAATCCAATAATAACTTTTGTTTTCCTGACCACCTTTAACAAAGCAAAAACAAAATTAATTAACTAAGCTGCAGCTCTTTAATGAAAAGCTCACTATGTCTTTCTCCCCTAAAACAGAAACAAGTATTCGGACCTCGCGATGTCCCTGTGCGGGGGCCTCCAGGACTGCGAGAAGTCCATGATGGAAGAGAAGTTCGCTCACTTCCTGGTCACCTACGACACCTTCTGCGAGAACCCGGACGTGATCAACAACCCAGACCTCGTCATTCGGATGGGCGGAAAGTATGTTGGCTCTTGACGTTTCTTTATGCTTCTTGAGAACTGTGCATTATTTCAGTTTTATCATTGTTATCTGTGCGACAATACCTTCTCCCGGTAACCTACTACTTGCAGTGCTGATTTTTCATTGGTCTGTGTGCTTGACAGGATCATGCTTGTGTCACAATGAGACATTTGTAACAACCTGGGCGGTCATTTTTTTTCAACATGCCTGATTGTTCGGACAGCTCTGCAGAACTGCTACTGGACCTGTAGACATAATAGTATGTAACGACAAGCAAAATTTCAGATGGACTACTGGTAGCTGTGTCATAACTCGTATCTCTATTTTGCAACCGTCCGCCAGTATGTCCATGGAGTTACACTAAAGTAGTAACATCCCAGTTTTATTATGTCCCTAACGCCTTTTCAATGTTGAAACAACCAAGCTAATTCATCTGGTAGCCAAGCAACCAAGTCACGAAAGCTGCGCTGTGCAGTTTGGCCTGTGAAGGCCTGCACATCGAACATTTGCTCTGGGTAGCGTCATCAAGCAGCTTACTATTTTGCAACCAGTACTTCTAATGTCTGCGCTGGTGACAGAAGAGGCAGACAATGACTGTTGTGACAAAACAAGCGGTTCCTCAGCAGTAACAGCAAGGTTGACATTTACATGTTTGGGAATAAAGATACGATCTGTGAGAACTACCATAATGTAGCTATGCCTTCCGCTAAATTTGGCACCATGCGTTGTCATTCACCATTAATGACCAACTGATCCCGTTAACAACATGTGGGGCTTCGCCCCGACTAGCACTGAAGCAAAGTCAGTTGTAAAGAGACAAACAGCATTAAGAAAATGTATTGTAATTGTTGTTACTGTTGCTGCTTTTTCATTCTAACCAATATGCTGGATTGAACATTTGCGTTGGCAGTGTCAGGGTTGTTCTACAAAACAATTGTAGGAATTCTACTGACGCCACAAAAATGTTTTTAAGTGTACTCCTTGCCTGCAGTTCACGTCGAGGTGGAAGTTGTCAAGTAACCTCACCGAGGTTGAGTGTTTGGCTAGTTGGCACTACATTGTTCAAAGTTTCACAGTGCGGATGAACATACGACACACAGAGCGCCTTGCTTGTCATTACATGTTCGTCCGTGTAGCATTTGCGCTGTGAAACTTTGAACAAGGTCATTATTAATGGATTGTCTTCACTTAGTTTCAGCCACTGCACTGCGCTCAGCATTGTGTTTTGGCTCTTGGAATATGCTAGGAAGTCTAACGTAACTTATTTTATTTCGCACAGATATTACAACTGGAGTGCCATCGCGCCACACCTTCTGTCCCTCGCCATGTTCCAGAGACCGTTGCCAGAGGTGAGTCCATGAGGAGGATAGTTATGAAGCGACGATAAAAATTATTGACTGCAAGAAATTTTTAATTGCATTCTATCTCGATTACTGCGACACAAAAAGCAGTTATACGCCCAGAACAGCGTCTAGAGTACCCATCCTTCGTTTTTTTTTTTTTTACTTCATGCAATGTTTACAACATGCATTACATTTGAGATGCTTGTTCTGATGGCAGTGAAATAAACCTGCCAAGCCGTAAGAAGCTTCACCTGATTTTTGGAATAATTTCTCGAGCTTTGAATACAAAATGAAAGGCCAGGTTTATACTATGCACTGTTGCTTCATTCTTGTACCTGTATGCAAGGGCGCATGCCCATTTGCCCATACAAGTAACCCTTTATGAGAGAGGCTATAGTCAAGCCCGGTTATAACTCATGACATAGAATAAGCATCATTATATCCAGTAATTCATTATAAATGTATAGTCGTAATAAGAGTGTCTTAATGGCTATAATGTTTTTCGTTAAATTTGTTGTAGCCAATAATTATTTTTATCGGCATTCGTCGTATTGAGAAACCACTGCTATACGTAGCAAGAGTCTTTCCATGCTTGTTATATGGAACACCGTGAAATGTTGACTAGTGTGGTAAATAAGTGCCTGCAGTTTTTGCAGATAGCTGTGTGGCTAGCCAAGTCCTACAGTAATTTTACTAATTACCTGTAACATGCTTTAGGTAATTTAGTAATTGCTTCCTAAGGTATGTTGAAGTCATGCTTGATTTATAGGAATCGCAAGACTAACATCTCATTTGGAATCCCTGACCTCAATATATCATCATGCGTTGTATGCCATGACATGCTAAAACATGCCTGAGCTTGGCTTTGCTCCTAATGCATATTAAGGCCATGTGCATTGAAAGTCCAGTGCTAGTTGGAGGTTCTCCATTGAGCAGACTTTAACATCACTACTGTTCCACTTCAACTTGCAACATGCTTACAACTCATTAGCAGGCTGAAATGGTCACTTTGGTGAAGTTCGTAGGAACATTTTGAACTTGCGTGATCATTCCATTCGTTTGATATCACCTGTTGATCTTTCGTGTGTGTGCATGTGTTTCCTTCAGAAAACGCTGGACAGGTTGGCCGACATCCACATGCCCAAGAAAAAGAAGAAGTCCACCTACTCGTGGTGGTCTTGGGGACGTACCGCGGGGCCAAAGCCTGATGGCGTCAATAAGCCAGGCTCTCAGGTGGGCTCCCTTTACTCTTGTTCTTGGTTTTATCTCCTTATCTTTCGTTCTTTTTTGCTATGGTGGAAGGGAGGGGTGTACAAGAAGCCTCACCTCGTGCAAAACCTCTTCAATTAGCGTTCTAGGTAGACTGGAAGTCTCCTGAACAAGGCAAAGTCTAAGATTAAGAGAGCACCTTTGAATGTTGCACCTCATGCATTGTAGCGGCTGGACAAATGGGCGATTGACATTTCGTGCTTGCAGCGATAGAAAAGGCTGGCTGATGGCTTTCCACTTCATGTCTCTTCCTGGCTCCCCCCCCCTCTCCCCCTTTTCCCCCATCTAAAAATTTTGGAGACCCTTTGCTTGAGGCAGTGTGATGCAATTATGTGTAATTACGGTCTATAGGGGCGACAAATTCTATTTTTCACAATTATTGGTTTGTTCTTAACATTTGAATGCGCACTCTTTTTTTTCTTTTTATTCTTTTTTTATTAAAGAACACCTGCAAATTTTATGAGGCAAACCATTTAGTTTTGAGTCATCCTTCAATTTGAATGGAGAGATTTCAAAATGTTGAGATTAAAATTTCACTGCTTTCTGCAAGCATGAAAGTACAATTCGTGTTGCACCAATATTTTTATACCAGCTGTGATTTTATGGCCGGGGTCTTGCTGCATGTGATGTGCACAAAAAAGAGGACCGTTAGGGGCTCCTGTTGATATAACATCTCTGTAACTAGCTTTGGATTTTCATTTTTGTTGTGGCAATAAAATACTCAGGGGAAATAATGCTTGGTCACTTAAATTTCAAGTTATATATAGTGTCCGATGGTTAACCTGTATCCACGTTCTTTATACTGATGTTCAACAGCATAAGAAAGAAATAAGGAAACTGATAGTGCCATAATTTAGCCTTAGCATGAAACGTTAAGTTTCAGGGTACTGCATTTTGTGATGTGGTGGGATTTTCAGCCAACTCATGTGTAGATGAATCTCTTTCTTTTTTTAACGTGCTTATTGAAGGTACCACTCCTTCAGTGCCGTAATGTCGATGTGACCGTTCATTATCTTTGCAGCATAGCGACGAGAACTTGGGTGTCAGTGATGGCAGCGAAGGCCCGGACGTCGTCGTCGTGAAGACGCCAGAGCCCGTCGTCACTCCCTGTAGGGAGGATGTGATTCTCATTGATCCGCCGCACCCCGAGCCACTTGAAAAAATGTACGAACCTAACCACGTTTAACGTGCAGTTTGTGCATTCAGTCATCGTGCATGCACCCGTGGTTCATCCTCTAACAAATTGCACAGCAGGACGGGATGCAAAAGAAGTAGTGAAGCACAAGCACGGTCTGGTTTCTTCTTTCTTTGTGTCCAATCTTTGCTGCACAGTTTGTTAGAAGATGTAGCGATATTAGTGTGCAGAGCTCTCAGTGCTAGTTGTGTATACCTCCATGGTTCAATGCAGGAATATTGTATGACTGGTGTGAAATGTGAAACTGATACAGTAAAACCTCGTTATAGCAAAGTTGAAGGGGGAGCGGTAATTACTTCGTTATAACCATTAGTTCGTTATAACCAATGTCAATTTCATCTATAGGAATTTCAAGGGGAATTGCGATTACTTTGTTATATCCGGGTTCGTTATAACGAGGTTCTACTGTAGCTGCAATGTATCAGTGATATTCTGGAACAGTTAAGGGGTAGATCTTGAGGGCAGATGCACCTCAAGAATGTGGTTTCACCAAGGTGACCCTGCTACATTGTTTTTGAGTGTTCATGCAAACCCAATGAGTTACTAGTGTAGGTCCTCAGGATCATTTGCCTGCTAGCCTAAAGTTTTCTGTGTACGGTGTACATTTATTATAGGCTTTTTGAATTGCTACAGATATCAGTCTATGCACTGCTGGCATACAGTTTGTCTTGGAAGCTCATTTTGAGGACAAAAATGTGGCTGCTAAAAATTACCATTGGAAACCTGTGACAAGATTTAGAGTGGGGGCATGGGTGCTGTTCAATAAATGCGTTGGGCTGGTTGACTTTGGTGATTGTTACATAGTACAAGATGTAGAAACATAGAAACCTAACTTGAAGTTTGGTGAGAGTCAAGCAGCGAATGACAGCAGACAGTAGTAAGAATATTTTAGAGAGAAAGCACTAGTGAGATGCGAGTATCTTGGAAAATTGAACTGCAGTGTAGTTTCTGATGAAATTGTGCTCCAAGGTAACAAGTATGGTAAAATTAATTATTGGTTTAATGAAGCAAATGAAAATAGCATTGCCATTAAAACAGTGTTATGAAGTTAAAATTAGTTTTTGAATATAACAGTTATTTTTATGCCTGATGGACTTTCTTATAAAAAAAATTTGACTGCAGATTCAACACTCGGGTGTTTTGTGCTCTCCATCTCTGTGCTACACCATACATGTCGAGACATCTTTCTGGAGATGTTCTCCCTTCTAATATTGAAGTGAGGTTGTTGGCCGGTTTCTTTCTGTTATGCTCGAATGACCTCAGATGTTGAACAAGATGAAAAGGAGCTTCTGTCCCATAAACTACTCCACCTAACTGCGCATTTTATGTGGAACCTCACACACTCATTTCACCGCTGGACCGGGGGGTACATGCATTTTTCTTCGATGGCCGCACTGTAAAGTGAGAAAGCTTTGTGCCGGGAACTCCTATGTTTTCAAGTGATGTTTTCAAGTGATGTTTTCAAGTAATGTTTTCAAGTAATGTTTTCAAGAAATGGATTTGTATGCATTGCAGCGAGGTACCACACGAATGCAAGGAGGAGCAGTACGCGTCGACGTCCAGCGAAGCGGAGACCTCTGACGCACACGGCGGGGCGAGTTCTGAGCACCGCAAGGCGCCCAGGGAGAAGCGGCCCTTCTTCTGCGACAAGTTCAAGAAGTCCCTTCGCCTCTCGTCCGACGAAATTGTGAGCCTCTCTCGTTGCACGCCAGTGCCTCCCAATGCGATTGCGTTAAAGGGATGCTAAAAAGCAAAATGACTTGCGTGTTAGTAAATTATTTTTTCACAACAGAAACGACACTACACGTAGAACCTCCTTATAACGAACCCAGATATAACGAACTATTGGATATAATGAAGCAATCGCAATTCCCCTTGAAATTCCCATAAATGAAATGGTTATTGGCTATAACGAACTAATGGTTATAACAAAGTAATTACAGCACCCCCTTCGACTTCGTTATAAAGAGGTTTTACAGTATTTTTGCCGTGAAAAAAAGTGCAGGTGACATCACTTCCTTGGTGTTTGCACAACAACTCTCCAACTCGCTGTGACTTCATGTGTTTTAATTTGAAGGTGCCCGCACTGACACAAAAAATTATTGTCTGCTAAAACTTAATCACGTGTTGCACAGGGGCTGGGGACTTAATGTAGCGAGTTTTATGAAATTTCGTTGGGCTAATGTGGGTGGAATACGAAGAGAAGGCATTGAAACCCATGACGACACACTTGTGTTCAGGTGTCGAGGTTCTGGTGCAAAGTTCAAAAATGAACCTTCGACTATCATTTTCTCTTTAATACTGAACCTAAGATGGTGCAATCAGTGACAATGCAGTTCTAAAATAATAATCTATCAGTTGAAAGTTCATGTCGTGAAAAAGCTCTTTCGGCGATGTTGTCCGTAAGCAAAGAAATAGTGATGAATGCAAAGAATGAAAGCAGGGCAGCTGATATTAAGAAAGTAACGCAATCAAGCTGAAAAGAAATTCGAGTGGTGTTGGGTCAAAATGGGAACTGAACTCAGCCTGTCCATGTGCGAAGGAAGCGTGCACCAGAGATGTCTTGATGACTCCGTAATTCGAGCTGAGATAATAGGGCTATGCAGTTAGTGGGTGTGCATACCATTGCTTTATGCCCTAACAGCTGGCTTCACAGCCTTTATGCTTGTTAGTGTGAGAGTCCGACCCTCGCTCATTATTTCCAATGCAAATGTAGCTCAGTAGCCCCTTTTACGTTCAGCTCGCAAAGGGGTAAAGAGGGAAAATTTTTCAGGCGTTGTTTTGCATCAGAACAAGAGTTTTAACAGGTGAAAATTACAAATATAGTTAGCTGTTTTGAAAAATGTATTGAGATGCATCTTTTTTCTACAATTTCTGGTAGTGCCTAGGCTCTCAGTGGCACTAGGTAGAAGCTGCATTCACATCATAACACCCCTGCACGTGTGCTAGCTGCACTCGCTGCGTTTGTTCATCCCCGAGGACACTTCTCGCAGGCGGTACGTTCGAAATGTTGCAGGAGCTTGTCTCTTTGTCTGACACATGCTTTCCTGCAGCCTTCAGTTTTGAAGCATTTGTCATGCTGCTATACTGGTAGAGCTGCGACAGTGCAACTGTCCAACGGGGTTGTTGCGACATCATGCCTTCCAACTCGCATCAGCCAGGTGGCTTTGAGCACACTTACAAAAATGTAATAAATTAAGTTATCCGCTTAAAAATTCACTAAGTGATGGCTTTTCTTCAGTGTAACTACACACTGAAGCTGAAGCGTCATCATGTTTCTTTTTTTTTTTTTTCAGTTTGTTATGTTTCATGTGTCCATGTCCGATTTCTTATTAATGTTCATCATTCTGTCGTAGTCATTGTGGACCCCTTGGAGTGGTGTTGTTGGGTGATAATCCAGTTGCCTGACCTCTGATTTTTTTTCCCCACAACATTTGTGGTGTGTGCTGTGTTTTTGCGCTGCTAAGCACAGCAGCACGGATTTGATTCCAGACCGTGCCACCTGCATTTCGATGAAGGTGGAATGCAAAAATTTTTGTGTACATAAGAATTTTAGGTGGCCATTGCACACTCTTTGATGGCCAGGATCAAGCCACGTTTTCCGCACTGCTGTGTACTTCATAATCATTTGTTATTGGCATGTAAAACTCCAGAATTTCAGAGATTCTTAGGTCCTGCTAGATTATTGCAACTTCTGCTTCATTAATTTTTTACAGTACCGCCAGCGACGGATGGTGCTATGTCTTTGTTGTCGTTCACACTTGTTACTTGACGAGCTATTGGTGACATCGAGTGCTTCCTTTTTTGTACCAGGCCAGCCTGAACCTGAAGAGCGGGCGCAACGAAGCTGTGTTCAGCGTCACCACAGCTTACCAGGGCACAACACGTTGCATGTGCCACATCTACCTCTGGCGTCACGACGACAAGATTGTCATCTCGGACATTGATGGCACCATCACAAAGTGAGTGTGGCTACTGTCACTCGGATCGAGTAGTGTGGCTTTCTTGTTGTAGTAGTCTTTGTTGTTTCCAGTACTGCATTGTTAATGCAAGCCTCTGCAGATTTTCAAGGGTAAAGGCCGTGAAAGTTTCCTTTAGTGTCAGTCTATGCTATGGCCATTACTAAACTTAATGCCCTCGACGTCCATCTCATTTGCCAAGGTTTGTGCCTTTGCTTTGATACGCTGTGGTACGGTATCTTCTTGGCGGTCATGTCTTCCAGCCACATAAAAACGGTATCCTTAGGTCTTATGTGGGCACCTTGACTGACATTATTCTGTGAGAAGCTGGTAGATTTCTTGGCGGCTTCCAAAATCTTCGCTTTGTTATTTGAATATTACAGCATTGTCTGCTTCCAGATTTCGAATTCTTCTTTTTTTACGATTTCTGCTTGTAATTGGCCACTTCGCACTTGCCTGGAAATGGTGGCGTTCTTTTTCATTGTGAGTCTGCTGTATTGTTCTTTGTTCAAAGTGTTCATTGAGTTGGTGGTGGTCAGCGAAGGCAGTGCCAGTGCCGCCTGTAGCGTCTGTGTAGTGCCATCTGTAACGTCTATCGTGCATTTGCACTGATGTAGCCGTCAAAGAAGTTGCTGCTACACTTGTGTTTGCAGGTCTGACGTGCTGGGTCACATCATGCCCATCCTGGGCCGAGACTGGGCCCAGTCCGGGGTGGCCAAGCTGTTCACCAAGATTCACGCCAACGGTTACCAGTTCCTGTACCTGTCTGCGCGTGCCATTGGCCAGGCGCACCTGACACGCGAGTATCTGCGCAGCGTGCGCCAGGGTGACCTCTGGCTGCCTGACGGACCCCTGCTGCTGTCGCCCACATCGCTTATCAACGCCTTCCACAAGTGAGCGCAGCCTTCGCTCTCTTTCTAGCATTTGCGCAGCACCGTTTTTGAGAACAGGGGTCTCAAACCAGTGGTTCGTAGACCTGCGTATGACTGTATATGTCAGTCAAGGACAGTCATATGGGCCAGCCTGTGTATGACTGTCTTTTTCCTGTCGGCATGCAGATTGTAGCCTTTCTGGAGATTGGCATCGACATGTTGCTCAAGTCCCAACACCATATATGAGACATATCCATATAGACATGATCCATAGAGACATGATCCATATATGAGACATGGGAATTCCTTCTTGCAAACAGCAACTTAGCTTGTATTTCATTAAGACACTCCTTACTTATAACCTACAAAATATGCCACATTTAGCCCACGTGACCAACTGTAGGACATGAAAATGAATTTATTTGGGACACAGGTGATGCCAAGATTTTACTATGAAATGCAGTTTCATGGGGTTGCAAATTTCTCCTGAAAAGTAGTTCCATAGCATGGCAGCCCCACGCTGCACTGACACCACCTTTATAGATGGAATGCACGAGTAAAAGTATGTCTATTCATGTAAAGATATGTCTAGCAAACCGGCGACTCGTGGGACCCGAAAATGCGGCAGTGAGAACGCACTTTGAGAAGCCATGCCCTGGAGCTATCTGTCGCCTTATCAATTACAACAGCTGCATTTCTTATCTTTAAATTCACTTTTGCATTTGCTTTCAGGGAGGTCATTGAGAAGAAGCCCGAGGAGTTCAAGATAAGCTGTTTGCGGGATATCCAGACGTTGTTCAACGTTACGGGGAACCCATTCTACGCTGGATTTGGCAATAAGATTAACGTGAGTACATTTTAGAAGCCAACGGCTTCAAGTGACTCGTCGGAAAACCGTTCCTGTTATCTCTGTGAACCTAAGAAATTTGGCACCCCGACACTGTTGTTTTGGAACGTTAGTGGTGCACCTACTTTTAGATGACTTAAGCATATGTCTGTCCATTGAAACCATTAATACTATTCATGAATAAAATTCGACTACAGCGTCAACTACACTAATGAATAGCAGTATGCCCGAGTCTGATGTCACCCAATATGGCCGCAAAGTGAAGAGGCATAGGTTATGGCATAGGTTATGGCAGCATCCAGTAGTGGGCGCTCAATTGTCTGTTGTCACTGTTAACCAACGTTTACCCCCCCCCCCCCCCCTTTTTTTTTCTTTACACTTTTTACCTTTCTAAACTTGAACCTGAGCTGTACTTCATGTGGATTTATGCAGTTCTGGTTCTGAACTTTAAAAATAAAAGAAAAGAAAGGAAATGAAAAGAAAAAAGAGAGAGGAGGATGTCATGTGACTCTGTCTTGTATGCACATAGTTGTCTGTTTCCGGGTAACACATCAGTTGTACTTCGTTTGTCAGTGCTGCGGGAATATATAAGCAAGGGGAAATCGCATTTCTGGCTGGAACTGCTAACCTGCATATCTGAGTCTACCCGTTCTTATCAGCATGCCACATACACATAACTTGTATGTAATACCTAGTGCACTGTGACATGGGCATGCAGTTACATTCCTGATGTTGTTCGTGATTATATAATCCCCTCCAATGTTTTTGTCTTTTGGCAGGACACGCTTGCATATCGCGCGGTGGGCATTCCGTGTCGCGCATCTTCACCATCAACCCCAAGGGAGAGCTGAAGCTGGAGCTCATGCACAACTTCTTGTCCTCGTGAGTACCCTCATTTGGCACATCAGAGAGTTTGGCACATTGCAAGTATGTTTCGCACTTCCTGAGTACCTTCAGTGAAGCGCGTCATAGAAACCTCCGAGGACCGCAGAGAAGAGGCGCACACGCAAGCACCACACAAACATGTATTTTCATGCAAACAGACAAGCTCAAGCACACGAAAACCACTGCAATTACAATATGTACAGCGTCTGAACATGTGAGCAAGCAGAGGGCTCACGCATTCAGGCGCAGATAGAAGGTATCGAGGCAGCGTCCATCGGAGACTCGAGAACGGAGAGGCATGCACCGAAAGGGTGTAGGACGAAGGAGTGTCAAGGACTCCCAGAGGTCTGCCGGGCATCAGGAGCAGGAGACATGTCACTCTCGAGGTCTCTGAGGTGTTGTCACTTGGCTGGGAGTTTCCGACGAATGTTGGTCTCCTAAACATTTACGTCTGTCCAGGCTAAAATGTCTTCTCTGCTCCACTGTCTTCCCTCGTCTGCCCAGCAGATGTGGCCTGTTCCATTTAGGATGGACTTGTCGGCTAGTTGGTCCAGCATTGTTGAAGAAGAAACAGTGTTAACACAGGGGTGAAGAAGAAGAATAAACACACAGCACATTTTGCCATCCCTATGTTTGCGCTGTTTCTTCTTCAACACTGTTCCTTTTCGTTTTCTACGCACACGCAGCTAGGAGGCCTCCACGAGCGGCCAAACACTGTTACCAAAGTTCGTGTGCATGCGCTTATTCGACGCCATTTTGTCACTGTCATTTCACCATTGAGGAACTTCATCGTAGCTTTTTATTTATGATTAGGGAGCCATCGTGCTGGTTTTGTGGCCTTGTGGCTGTCACATTCTATGCCGTGGGTTCAGTCTCCGGTTACAGTAAATTCATTCTAGTGGGGCAGGAACGAAAGGGACGTCTTAGGTGCTAAATAATAACCTAGCCACCACACTGGCTTTGTTGCGAAATGCCTCCTAGCTGAGTCATCGGATTTGGATGTGCGTCGATAGTAGTTAATAGGTAGCTTTAGAAGTAGTATACCAACTGTCTTTGTGTTCCCAAAGGTTCACAATTATATGTTATATGTGCTCTTCTGTATGTATTTATTCTTCTGTATGTATTATATGTGCTCTTCTGTATGTATTTGTGGTGTCTTCAACCTAGTGCACAGAACTTTCAGTGTTGCATGTAGTCTCCAAGTTTGCAAATTGTCGGCATGTCATTTGAATCTCTATACTTCTTTGTGGACATGAACACCTACAGTACACGGACAGCAAATATTGAATATTATTAACTGGACATTTCCTTACAGACCAATCCTCCTATAAAGATTCAGTAAGGAGGAATGTCATGCTAGAGCATTAGCCTTCACTATTGCAGTTTTTAACTTCAAGCAATACAAGCTGCAAAGTTCATCCCTCTTTAATTGCAAAGATGCAGCTGTGGGTTACGAGAGGGGATTGGCAGGCTCGATATTTGATTTGAAGTTAAAGGAACTTATTGACTAATGTTCCTGTGTACGTCGACAGGTACCACTGTCTGAGCGACGTCGTGGACCACGTCTTACCGCCACTGCATAACACCCTCGAGATGGGCCGCTGCGGGGCACAGTCGTTTTCGGCGTGCGAGGAGTTCAGCTCGTTCACCTACTGGCGGGACCCCATTGCACCCGTCGAGATCAACCATTGAGGAAGAGCCGAGCAACAAGCCCGGCGCCAAGCCCCCAGCCAAGTGAGGCGGGTGAAGAGGCGGGCCCCGCGCACGTGTTGCTGTGTGTGGTTGGCTGCTCCCCTCTCCACCCCTACACGGGTATCGCCAACGTCATCTAGTCGCCGGGTGAGTGCCGATGTCCTGGCAGTGTAAGGTTGGGGGGTAACCGTTCACGGGTGGCCCAATGACTCCCGAACCTTCGAAGTATGAGAGTGTTTAAAACTTCAACTGTGTCATTTCGGTGGGAAGCATGTTCAGCAGAAAGAAATTTTTAATGGCGCATCAGGAAGGTTGCGCTCGTGAGGTTTTTGAAGGGCTCTAGGGCTCCGGGAGCGCGGTCGAGCCGCCGTGTCACATGCTGACTCGGCTGCTATTACAGTAAAACCTCATTATTTATTTATTTATTTATTTAGTGATACTGTTAACCCTCTCTTGAGGGTTGTTACAGGCCTACTAACATAACATAATAACAAATAACAAAGTTGAAGGGGGAGTCATAATTACTTTGTTATAACCATTAGTTTGTTATAGCCAATATCCATTTCATTTATGGGAATTTCAAGGGGAATTGCGATTGCTTCGTTATATTCAATAGTTCGTTATATCTGGATTCGTTATAACGAGGTTCTATTGTATAGTGAAAGTGTGGAGCTCTGAAACAGGCAGTAGGTCTGTGAGTGAGTCGGATTTGTTCTTGCTTGACACTGACGGCATCCTGCTGAGATATATTGCCGCGGAGGAACACACATGAGCCTTTCAAGACCGTTTTTTTGAGAGACTTAAGGGAGCGGGCGAAAATTGACGCAAGAAGTATGAATGCAGCAAGTTACCTGATGTGCCGTATGAGAGAAGCATGTTTGTTGCTTAATCCGAACCCTTACAATCCGAACAACCGTGGAATACGAATGAAACTGCACTGGCCACTTTATGGAGTCAGTGAGGACAATGTACATGCTGCCTTGATGCTGTATGGAAACATTACGGAATAACGAAGGAAAGGTGGCATGTACGCGGAAACACTGATAGGTCATCAACAACGTGACCCTTACATGGAACTGGCCATAGTCTGATTTTGCAGTGTGCCGTGTTCCTAGCAAATGCTTTTTTTAAACAGCTGTGGGCATTGCACAAGCAGATGCAGCAGAACATTTATTTGATTCTAAGGGGGGGTATGTCTGCCTTATTTTGCAAATTTTTGCTCCTCTTTTTGATGCCTCGTACCATATGCATTATAAAATCAGCAGTAGTGCAATTGACGCTAATGTTACGAGGTAAGATGTTCTTACCATTAATACCGTTCAGTAAACCATTGCAATGAATGTCTGATATAATGAAGGCATTCTTTTATGAGGCGCACTGTCATTATGCTCAAGTTTTGACTGTGAGTGTTATTCAAGAGATGAGACAAGGGTGTGAGTGGACATAAAATGCAAACATACGGTTGCATGTGTGGGTCGTCACGTGAGCTCTTTGCACCCTCAAAGCATGGGTAAGGTTGCCCTTTTGTTTTTTTATGAATTCGAT
The DNA here is from genome assembly GCA_013339685.2 of Hyalomma asiaticum. Lineage (NCBI taxonomy): Eukaryota > Metazoa > Arthropoda > Arachnida > Ixodida > Ixodidae > Hyalomma > Hyalomma asiaticum. Next base: position 32,739,832 of record CM023487.1, on the reverse strand, counting down.
GCATCGTAACCAGGAGTTAGGGAAGCTGGTGTTTATTGAACTTTAATGATGAAACAACATGAAAGTAACAAAGACAGGTTATTTACACAATGCTTCTTTGTGCCGTTCTTTTTTTCTTCTTCATTATAGGTTGACGTATATGCTTGTAATGAACATTGGATGCAGTTTCGTGTCAATTGAATTCAGCATTATTGACAACATGTCCGATGACGGCATCGGTTTACTTGTATCTAGAAAACTCGCACAATGATAGCATTGATTGCGACTTACTCGCAGCAAGGTGCGGGCGTGTGTAAAACCTGAAACCACTTTCACCATCTCCCTGACCCCACTGTCCCGCTCCATTATGCAGGTTCTCAAAGTCACAGTCACCCGTATGCCATCCTCTTGTATTCTAAGAGCTGGCCAGGCAAATCGGGCCAGGCGCACCAGCACCAAAGACTCACCCTGTCATCCTCCTCTTCGCCATTTTCTCTGTTCACCGTCCCTCCATTGACCAGCATCCTCCATAATCGCCGTTTAAAACATTGCCGCTCGGCCATCGAATGAAGATTCGAACAAATCTTAGTCTCCGCGTCGCCTGTCCCCGCTTCTTTTTCTGTGATACTTTGTTCTATCTTCTTCTTTCTTAGTTTTTCTTCCCATCTCCTTGCTTCGCCACAATCGTCAAAACGATTGGCGAAATGAGGCAGAGCT
>CM023487.1:32577024-32739036 GCA_013339685.2 Hyalomma asiaticum | reverse complement strand
CAGCGCATGCTGAAGAAGCAACCAGTTCCGAGCTGCGTTCCTGTAGAGCGTGTTTCTACGGGATTCATCAGCTCCCTCCCAAGATTGAGAGTGGCGGGAGTGAAGCCAGTCGAGCGGTTCACGGTCGTCCTTATAGCAAATCCGATTTCAGGGATGCAATTGTCCCAATCCTTGTGCGTCCCCGCAAATGCAACGAGCATATGCTTGATGTTGCGGTTCACACGTTCGGTTGGATTTGCCTGGGCGTGATACGTGGTCGTTCTCCTGTGCTTAATGCCGAGGGCTGCACAGGAGTCCACGAATAATTTTGAAGTGAAATAGGACGCATTGTCCGTAATCAACTCTTTGGGTAGCCAAATCGCGTGAACACTTCGACGAGCTTCTGCATGATTACGCGTGCCGTGAGCTTTCGTAGGGGGAATAATTCGACCCATTTGCTGAAGTGATCTGTGACCACGAGAAGGAATTGGTTCCCGCTCGGTGTTCGTGGGTAAGGTCCCATGATGTCACAAGCCGCAATCTGCCACGGTATCCGGCTATTGATCGGCTTCATCAGCCCGGGTGGGCGTCCACCTCTCGGTTTCACTCTTTGGCACACGTTACATGAGCGAGCGTAGCGTATTACATCCCGCTTCATGCCTGGCCAGGTTGCAAAGCGACACAACTTAAGGTAAGTCTTAGGGCCACTTGCATGCCCGGCAATGCACGTATCGTGAAAGTAGCGTAGCAATGCTCCTCTCAGCGTGCGTGAATCACCGCTTTGAAAGAATCATGTGTATCTTTCTCCGCGGGGATGTATCTCAGCAGGACACCGTCAGAGTCAAGCAGGTAGGAGTCCAACGCGCTCACAGCACTACCAGCTGTTTCAGAGCACCGCGCACTTACAACAATACCAGCTGCGTCAACATGCGCCGCGGCCGCGCCGCCGGGCTCCCGGAGCCCCTCAAAAATCCTTTTACAAAACGGATCCTCCCGCTGCGCCTCTAACAAGTCCTTTCTGCTGAACACGCTCCCCACTGAACTGACGCAGTCCAGATGGTTAACGCTCTCGACCTTCGAAGGTGGTTGATCCTTCCTTCCTTTGCGACTCTCACCGTCGAGCATTGTAGCAATTACTCTGCTCTTGGGTTGAGTCTCCGACGGCACAGGATGGGTAGTGTTATTACCGCTCCTGTTGACTTCGAGCGTCGCAGCAGTTACGTCGCTCTTATTAGTCTCGGCTCTGGGCGGTGTGAGTTGAGCAGTAATATTACTCTTCTCACTGTCAACGGGCGCGCGCGAAAGTGCGTCCGCCACAACGTTGTTCTTTCCCCTCCGGTAGCGAACGGTGAAATCGTATCGCTGCAGGAGAAGTGCCCATCGTGCGAGCCGTCCGCTCGGCTCCCCTAGGCGTCTAAGCCAAGTTAGTGCCATATGATCAGTTTCAATCACAAATTGAACTCCGTCAACGTAGTAATCGAACTTTTTGAGGGCAAAAATGATTGCCAAACACTCCTTTTCAGTCACGGAATAATTTTTCTCTGCGGGAGACAACGAGCGGCTAGCGAAAGCTACCGGCCGCAAGCCACCTTCGTGCTGTTGGAGCAAAACCGCTCCTAGGCCAAGGTCGCTGGCGTCCGTTTGGATCACAAATTCTTTGCTCAGATCCGCAAGTCTTAACTCAGTGGTTTCCGCGAGCGCGTGAACGAGGTTGCGCAATGCTTCCTCTTGCTCGGGACCCCACCTCCACCGCTCACCTTTCCTCAACAGCATTGTCAAGGGGGCTTGCAGTGCGGCACAATCTGGGATGAACTGACGATAAAAATTCACCAGCCCCAGAAAGCGTCTCAGTCCGCCTATGTCTGTCGGCGACGGGTAGTTCAATAAGGCTTGAACCTTGTCATCACACGGCAGAAGACGACCATTATCTATGGTGAAACCCAGTAGCGTTACTCGGGTTGCGGCTATCTGAGTCTTGGCAGGATTCAGCGTTATTCCCGCCGATCTCAGACGCTCTAGCACGTCCCTGAGATGGCGTAAATGCTCATCAAAGGTTCGTGAGTATACCACAACATCGTCCAGGTAAGCAAGAGCGTGATGCCACCTTGCGTCACCCAAGACACGATCCATCAGGCGCTGGTAAGTGGCCGGCGCACCAACTAGACCAAAAGGCATGCGGGTAAACTGAAAGAGGCCCCTATGACAAGTGAAAGCAGTTTTCTCTCGGTCACGGGGATCTACTTCGACCTGAAAATATCCTCTGCTAGCATCGAGCGTAGTGAAATACTTCGCTCCACCAACGTTGGACACGATTGAGGGAATGCTCGGAAGCGGATATGCGTCCTTGCGTGTTACCTCATTCAGGCGACGATAGTCAACACAAAGGCGGGTACTTCCGTCCTTTTTCGGAACCAACACCACAGGAAAACCCCATGGGCTCTCTGACCTTTCGACAACACCTGTATCGAGCAATTCGTCCAGGGCGCTGTCAAGCGCTTTCCTCTTAGCCAAACTCACTGGCCGAGGATTACACTTCCAAGGCGAGGCATCACCTGTTTCAATTTTGTGCCTAACTAGCGCAGTGCAGCCAGGACGCTCTGTGAACACTGCATCGTATTCATTCAGTAGCATTGAGAGGCGAGCCTTTTCTTCCACCGACAAACCGCATGAACTATTCAAAAGCAGGTGGGGACATTCGCCCTCCGCTGCGGTGCACAGTACCTCCGCCGCGGGGGTTCGGGGCCGCTCGACAGGGGAGCCCTTCCCCTTCGCGCCCTTTTTCTCTGCGCCGTCGGCTGCTCGGTTCTTCGAAACAGCCGAAAGCTTTGCGTTTGCAAGTGACTTTTTCGGGCGATCGTTGGGTTTGTCTGCGCGCGAAGCATCATCGAACGAAGTTGTCTCTGACGCTTTTTGAAACGTTACGAAAGGCTTCAGGGTGGCGCATGCTCGTTCCCTGTATCCTCCGTTGCAGACGTCGATAACAATGCCCGTCTTAGCGAGGAAATCTCTGCCAAGAATGATAGGAACCGTCAGGCCGGGGAGGTAAGCGAGGCGTTGACGCCTGACTCGTTTCTCCCACCGCACCACGAGCCTAGCAGCAGCGCTTGCTTGCGCCATGCCGCTAGCTAGCCGGAAAGTCACATTGCTCGTTCTCAGCCGGATAGAACTCCGACAAAGATGCTCATACACTTCGTCGCCAAAGATTGAAGCACTTGCTCCCGTGTGTGCTGCTGTATTTGCCGCCGGTCCTGCAGCATTGCTCACCGGCGGCGCCGCTCGTTTCCCGAAAGCGCATGCCCTCGGCTCGCGGGTGCCCTGCAGTCCCGGGCGAAATGCCCTGGTTGGTTGCATTTATAGCAGAGGTTTGTCGGCCGCTGTAACGCTCGGCGTTCGGTGCCTCGCGCCGTTTGACCGCCGCTCCTCTCTACAAAGTGCTCCCGTTCAGGCGCTCTTCGCTCTGGCATCCTCGCGTCGGTATATCGAACACGATTCTGCGTACCTCGGCCATCGGCAGCGCATGCTGCTCGTCTAGCGTGAGTGTACGGGTCAAGAGCCCGGTCAGATAACTCCCAACCGCTGCTCGAACGTTCATCACTGAAGGCAAGCAAACCATTTCCCTGTGGACGGGTGCGAAAGTTGTCTCCGTTCCACGCGCATCGCGGCTCGAGTGCCTGCGACGCTGGGGGTGGTGGTCTGTACGCGCGCGAGGCGAGTATGTTCGCCTGTATGCGTTTTGCCTCCGAGGCTAGCTCATCCAAATCCCTGAACTCGCTACCTCTCAAATACGCGACGAAAGTGGGGTGTGCTTGTCGCATGACTCGCTCCACCTTCTCACAGTTCGGAGCAGAGGGATCAGCGATGCGATAAAACTCGTCCATCGCCCTCACGTACTCGAGCAAGGATTCGTCCGGATGCTGAGTACGCAGCTCCAACTCACGACGCAAACGACGCTGGTAGTCTGCGGGCAGAAATTCCTCGCGGAAGTTCGCTCGGAACTCTGACATCGTGCGTGACCTGTGGCCAGTAAGCCGGAACCAACGAGCAGCCTGATCAGTCAGCGATACTGGAACGACGCGTTCGAGCATCTCGCCATCGGACAGCCCCGTCGCTTGCTGGTAAGTCAGCATGCGATCGAGGTATTCGTTGGCGCTAACTAGATCATGATACCCGCTGTAGGTGGGCAAGTCCATCCTAACTATCGGCTTAGCGGCTGACCTTGATGTAAGAGTATTCTGTACAACACCAGTCAAACACTCAATCATGCGCATCGCATTGCGCAACAACACCTGCGGAGACTCGCTCTGCCCAGTAAGGTCTGGCGCAGCGGCTGAATGAGTTGAGCAAGTTTGCCGTGATGGCTCCCTGCTCTCCGCGAACTCTGGCGAAGGGCTCGGCGTAATATGCCTCGCGCCTTCAAATACACTGTATGCAGGAGGGTGCGCCTCATGTGTAGCGCTCTCCTCATCAAAGCAAATGAGATTCCCTTGGCTAGTGGTTGCCGCGGGGTTCTCAGGGTTCTCGGCTGCTGTAGCAGTTACTGCAGCTTCGAACTGTTGCCGGTTGGTAGCCACCCGCGACAGCGTGTACAGTCGCTGGAAATCAGCGCTGTCTGCTGCCATGGTTCGTTCGTGTGCTGGTAATCACACACACAAACTGACTCGCTCTGTCACACCACTGGCCCCACGTTCGGGCGCCAAATATAGGGGTCTCTCTTAACCTTTATAAGGTTGCCATGGGTGCTAGCGGTGGCAGTCACTCGCAAGCACAAACGCAGCAGCCCTAACAATTAGAGCTGTGGCCCCTATCCCGCGGTTCGCGTTAGATCGCAACCACGGCGGGTTCAGGCCAGGGGGACAGAGACAAGCCTTTGAAACGAAGGTGTTTATTCACCTTATTTCTTACGCCACCAACGCAACAAGTATAAAATGTGCAAGTGCCTCAGCGTGCAGGAGTAATATTCCTCACGGCTGGGCAAAACAACAATACTAGAAAAGCGCACGACGAAAAGGGGCTGATAGTGACTCAGCTCGCTTCGTGTGGCTTTGCGCTCCGACCAAGAATGAAGATCACTCACGGAAGGAAGGGCAGGCGCTTGGTGACGGCGGCGGGCGGCGAACTCGCGTACCAGGAGGGGATCCGGTCAATCCCGATGCCTCCGGACGAAAGACACAAGACCTCGCGGAATGCGGCGCGCCTTCGCGAGGTTGAGCGAGGAGGCATCTCCCCGAACTTGGGAGAAGGGAAATGAGTAGAAAGGAGGAAGCGGGGGCATACCGGTTTCTGCACTGCGACGAGAAAGGCAGCGGGGGAAGCGGCATGAGTGCCCTCTCCCACCGCGCCGCCCTTGCCCAAGCGTGCGCATGTGACACGCAACCGTTCTGCGACCGCTGGAATGCGCATGCATTCCCACAGTCCATACCGAGCCACCGCCGCCGATTCCCTCCCATACCACTTCAGACACTTCTTCGTCTGCTCACCGTACCTTCAACGCACGTCGGTCGCCCTCCCCACGACGACGTTCCATTTCGCCGATGGTCCGTCGTTCACCACCCGTCCAAACGGAAAACTGACCGCCGCAGTTCCGGAGGCAAGAACTGCGCCGCCGTCGACATCTACAAGCCCTCGATCTCTCCCTGCCAACGAAGTAATTGTATTTATTGAAGGTGTTGCCGTGCAAGCATTAGTGGATACTGGAGCCGCTGTGTCTGTGTTAAGTGAAGAAATGTGCCGCAAGTTAAAGAAAATTACGATTCCGCTTTCCGACGTCACCCTGCGAACTGCAACCGCGCATCGCATCAAACCTTCTATGGCGTGCACGGCTCGGCTAATCATTCAGGACGTTTTGTACGTGGTAGAATTCGTCGTCTTGTCACGTTGCTCACACGACGTTATACTAGGTTGGGACTTCCTCGCTACACATCAAGCCGTTGTTGATTGTGCGCGTGCACAGCTAGAATTATCAGCGACCCCCACTGACGTTGGCTCTAGCGATTCCTCTCTTTCTCGTGTAGTCGTCGCGGCAGACACTGACGTCCCGCCTTTGTCTTGTGTTCTTGTGCCGATCTTTTGCGACTACGCTCCCTTCTCTAGCGCCATGTTCGCGCCATCTGAACCATTTACCTCACGCAAGAACTTCCTTCTTCCCTATGCAGTTCTCACGATTGAAAACTCTTGCGGAAACATTTATGTCACGAACCCGCTTTCGTCTCTAGCCACTCTATTCCGTGGTGAATGTATAGGCCGACTTGAGGACATCGATTCTGTTTGCGCCAGCAATGTGCCCGACCACACGGCAAGTCTCGCGGTCGCCAGCATTAATCCCGCTACTCCGTCGGACTCATCCTCCCTGGACGTCTTTCTACCGTCAATTGATTCGGCGTTGTCCAGTGATCAGCGCACGGAACTCTTGAAACTCCTCGACCGCTATCGGAATTATTTCGACCACAATCAAACCACCTTGGGCCGAACATCTAAAATCGTTCACCATATCGACACCGGCACCCACGTGCCCCTGCGCCAGCGTCCATATCGGGTCTCCCACGCTGAACGCCAGGTTATAGACGCCCAGGTGAACGATATGCTTAGTCGCGGCGTTGTACAGCCCTCACACAGCCCTTGGGCCTCTCCGGTCGTACTAGTGAAAAAGAAGGATGGTAGCATCAGATTTTGTGTTGATTATAGGCGTCTTAACAAGATCACACGCAAAGATGTTTACCCCCTCCCAAGAATCGACGACGCGCTCGACTGTTTGCAAGGCGCAGAGTTCTTTTCTTCGTTGGATCTTCGATCGGGCTACTGGCAGGTGCCTATCGATAAAGCTGACCGCCCCAAAACTGCGTTCGTGACTCCTGACGGCTTGTACGAGTTCAACGTGATGCCGTTTGGCCTTTGCAACGCCCCCGCTACGTTCGAGCGTCTTATGGACAACCTACTGCGAGGTCTCAAATGGCACACGTGTCTCTGCTATCTGGACGACGTCGTAGTTTTTTCAAAGGACTTCAACACCCACCTCATGCGCCTCGCAGCCGTCTTGGATTGCCTTACAAATGCTGGGCTCCAGCTCAATTTGAAGAAGTGTCATTTTGCGGCCCGGAGGCTTACCATCTTAGGGCACGTTGTCAGCAAGGACGGTGTTCTGCCCGACCCTGCAAAACTTCGAGCCGTCGCCGAGTTTCCTAAGCCGTCAACACTCAAGGAACTCCGGAGCTTTATAGGACTATGTTCCTATTTTCGCCGGTTCGTCCGTAATTTTGCATCGGTAATGGCGCCTTTGACAAAGCTACTTGCTGACAGCCAAGGCATATCGGCGTGGTCTTCCGCGTGCGATGACGCATTCACAACGCTGCGTCACCTTCTGACGTCACCGCCGATTCTCCGTCACTTCGACCCCGACGCTCCTACTGAAGTCCACACGGATGCCAGTGGAGTTGGCCTTGGCGCTGTTCTTGCTCAACGCAAGTCTGGTTTCGACGAGTATGTCGTCTCCTACGCCAGCCGAGCTCTCACCAGAGCTGAAGAAAATTATTCGGTCACAGAAAAAGAGTGTCTGGCCATCGTTTGGGCAATCACAAAATTTCGACCTTATGTATATGGCCGTCCGTTTGACGTCGTGACTGATCATCACGCCCTGTGCTGGTTAACGTCGCTAAAGGATCCATCTGGCCGCTTAGCCCGTTGGGCATTACGTCTCCAAGACTATGACATCCGTGTCGTCTACAGGTCAGGCCGCAAACATTCCGATGCCGACGCTCTTTCCCGCTCGCCACTTCCCCATGAGTGTCGCGCTGAGTCTGCCTCCAGCTACGATTTGGTGTCGCTTGCATACACTGACATGCCGTCCGAGCAGCGCCAGGACCCTTGGATAGTCTCTCTAATTGAGTACCTATCTCATCCGTCTCCACGTACCGCCACCCGTTCACTGCGGCGCACAGCTCGGCATTTCACCATCCGTGATGGCCTCTTGTATCGCCGCAACTACTTATCTGATGGACGCAAATGGTTGCTGGTAATCCCTCGTCATCTACGTGCCGATATCTGCGCCTCCTTTCACGCGGACCCACAATGTGCCCACGCCGGTGTAGTAAAAACATATGCACGCCTCCGGCTGTGCTACTACTGGCGTGGAATGTACCGCTTTGTTCGGCAGTACGTACGTTCATGCTCCCTGTGCCAACGTCGCAAGAGCCCACCGAACATAATCACTGGACCACTTCAGCCACTGCCGTGCCCCTCCCGACCTTTTGATCGCATCGGAATTGACTTGTACGGTCCCCTTCCCTACACACCTGACGGCAACCGCTGGGTGATTGTCGCTATTGACCACCTGACGCGCTATGCTGAAACTGCCGCGCTGCCAGAGGCCACAGCACGTGAAGTCGGCTTATTCATCCTTCACAAACTTGTTCTTCGCCACGGCGCGCCTCGTGAGCTACTCAGCGATCGCGGACGTACGTTCCTCTCCGAAGCCGTCGAAGCCCTCTTGCGTGAATGCAACGTTGTCCACCGGACAACTAGCGCATACCATCCACAAACCAACGGAATGACTGAGCGCTTTAACCGTACGCTGGGCGACATGCTCTCCATGTACGTGTCCGCTGACCATACCAATTGGGATCGCCTATTACCATTTGTCACCTATGCCTACAACACCGCCACTCAGTCTACAACAGGCTTCTCTCCCTTCTTTCTTCTTTACGGCCGCGAACCTTCGTCATTTATGGACACTATTCTTCTGTATCGCCCGGACGCGTCAGAATCCACGCCTTTATCTGAAGTCACCACGTATGCCGAGGAATGCCGACAGCTCGCCCGTTCCCTTACCGCTCAAGACCAAGTGCGACAGAAGGACCGCCATGACGAAAACCTGCCTTCTCGGTCATATTCTCCAGGAGCGTTGGTCTGGCTTCGCGTTCCCTCGTCCGCTCCTGGCCTTTCCACGAAGCTACTGCCCAAATATCAAGGCCCTTACCGTGTCCTGCGTCAAGCATCTCCGGTCAACTATATCATTGAGCCTGTCGAACCATCCACAGACCGCCGCCGTCGGGGCCGCGAAACTGTTCATGTCGATCGACTGAAGCCGCACTATGACCCACCAGTCGTACCTGTTCCTTAGGTCGCCAGGATGGCTCCTTTTCATCGGGGGAGTAATTGTAGTATAAATAGGGCGCATGTAGGAGAGCCAGCAAAAGAGGAAGACGAGGACAGTTGTTGCTGCTCGTGCTTGCTCCGCTTGAACGGCTGGTCGATTCGGCTCTGCTGTCTTCAATAAACGCCTCACTAGCTGAACGCTAAACGCGTACTTTCAAAATCAGTATCGAGCAACCACGAGTTGGTGGACCCACGAGTGGGGGGTGCTGGAGACAGAACATCCTGTCTCCTCTTAAGTTGTGAATGTCCTTCATCATTGACCTGCCTGCAATTGAGGGTGGGTGACCAAGGGAAATGCCTGCTTGGATTCTGCATAAAAGGACACACTGATTAGCTACTTGGCAATGTTTTATTTAATGTTATAGAATAAACAGGGCACACAAGTCATGTAAGACAACAGAGGCTGGCTCTGATGTAGCCTACATTCTTATAGTATATGGTCATTTGTAATGAAGCTGTTTATCTGTCAGCTGGACCTTGGTAGCAAAGCTCGGCTGTTTGTTCCACTCAATAACATTGGCAGGATTAATTTAGGCCCAATCACTTGGGCCTATTTACACCTCTGTCCGTTAGATTGAAGTTTCGGAGTGCTCTTCTTGGAAACAATGTTATAGATTCCTCACCTTCCTGAAGCTTGAAATTCAATAACTAACCATTGTTTTCCTGGTCTCTTTAACATAGCAAAGCAAGAACAAAATGAATTCCCTAACCTGCAGCCCTTTAATGGAAAGCTCACTACGTTTTTCTCCCCCAAAACAGAAACAAGTATTCGGACCTCGCAATGTCCCTGTGTGGGGGCCTCCAGGATTGCGAGAAGTCCATGATGGAGGAGAAGTTCGCTCACTTCCTGGTCACCTACGACACCTTCTGCGAGAACCCGGACGTGATCAACAACCCGGACCTCGTCATTCGGATGGGCGGAAAGTATGTCGGCTCTTGACGTTTCTTTATGCTTGTTGAGAACGGCGCATCATCTCAGTTTTATCGTTGTTGTCCATGTAACAAGGCCCTCTCCTGTTAACCTACAACTTGCAGTGCTGATTTTTCATTGGTCTGTTCTTGACAGGAAGGAATATGCTTGTGTCACAATGAGACGTCTGTAACAATCTGGACGGTCATTTTTTTCAACATGCTTGATTGTTTGGACAGCTCTGCAAAACTGCTACTTGACCTGTATACATAATATGCGAGGACAAGCAAAATTTCAGATGGATGACTGCTAGCGGTGTCGTAACTCGTATCTCTATTTTGCAACAGTCCGCTAGTGTGTCCATGGAGTTAGACAAAAGTAGCAACATCCCAGTTTTATTATGTCACTAGCACCTTTTCAATGTTGAAACAACCAAGCTAATTCATCTGGTAGCCAAGCAACCAAGTCACGAAAGCTGCGCTGTGCAGTTTGTCCTCTGAAGGCCTGCACATCCAGCATTTGCTCTGGGCAGTGTCATCAAGCAGCTTACTATTTTGCGACCAGTACTTCCATTGTCTTCACTGGTGACAGAAGAGGCAGATGATGACTGTTGTGACAAAACATACGGTTCCTCAGCAGTAACTTCCTCAGCAGTAACGGCGAGGTTGACATTTACATTCCTGGAAATGAAGGTATGATCCGTGAGGACTACCATAATGTAGCTATGCCTTCCGCTAAATTTGGCACCATTCATCATTTGCCATTAATGACCAACTTGTCCCATTAACAACACATGTGGAGCTTCGCTCCAACTAGCAATGAAGCAAAGTCAGTTGTGAAGAGACAAATAGCATTAAGAAAATGCATTGCAAATGTTGTTACTATTGCTGCTTTTTCATTCTCACCAATATGCTGGCTTGAAAATTTGCATTCGCAATGTCAGGGTTGTTCTACAAAACAATTGTAGGAATTTCTACTGACGCCCACAAAAATGTTTTGAAGTGAACTCCCTGTCTGCAGTTAACTTCAAGGTTGAAGATGCCAAGTAACCTCACCGAGGTTGAGCGTTGGGCTAGTTGGTGTTACGTTATTCGAGGTTTCACAGCGGAAAGGCACACTGGTGACACACAGAGCACTGTGTATGTCATTATATATTCATACGTGCAGCTTTTGCACTGTGAAACTTTGAACAATGTCTTTATTACTGGATTGTCTTCACTTTGTTTCAGCCACTGCACTGCGCTCGGCATTGTGTTTTGGCTCTTGGAATATGCTAGGAGGTCCAACATAACTTATTTTATTTTGCACAGGTATTACAACTGGAGTGCCATCGCGCCACACCTTCTGTCCCTCGCCATGTTCCAGAGACCGTTGCCAGAGGTGAGGCCACGAGGAGGATATTTATGAAACGATGATAAAAACGATTGACTCTGAGAATTTTTTAATTGTATTCTATCTTGATTACTACGACACAAAAAGCAGTTATACGCCCAGAACAGCATCTGAAGTAACCATCCTTCGTTTTTTTTTTTTTCGTTTTTTTTTACTCGATGCAACGTTTCCAACATGCATTTCATTTGAGGTGCTTGTTCTTTATGGCAGTGAAATAAACCTGCCAAGCCATAAGAAGCTTCACCTGATTTTCAGAATGACCTCTCGAGCTTTGAATACAGAATAAAAGGCCAGGTCTGTACTATGCACTGTTGCTTCATTCTTGTACTTGTGTTGGAAGGGTTAATGCACTATAGAAGAGCACATGCCAATTTGCCGATTCAAGTAACCCTTTGTGAGAGAGGCTGCGGTCAAGCCTGGTTATAACAAATTCAGCATGACATGGAAATAGCTTCATTATACCAACTAATGCATTATAAATGTATAGACACAATAAGAGTGCCTTAATGGCTATAATGATTTTGTTAAATTTGTTATAGCCAATAATTATTTTTATCTGCATTCGTCGTATTGAGGAACCACTGCTATATGTAGCAACAGGCGTTCCATCCTTGTTTTGTGGAACACCCCTTGTTTTGTGGAACACCGTGAAATCATGACAGTGTCGTAACTAAGTACCTGCAGTTTTTGCAGATAGCTATGTGGCTAGCCAAGTCTTACAGTAATTTTGCTAATTACCTGTGGCATGCTTTAGGTAATTTTGTAATTGCTTCTGAAGGTTTGAAGTCACGCTTGGTTTGTAGGAATTGCAAGACTGACATTGCATTTGGAATCCCTGACCTCAATATATCATTATGTGTTGTATTACAAGACATGCTAAAGCATACCTGAGCTTGGCTTTGCTCCTAATGCATATTAAGGCCATGTGCATTGAAAGTTCAGTGCTAGCTGGAGGTTCTCCATTGAGCAGACTTTAACATCACTACTGTTCCACTTCAACTTGCAACATGCTTACAACTCATTAGCAAGCTGAAATGGTCACTTTGGTGAAGTTCGTAGGAACATTTTGAACTTGCATGATCATTCCATTCGTTTGATATCACCTGTTGATCTTTTGTGCGTGTTCATGTGTTTGCTTCAGAAAACGCTGGACAGGTTGGCCGACATCCACATGCCCAAGAAAAAGAAGAAGTCCACCTACTCGTGGTGGTCTTGGGGACGTACCGCGGGGCCAAAGCCTGATGGCGTCAATAAACCAGGCTCTCAGGTGGGCTCCCTTTACTCTTGTTCTTGGTTTTATCTCCTTTCTTTCATTTTTTTTCGCTATGGTGGAAGGGAGGGTACAGAAGCCTCACCTCGTGCAAAACCTCTTTAATTAGCGTTCTAGGTAGACTGGAAGTCTCCTGAACAAGGCAAAGTTTAAAATTAAGAGAGCACCTTTGAATGTTGCACCTCATGCATTGTAGCGGCTGGACGAATGGGCGATTGACATTTCGTGCTTGCAGCGATAGAAAAGGCTGGCTGATGGCTTTCCACTTCATGTCTCTTCCTGGCTCCCCCCCCCCTCTCCCCCTTTTCCCCCATCTAAAAATTTTGGAGACCCGTTGCTTGAGGCAGTGTGATGCAATTATGTGTAATTGCGGTCTATAGGGGCGACAAATTCTATTTTTCACAATTATTGGTTTGTTCTTAACATTTGAATGCGCACTCTTTTTTTCTTTTTATTCTTTTTTATTAAAGAACACCTGCAAATTTTATGAGGCAAACCATTTAGTTTTGAGTCATCCTTCAATTTGAATGGAGAGATTTCAAAATGTTGAGATTAAAATTTCACTGCTTTCTGCAAGCATGAAAGTACAATTCGTGTTGCACCAATATTTTTATACCAGCTGTGATTTTATGGCCGGGGTCTTGCTGCATGTGATGTGCACAAAAAAGAGGACCGTTAGGGGCTCCTGTTGATATAACATCTCTGTAACTAGCTCTGGATTTTCATTTTTGTTGTGGCAATAAAATACTCAGGGGAAATAATGCTTGGTCACTTAAATTTCAAGTTATATATATAGTGTCCGATGGTTAACTGTATCCACATTCTTTATACTGATGTTCAACAGCATAAGAAAGAAATAAGGAAACTGATGGTGCCATAATTTAGCCTTAGCATGAAACGTTAAGTTTCATGGTACTGCATTTTGTGATGTGGTGGGATTCTCAGCCAACTCGTGTAGATGAATCTCTTTCTTTTTTTAACGTGCTTATTGAAGGTACCACTCCTTCAGTGCCCTAACGTCGATGTGACCGTTCATTATCTTTGCAGCATAGCGACGAGAACTTGGGTGTCAGTGATGGCAGCGAAGGCCCGGACGTCGTCGTCGTGAAGACGCCAGAGCCCGTCGTCACTCCCTGCAGGGAGGATGTGATTCTCATTGATCCGCCGCACCCCGAGCCACTTGAAAAAATGTACGAACCTAACCACGTTTAACGTGCAGTTTGTGCATTCAGTCATCGTGCATGCACCCGTGGTTCATCCTCTAACAAATTGCACAGCAGGACGGGATGCAAAAAGAAGTAGTGAAGCACAAGCACGGTCTGGTTTCTTCTTTCTTTGTGTCCAATCTTTGCTGCACAGTTTGTTAGAAGATGTAGCGATATTAGTGTGCAGAGCTCTCTGTGCTAGTTGTGTATCACCTCCATGGTTCAATGCAGGAATATTGTATGACTGGTGTGAAATGTGAAACTGATACAGTAAAACCTCGTTATAGCAAAGTTGAAGGGGGAGCGGTAATTACTTTGTTATAACCATTAGTCCATTATAACCAATGTCAATTTCATCTATAGGAATTTCAAGGGGAATTGCGATTACTTCGTTATATTCCAATAGTTTGTTATATCCGGGTTCGTAATAACGAGGTTCTACTGTAGCTGCAATGTATCAGTGATATTCTGGAACACTTAAGTGGTAGATCTTCAGGGCAGATGCACCTCAAGAATGTGTTTTCAGTAAAGGAACCCTGCTACATTGTTTTTGACAGTGTTCATGCAAACCCAATGAGTTACTAGTGTAGGTCCTCAGGATCATTTGCCTACTAGCCTAAAGTTTTCTGTGTACGGTGTACATTTATTATAGGCTTTTTGAATTGCTACAGATCTCAGTCTATGCACTGCTGGCATACAGTTTGTCTTGGAAGCTCACTTTGAGGACAAAAATGTGGCTGCTAAAAATTACCATTGGAAACCTGTGACAAGATTTAGAGTGGGGGGCATGGGCGCTGTTCAATAAATGCGTTGGGCTGGTTGACTTTGCTGACTGTTACATAGTACAAGATGTAGAAACATAGAAACCTAACTTGAAGTTTGGTGAGAGTCAAGCAGCGAACGACAACAGACAGTAGTAAGAATACTTTAGAGAGAAAGCACTGGTGGGAGATGCGAGTATCTTGGAAAATTGAACTGCAGTGTAGTTTCTGATGGAATTGTGCTCCAAGGTAACAAGTATGGTAAAATTAATTATTGGTTTAATGAAGCAAATGAAAATAGCATTGCCATTAAAATAGTGTTATGAAGTTAAAATTAGTTTTTGAATATAACAGTTATTTTTATGCCTGATGGACTTTCTTATAAAAAAAATTTGACTGCAGATTCAACACTCGGGTGTTTTGTGCTCTCCATCTCTGTGCTACAC
Source organism: Hyalomma asiaticum (assembly GCA_013339685.2). Taxonomy (NCBI): domain Eukaryota; kingdom Metazoa; phylum Arthropoda; class Arachnida; order Ixodida; family Ixodidae; genus Hyalomma; species Hyalomma asiaticum. The sequence continues at coordinate 32,723,926 of CM023487.1, read as the reverse complement.
CACACATGTCGAGACATCTTTCTGGAGATGTTCTCCCTTCTAATATTGAAGTGAGGTTGTTGGCCGGTTTCTTGCTGTTATGCTCGAATGACCTCAGATGTTGAACAAGATGAAAAGGAGCTTCTGTCCCATAAACTACTCCACCTAACTGCGCATTTTATGTGGAACCTCACACTCTCATTTCACCGCTGCACCGTGGGGTACATGCATTTTTCTTCGATGGCCGCACTGTAAAGTGAGAAAACTTCGTGCCGGGAACTCCTATGTTTTCAAGTGATGTTTTCAAGTAATGTTTTCAAGTAATGGATTTGTATGCATTGCAGCGAGGTACCACACGAATGCAAGGAGGAGCAGTACGCGTCGACGTCCAGCGAAGCGGAGACCTCTGACGCACACGGCGGGGCGAGTTCTGAGCACCGCAAGGCGCCCAGGGAGAAGCGGCCCTTCTTCTGCGACAAGTTCAAGAAGTCCCTTCGCCTCTCGTCCGACGAAATTGTGAGCCTCTCTCGTTGCACGCCAGTGCCTCCCAATGCGATTGCGTTAAAGGGATGCTAAAAAGCAAAATGACTTGCGTGTTAGTAAATTATTTTTTCACAACAGAAACGACACTACACGTAGAACCTCCTTATAACGAACCCAGATATAACGAACTATTGGATATAATGAAGCAATCGCAATTCCCCTTGAAATTCCCATAAATGAAATGGTTATTGGCTATAACGAACTAATGGTTATAACAAAGTAATTACAGCACCCCCTTCGACTTCGTTATAAAGAGGTTTTACAGTATTTTTGCCGTGAAAAAAAGTGCAGGTGACATCACTTCCTTGGTGTTTGCACAACAACTCTCCAACTCGCTGTGACTTCATGTGTTTTAATTTGAAGGTGCCCGCACTGACACAAAAAATTATTGTCTGCTAAAACTTAATCACGTGTTGCACAGGGGCTGGGGACTTAATGTAGCGAGTTTTATGAAATTTCGTTGGGCTAATGTGGGTGGAATACAAAGAGAAGGCATTGAAACCCATGACGACACAATTGTGTTCAGGTGTCGAGGTTCTGGTGCAGAGTTCAAAAATGAACCTTCGACTGTCATTTTCTCTTTAATACTGAACCTAAGATGTTGCAATCAGTGACAATGTAGTTCTAAAATAATAATCTATCAGTTGAAAGTTCATGTCGCGAAAAAGCTGTTTCGGCGATGTTGTCCGTAAGTAAAGAAATATTGATGAATGCAAAGAATGAAAGCAGGGCAGCTGATATTAAGAAAGTAACGCAATCAAGCTGAAAAGAAATTCAAGTGGTGTTGGGTCAAAATGGGAAGTGAACTCAGCCTATCCATGTGCGACGGAAGTGTGCACCAGAGATGTCTTGATGACTCCATAATTCGAGCTGAGATAATAGGGCTATGCAGTTAGCTGATGTGCGCTCCATTGCTTTCTGCCCCAACAGCTGCCTTTATAAGCGGAAGCCTTTATGCCTGTTAGTGCGAGGTTCCGGCCCTCGCTCATTATTTTCTATGCAAACATAGCTCGGTAGCCCCTCTTACATTCAGCTCCTAAAGGGGTAACTAACGAAAATTTTGCGGATGTTGTTTTGCATCAGAACAAGAGTTTAGCAGGTGAAAATGACAAATATAGCTAGCTGTTCTGGCAAACTTACTGAGATACATCTGTTTCCTGCAATTTCCTGTAGTGCCTAGTCTCTCAGTGGTGCTTTGTAGAAGCTGCATTGAAATCGTAACACCCCATCATGTGCGCTAGCAGGAGCTGCTACGTTTGTTCATCTTCGAGGCCATTTCTTGCAGGCAGTGCGTCTAAAATATTGTTGAAGCTTGTCTCTTTGTCCGACACATGCTTTCCTGCAACCTTTGGTTTTGAAGCATTTGTCATTGTGGAAGGAATGCCTGGATACTGCTGTACTGGTAGAGCTGCAACAGTGCGAATGTCCGACGGGGTTGTTGCGACATCATGCCTTACAACTCGCATCAGCCAGGTGGCTTTGAGCACACTTACAAAGATGTAAAAAATTAAGCCATCCACTGAAAAATTCACTATGTGATGCTGAAAATTGGTTTTCATGAAAATTTTAGGTTTTGCTTCGGTATCCCTTTAAATGGACCTGAAGCATCATCACGTCCCCCCCCATCGTTTGTGTTTCATGTGTCAATGTCCCATTTCTTCATAATGCTAATCATTCTGCCGTAGTCATTGCGGACCCCTTGGAGTGGTGTTATTTGGTGATAATCCAGTTGTTTGACCTCTGATTTTTTTCCCCCACGACACTCATGGTGTGTGCAGTATTTTTGCGCTGCTAAGCACAGCGGCACGGATCTGATTCCGGACCGTGACATGAAAAAAATTTCAGTGTACATAAGAATTGAGGTGGCCATTGCAGAATCGTTGACGGCCAGGATCAAGCCACATTTTCCGCACTGCTGCATACTTCATAATCATTTGTTATTGACATGTAAAACTCCAGTATTTAAGAGATTCTTAGATCCTGCTAGATTATTGCAACTTCTACTTCATTAATTTTCGACAATACCACCAGCGACGGATGGTGCTGTCTGTTGTCATTCATGCTTGTGACTCGACGAGCTATTGGTGACATCGAGTGCTTCCTTTTTTGTACCAGGCCAGCCTGAACCTGAAGAGCGGGCGCAACGAAGCTGTGTTCAGCGTCACCACAGCTTACCAGGGCACAACACGTTGCATGTGCCACATCTACCTCTGGCGTCACGACGACAAGATTGTCATCTCGGACATTGATGGCACCATCACAAAGTGAGTGTGGCTACTGTCACTCGGATCGAGTAGTGTGGCTTTCTTGTCGTCTCAGTCTTTGTTGTTTCCAGTACTACATTGTTAGCACAAACCTCTGCAGATTTTCAAGGGTAAATGCTGTGAGAGTTTTCTTTAATGTCAGTCTGTATGCTACAGCCATTATTAAACTTGTCCATCTTGATGTCCATCTCATTTCCCAGGGTTTGTGCCTTTGCTTTGATACACTGTGGTATGGTATCTTCTTGACACTCATGTCTTCCAGCCACATAAAAATGGTATCCTTAGGTCTTATGTGGGCACCTTGACTGACATTATTCTGTGAGAAGCTGGTAGATTTCTTGGCGGCTTCCAAAATCTTCGCTTTGTTATTTGGATATTACAGCATTGTCTGCTTCCAGATTTCGAATTCTTCTTTTTTTACGATTTCTGCTTGTAATTGGCCACTTCGCACTTGCCTGGAAATGGTGGCGTTCTTTTCATTGTGAGTCTGCTGTATTGTTCTTTGTTCAAAGTGTTCATTGAGTTGGTGGTGGTCAGCGAAGGCAGTGCCAGTGCCGCCTGTAGCGTCTGTGTAGTGCCATCTGTAACGTCTATCGTGCATTTGCACTGATGTAGCCGTCAAAGAAGTTGCTGCTACACTTGTGTTTGCAGGTCTGACGTGCTGGGTCACATCATGCCCATCCTGGGCCGAGACTGGGCCCAGTCCGGGGTGGCCAAGCTGTTCACCAAGATTCACGCCAACGGTTACCAGTTCCTGTACCTGTCTGCGCGTGCCATTGGCCAGGCGCACCTGACACGCGAGTATCTGCGCAGCGTGCGCCAGGGTGACCTCTGGCTGCCTGACGGACCCCTGCTGCTGTCGCCCACATCGCTTATCAACGCCTTCCACAAGTGAGCGCAGCCTTCGCTCTCTTTCTAGCATTTGCGCAGCACCGTTTTTGAGAACAGGGGTCTCAAACCAGTGGTTCGTAGACCTGCGTATGACTGTATATGTCAGTCAAGGACAGTCATATGGGCCAGCCTGTGTATGACTGTCTTTTTCCTGTCGGCATGCAGATTGTAGCCTTTCTGGAGATTGGCATCGACATGTTGCTCAAGTCCCAACACCATATATGAGACATATCCATATAGACATGATCCATAGAGACATGATCCATATATGAGACATGGGAATTCCTTCTTGCAAACAGCAACTTAGCTTGTATTTCATTAAGACACTCCTTACTTATAACCTACAAAATATGCCACATTTAGCCCACGTGACCAACTGTAGGACATGAAAATGAATTTATTTGGGACACAGGTGATGCCAAGATTTTACTATGAAATGCAGTTTCATGGGGTTGCAAATTTCTCCTGAAAAGTAGTTCCATAGCATGGCAGCCCCACGCTGCACTGACACCACCTTTATAGATGGAATGCACGAGTAAAAGTATGTCTATTCATGTAAAGATATGTCTAGCAAACCGGCGACTCGTGGGACCCGAAAATGCGGCAGTGAGAACGCACTTTGAGAAGCCATGCCCTGGAGCTATCTGTCGCCTTATCAATTACAACAGCTGCATTTCTTATCTTTAAATTCACTTTTGCATTTGCTTTCAGGGAGGTCATTGAGAAGAAGCCCGAGGAGTTCAAGATAAGCTGTTTGCGGGATATCCAGACGTTGTTCAACGTTACGGGGAACCCATTCTACGCTGGATTTGGCAATAAGATTAACGTGAGTACATTTTAGAAGCCAACGGCTTCAAGTGACTCGTCGGAAAACCGTTCCTGTTATCTCTGTGAACCTAAGAAATTTGGCACCCCGACACTGTTGTTTTGGAACGTTAGTGGTGCACCTACTTTTAGATGACTTAAGCATATGTCTGTCCATTGAAACCATTAATACTATTCATGAATAAAATTCGACTACAGCGTCAACTACACTAATGAATAGCAGTATGCCCGAGTCTGATGTCACCCAATATGGCCGCAAAGTGAAGAGGCATAGGTTATGGCATAGGTTATGGCAGCATCCAGTAGTGGGCGCTCAATTGTCTGTTGTCACTGTTAACCAACGTTTACCCCCCCCCCCCCCTTTTTTTTTCTTTACACTTTTTACCTTTCTAAACTTGAACCTGAGCTGTACTTCATGTGGATTTATGCAGTTCTGGTTCTGAACTTTAAAAATAAAAGAAAAGAAAGGAAATGAAAAGAAAAAAAGAGAGAGGAGGATGTCATGTGACTCTGTCTTGTATGCACATAGTTGTGTGTTTCCGGGTAACGCATCAGTTGTACTTGGTTTGTCAGTGCTGCGGGAATATATAAGCAAGGGGAAATCGCATTTCTGGCTGGAACTGCTAACCTGCATATCTGAGTCTACCCGTTCTTATCAGCATGCCACATACACATAACTTGTATGTAATACCTAGTGCACTGTGACATTGGCATGCAGTTACATTCCTGATGTTGTTCGTGATTATATAATCCCTCCAATGTTTTTGTCTTTTGGCAGGACACGCTTGCATATCGCGCGGTGGGCATTCCCGTGTCGCGCATCTTCACCATCAACCCCAAGGGAGAGCTGAAGCTGGAGCTCATGCACAACTTCTTGTCCTCGTGAGTACCCTCATTTGGCACATCAGAGAGTTTGGCACATTGCAAGTATGTTTCGCACTTCCTGAGTACCTTCAGTGAAGCGCGTCATAGAAACCTCCGAGGACCGCAGAGAAGAGGCGCACACGCAAGCACCACACAAACATGTATTTTCATGCAAACAGACAAGCTCAAGCACACGAAAACCACTGCAATTACAATATGTACAGCGTCTGAACATGTGAGCAAGCAGAGGGCTCACGCATTCAGGCGCAGATAGAAGGTATCGAGGCAGCGTCCATCGGAGACTCGAGAACGGAGAGGCATGCACCGAAAGGGTGTAGGACGAAGGAGTGTCAAGGACTCCCAGAGGTCTGCCGGGCATCAGGAGCAGGAGACATGTCACTCTCGAGGTCTCTGAGGTGTTGTCACTTGGCTGGGAGTTTCCGACGAATGTTGGTCTCCTAAACATTTACGTCTGTCCAGGCTAAAATGTCTTCTCTGCTCCACTGTCTTCCCTCGTCTGCCCAGCAGATGTGGCCTGTTCCATTTAGGATGGACTTGTCGGCTAGTTGGTCCAGCATTGTTGAAGAAGAAACAGTGTTAACACAGGGGTGAAGAAGAAGAATAAACACACAGCACATTTTGCCATCCCTATGTTTGCGCTGTTTCTTCTTCAACACTGTTCCTTTTCGTTTTCTACGCACACGCAGCTAGGAGGCCTCCACGAGCGGCCAAACACTGTTACCAAAGTTCGTGTGCATGCGCTTATTCGACGCCATTTTGTCACTGTCATTTCACCATTGAGGAACTTCATCGTAGCTTTTTATTTATGATTAGGGAGCCATCGTGCCTGGTTTTGTGGCCTTGTGGCTGTCACATTCTTATGCCGTGGGTTCAGTCTCCTGGTTACAGTAAATTCATTCTAGTGGGGCAGGAACGAAAGGGACGTCTTAGGTGCTAAATAATAACCTAGCCACCACACTGGCTTTGTTGCGAAATGCCTCCTAGCTGAGTCATCGGATTTGGATGTGCGTCGATAGTAGTTAATAGGTAGCTTTAGAAGTAGTATACCAAATGTCTTTGTGTTCCCAAAGGTTCACAAATTATATGTTATATGTGCTCTTCTGTATGTATTTATTCTTCTGTATGTATTATATGTGCTCTTCTGTATGTATTTGTGGTGTCTTCAACCTAGTGCACAGAACTTTCAGTGTTGCATGTAGTCTCCAAGTTTGCAAATTGTCGGCATGTCATTTGAATCTCTATACTTCTTTGTGGAATGAACACCTACAGTACACGGACAGCAAATATTGAATATTATTAACTGGACATTTCCTTACAGACCAATCCTCCTATAAAGATTCAGTAAGGAGGAATGTCATGCTAGAGCATTAGCCTTCACTATTGCAGTTTTTAACTTCAAGCAATACAAGCTGCAAAGTTCATCCCTCTTTAATTGCAAAGATGCAGCTGTGGGTTACGAGAGGGGATTGGCAGGCTCGATATTTGATTTGAAGTTAAAGGAACTTATTGACTAATGTTCCTGTGTACGTCGACAGGTACCACTGTCTGAGCGACGTCGTGGACCACGTCTTCCCGCCACTGCATAACACCCTCGAGATGGGCCGCTGCGGGGCACAGTCGTTTTCGGCGTGCGAGGAGTTCAGCTCGTTCACCTACTGGCGGGACCCCATTGCACCCGTCGAGATCAACATTGAGGAAGAGCCGAGCAACAAGCCCGGCGCCAAGCCCCCAGCCAAGTGAGGCGGGTGAAGAGGCGGGCCCCGCGCACGTGTTGCTGTGTGTGGTTGGCTGCTCCCCTCTCCACCCCTACACGGGTATCGCCAACGTCCATCTAGTCGCCGGGTGAGTGCCGATGTCCTGGCAGTGTAAGGTTGGGGGGTAACCGTTCACGGGTGGCCCCAATGACTCCCGAACCTTCGAAGTATGAGAGTGTTTAAAACTTCAACTGTGTCATTTCGGTGGGAAGCATGTTCAGCAGAAAGAAATTTTTAATGGCGCATCAGGAAGGTTGCGCTCGTGAGGTTTTTGAAGGGCTCTAGGGCTCCGGGAGCGCGGTCGAGCCGCCGTGTCACGTGCTGACTCAGCTGCTATTACAGTAAAACCTCATTATTTATTTATTTATTTATTTAGTGATACTGTTAACCCTCTCTTGAGGGTTGTTACAGGCCTACTAAACATAACATAATAACAAATAACAAAGTTGAAGGGGGAGTCATAATTACTTTGTTATAACCATTAGTTTGTTATAGCCAATATCCATTTCATTTATGGGAATTTCAAGGGGAATTGCGATTGCTTCGTTATATTCAATAGTTCGTTATATCTGGATTCGTTATAACGAGGTTCTATTGTATAGTGAAAGTGTGGAGCTCTGAAACAGGCAGTAGGTCTGTGAGTGAGTCGGATTTGTTCTTGCTTGACACTGACGGCATCCTGCTGAGATATATTGCCGCGGAGGAACACACATGAGCCTTTCAAGACCGTTTTTTTGAGAGACTTAAGGGAGCGGGCGAAAATTGACGCAAGAAGTATGAATGCAGCAAGTTACCTGATGTGCCGTATGAGAGAAGCATGTTTGTTGCTTAATCCGAACCCTTACAATCCGAACAACCGTGGAATACGAATGAAACTGCACTGGCCACTTTATGGAGTCAGTGAGGACAATGTACATGCTGCCTTGATGCTGTATGGAAACATTACGGAATAACGAAGGAAAGGTGGCATGTACGCGGAAACACTGATAGGTCATCAACAACGTGACCCTTACATGGAACTGGCCATAGTCTGATTTTGCAGTGTGCCGTGTTCCTAGCAAATGCTTTTTTTAAACAGCTGTGGGCATTGCACAAGCAGATGCAGCAGAACATTTATTTGATTCTAAGGGGGGGGTATGTCTGCCTTATTTTGCAAATTTTTGCTCCTCTTTTTGATGCCTCGTACCATATGCATTATAAAATCAGCAGTAGTGCAATTGACGCTAATGTTACGAGGTAAAGATGTTCTTACCATTAATACCGTTCAGTAAACCATTGCAATGAATGTCTGATATAATGAAGGCATTCTTTTATGAGGCGCACTGTCATTATGCTCAAGTTTTGACTGTGAGTGTTATTCAAGAGATGAGACAAAGGGTGTGAGTGGACATAAAATGCAAACATACGGTTGCATGTGTGGGTCGTCACGTGAGCTCTTTGCACCCTCAAAGCATGGGTAAGGTTGCCCTTTTGTTTTTTTATGAATTCGATGCATCGTAACCAGGAGTTAGGGAAGCTGGTGTTTATTGAACTTTAATGATGAAACAACATGAAAGTAACAAAGACAGGTTATTTACACAATGCTTCTTTGTGCCGTTCTTTTTTTCTTCTTCATTATAGGTTGACGTATATGCTTGTAATGAACATTGGATGCAGTTTCGTGTCAATTGAATTCAGCATTATTGACAACATGTCCGATGACGGCATCGGTTTACTTGTATCTAGAAAACTCGCACAATGATAGCATTGATTGCGACTTACTCGCAGCAAGGTGCGGGCGTGTGTAAAACCTGAAACCACTTTCACCATCTCCCTGACCCCACTGTCCCGCTCCATTATGCAGGTTCTCAAAGTCACAGTCACCCGTATGCCATCCTCTTGTATTCTAAGAGCTGGCCAGGCAAATCGGGCCAGGCGCACCAGCACCAAAGACTCACCCTGTCATCCTCCTCTTCGCCATTTTCTCTGTTCACCGTCCCTCCATTGACCAGCATCCTCCATAATCGCCGTTTAAAACATTGCCGCTCGGCCATCGAATGAAGATTCGAACAAATCTTAGTCTCCGCGTCGCCTGTCCCCGCTTCTTTTTCTGTGATACTTTGTTCTATCTTCTTCTTTCTTAGTTTTTCTTCCCATCTCCTTGCTTCGCCACAATCGTCAAAACGATTGGCGAAATGAGGCAGAGCTTCGGAGCAGCCATAAAAGGGTTTTGAAAGGCTGGACCTTTCTAATCCCTGGCGTTTGGTAATGCCTGAAGTCCTTATAGTCAAACTACGGAATATTGTACGTAATTTCTTCCTTGGCCCTCCCTTTTTCCAGGCTTCTGGAAATTAATGGCTGTAAAGATTCTAAGAAACCATGCTGTAACACACAAAAGGCATTGAATGGCCTTCCATTTGTTATTTCGATTTGTAGTTTTCGAAGACTGTGTACATCATGATGCACATCAAACACCACATGCCGAATTTCGACTGTACATTGTAGCAATGAAAGATACAAAAGCAGTACGTTACGAGTCGTACCTTTTCTATTAGTGTGTCGTTCCTTCTGCGGCTACAAATAGTTTCTGGTCCCTTTAAACGTACACATCAACACCTCACGAGATTGTGCTCACAGCATGCTATTAGCATTACAGTTTCTGAAAGCCATTGTCGTGACCCTCATTCACTGCTGTTTTCATCACACTACTTAATTAAGCTCGATATTACTTCAACTCAAGGTAGGCTCTCGAGCAAATGTTTTCTTTATGTAGTTGATATTAAACACTGTGTTATCTAGCGTAATAACCGACCACGCATGTTTCATCCGGTGCTTTCATTGTGAACGCTCGCATTTAATGTTTCAGTTCCTCTTCGACTGTTCTATTGTCTTCATCATGTGATGTGCTTATATTAGCACTCTAGGAAAGAGATGTTTCATATATATATATATAATATAGACTTTAAGTTTGAAATCTACTATGCCTTTAAGCATGAAGCACCAGGGTCAATGAACAATACGTGAAAGTCGTAGCCTTTCGCCAAAGTCTTGACGAGCTTCTTTTGTTTAGTTGTTTCTCTGCCATGTTTCTATGACAGTCATGTTCCATTCCAGTTCGAAATGTCAACGCGAGGCTGGTACCTGTGTTTGACCCTCATCTTTAGCATTCTGTTATTTGTTCAGAAAAGTGCAGAGATGTTTGTACTTTCTTTTGTTTTTTTACGAGTTTAAGTAGGTGTTTCTGGTGTTGTTTCTCTTGCTTGATGAAGTGGCCGTTGATTAGTGTAAATACTTGCAGCTTGCAAAGACGTGCATTGTTTCATGCCCTGTGATGTACGGTGAACACGTTTTTCTCTTCCCCATCATTTCGTGGGGGTGTTGTATGTTCCTTTATGTTAATAAATGTTGTTATTACAAATATATCTTTGTTAAGTCTCTTGGATGTGTTGTAAACACTCCCTCCTTCCCTTGCCACTTTTTTTTTTTTGTTGCATTGAACTGCAAGGCCTTCAAACCACAAGCCCCGGGCAAAACCCTGCAATGTTGGCAACTTTTCATCAGATAAAACCGCACGGTTGAACACTTTATTCGTAGCAAATTGCAGCTCACTGACATTGGTGGTAGTCGCTTACTCTGGTATTCTTTAAAAATGCTTCCTCGACCAAGCCTTGTTTTTTTTAACTGTGTACTGCTTCAAACTGCATCCTGTAGTGGCAGGCCAGCATGTGGGATGCAGAATGGTGGTGTCATTAAAAATTAAAACTGCATTGAAAATGTAAAAAAGTGTGGTTGCCTCCACAAATGCTGTGCGCTGCCTAAGCATATTTGGCAACTTAGCTGCGTTGGCTGCCAAGTTTTGTTGTATCTGAGAAGCAGTTGCCCTTTACAAGGATACTGGAAATGGTAGAATTATGCTGGGTCATGATTTTGCTAAATTGATAGGTGTGTGCAAATGTTCAAAATTTTATTTTCTGATATTGTCTGCTGTTTGACTCTATGTGAACTGAACTTTTACTATTCGAAGTTTGTAATTAAGAGGTGAAATATGTCTCACAACAAGTGACCCATTCCCGCTGGTAGTATGCTTCGCCGCATGACACTCATGTACTGCGACGAAGCTAACACTCATGCACTGCGGCGAAGCTAACACTCTTGTAGTGCGGCAATGTTTGTTCAGTTCTCTGTCGGACTTTTTTTTTTAGGCCTTGACGTTTTTTTCTAGAAATGGCACCATGTGAGTACACTAGTCACACAATAATTCTTTCTGCCCGTGTTTAGCGGTACATTTCTCTGTAATTTTAAATGGTGATACGTTCAAACCTCGTTATAACAAAGTCTAAGGGAGACACGGAATTACTTCGTTATATCCATTATTTCGTTATACCGATTATTACCCTTAACTACAATATTTGCCGTTCGGGTGCGAAAATATTTAACGGGCAAATAAGAAGACAGCGCTGTGGCTCGCAGTAGAGCTACACGTGCCTTAATTTTTATAAAGGCAGTATTAAAAAAAATCGCAGCATATTCACGGGGTGAATGATGATGAGCGGGGCGAAGCTCCGGAAGGAATCATCGGTAAACTGTGAAACTCTTCCGTGCAATTCGCCCCACAATTAAAAGTGAGACACTTGAGTAAATGTCATCAAACTATTATAACATCTCGCATCTTTCATCATCTTCTACAAGTACCGCCATCTAGTTTTATAACATCTCGCGCATGCTACGAATCCTCACGGTTCAACTATGCACAATGCACAAGTGAAATCTCCCACCGGCACTTAATTGCAAGTCAAGATCCAGTGTATATATATATATATATATATATATATATATATATATATATATATATATATATATATATATATGGGTTGCCGGCGAACGCTTCTCCAACGCGAGCAGTCGGTATTTCTCAATCAAGAAACTCGCTAGGAGACGCTGCCTGCGCCAACGTTGTCTCTCGCGGGCGAGCGCGTGCCGGGAGCCACGCGCTCGCCCTCGGCGCGTGCGTGCCTCCCGGCAGGCACGCGCCGGTGGCTACCTACTACTACTACTACTACTACTACTACATACATCGGGGACGCACGACCCACGCCTTAAGGAGCTTCGCCCCTAAAAAAGGCAAGCTCACCAGTACCGTGAAAATCGGCAGGCAGTGCGACAGGCCGCATTTTGTGGCAACGCAGTTGTCTTTCGCTTCTGTTTAGCGCGCGTCTCAGCCGCGTTACAGCGAAACCGCAGAAACGGCAACGCTCTTGAACAGTCGGCAGTGTGACAATATGCTCGTCGTGAATGAGCAGCATGCAGCGCACTACCGAGCGCGCAGTATTCGCCACTACGACACACACGATGAGTAGGCCAGCGAACGTCGCTTCGCCGCCGATGCACCCTCGGAGGCCATGCGAAGCGCTCGGTGTCGTTAGCGGGCGACCGTAACGAGTCGAGACGTGGCGGATGCACTCTTTTTCTCGACCCCGCGCGCAAGCAACGGCGCACTGTCACGCTTGTCCCTCTTATCTCTACAGTCGGCCGCCTTAATCCGCAGTTAACATGACCTCCGAGATCGCCGCGATGGATCTCGGGCCGCGGGATTTTCGAATCGCCGCGCCGTACACCGCGGAAGGCGATTTTTTTCTTCTTTTTCTGTTTTCCTTTTTTTGCGCGAACGCGCGCTCATTCTCGGTTTCGGAGACGATCTTACTTCGTTATATCCATCGAATGGTCAATTTTACTTCGTTAAAACGAGGGTTCAGATGCATGAATGTCTATGGAGATTTTAGGAGGAATTTGACTTCATCATATCCACTATTTTGTTGTATCCCGTTACGTTATAACGAGGTTCAAGTGTATTTTTAAAATACTTGAACGTTATTCGAAAAATATTTACTTTGCACTCAAGCATTAATATTCAAATACACTTCGCATCAGAATTTCGCTATTCGCATAGCTTCATATGTTTATCCAGTTTCAAGCTATGGTACAAACACTGGACAGTGAACACGTTAGTGAAGGTGCACGTGGGAACTGCATTGGGATGAAACAATTTGAGATGAAATGTTTAATTCCGATTAACCTCCCTGCCTTTCTCCCATTTGTCTCTCTCTCTGTCTTGAGATGAAGGAAGAACCTTGCTGTAATTATTGTGTATAAAGTGATGTAAAATAATTTACTGCTGCTACAGTGTAGGGGCGAGATCTGTAATGGACATCATCCCGTGTAGATGTGTGCTTGTGTTTGAAGGGCCGGCATCTGTAGAGACGTGCCTTAACCATGGTTTATTCAACGAAATCCATTATTTAGCTAATATTGGGGAATGACGATGTCAGATATGGTATAATCAACCCACATCACTACTGCAGATATTATAATCCAGGTACTATATTGGGAGCATGACGTACGCTACTACTAAAAAAGCTGTTTAGCACATTCTGGGACTTTTCGTTTCTTTTCTTTTATTCCTTTTTTGGCCCACAGCAATAAATGTCGCATGGATTGCTTGAGTTTCCATCAAATGGTAGCGAAAGGAATGACATACGAGGCATGATATGTTGTTGCGGTACATTGCTGCGTGGAATGACTGTTTTGAAAATGGTGCTGCATTCAAATTCCGCCATATTACTGTCACGTTCTATAACCGCTTTATTTTGAACCACCCGTAGACAAGCCCTATCGGAATACAGTCTCGACAATATGTAGCGGAATTTGACAGTGTCTTAATACCAGTGTCACCGGATCAACGCCAATCCGGATCGAATTTTTTTCCCGTCGTGGTTGGCTCTTAAAAAAAGGAGGCTGCGGGTGGAGCCAATCACCATTCAGAAATTTAATCCTGATCGGGCCAAATCGCGATTAGCAGTGCGCCGTGTGACACAGGTATTAACTTTCAAACCTTAGTTCACATATTGCGGGGTGCAGAGATTTCGCTCGCGTAAAAAATAAAGTGCGTGTCCACACACTGCTCCGTAGCGCTCGTTTAATTCCGTCGCCGTGTGGCATCTTCGCACTTCCTACGTGGCCAGCGCGGCAGGCCAGTCGTGGGGTATCCTGGACTGTCCCAGTTCGTGTATCCACTTGGTGGCGATCCACTTGGAGCCCACGAGAACGGGACACGCCCCGTGCGTGGTGCGGTTGTCGCCCTCGCTTCGCGTCCTATTCGTGGGGTTGCGCTCGAAGAGACTGCCGTTGGACGGCTTAGGCAGCAGGTTGATCCAGAACAGGGCGCGGCCTTCCTTGGCTTTCACCTGCGTGGAGTTGGGTATACGGACTACTACGACACGACAAGTAACGTCGATGTCGTTACTTCTGACATCACAATTTACGGACCTGACGAAAAATAGTGTTTTTCGAATTGGTGCTAGGCTTTCTCGGTGTAAGCGCGGTACCAAGATTGCTAAACAAGTAAAGGAGGAGATGTCTACGTGAGACAGGCTTTCAGTATTTACACCTTCTCGCAATCGCACACCGTCTTTGCGAACGCGCCCGTTTCAACGCTGACCTTTCAGCCACGCTTGGTCAGCTGGAGAACCGCCCGTTTACTGAACACAAGATTTTGCCTACAAATATTTCTTCAAGGCGAGTTGCCGTCAGGGCATTGCTGCGATTTCTTCGAGAAACAGGACTTGATGACCAGTTGTGAGAGTGCCCTGACAAGCGACATTGATGTTGATGTGTCCACTTCTAGCATCCACCTCTCGATTTTCGCCCCCCCCCCCTTCTCTCCCTCTCGAAAATTCTGCGTCTCTCCTAGAGCAGACTTAAAGAGCTCATTTCTTGTGAGGAACAGTGGGAGGCTACCATTGTGCAGCTCGAGGCCAACATTCAGGAGGTAATCCTGGAGACGGCTGGCTGAGAGCATGGAGTAGCCCTACTTCGAATAGTTCATCTGACTTCATTCATCTGACACAACTTGCGACGATGATAAGATACCTCGAGTCCGAGGCTGGGGAAGATGGTGCTGCCCCCTCTGGTCACGTTGGACAGGTACATGAGCCAAGTGGCCACGCGCTGACCCAGCGTGAGCTCCATGTCGGCGAGCTGCTCGTGCGACTGCGAGTAGTCGGCGTGCGGCGAGTAGTGACCGCCCACGCCGTAGTTGACCACCTGCATCTGCTCGGCGCTCTCTATGCGAAGGCCCGTCGTAGCCGACACGGCTGCGCTCAGCCGCGCCACGAACGTGGAAAGCTCGTCGGGAAGCCATGCCACCTGCGGTCGCGCGACAAACCCGGCGAGATTAGGGAATTTTAGTGTGTCCGGTAAACCGGTATACGCAAAGGCGTACCGGATAGTGCATAGCATTGTTATTTGACAGTCAAGTGGCGCCAGGTATGGGCGATAAACAGAAGAAGCAACACTACGTGGTCTATGTCCTCCAAAATTCCGGCGGCCACTCGCTAAGCCTACAACATCGACAATTTGAGTGTCGCGCTCAGAAACGGTGTCGAATTGTGACAAATGCTTTATTAGGGGCGAAGCTCCTCTTAGTCTAACCTTGTCACGCGTCAGTCGTCAGGCGTAACCAGCGTGCCTCCCGGCGCGTGCCTCTGCTGTCTTGTGAGCCAGAGAGAGAGCGAAAGGCGCGCGTTGGCTATGGAAACGCTCTTTCTTAGAGGAACGCTGTACCAGCCAACGTATATAGGTGTTCTCTGGTACCAGCTCTCAAAGAAGGAGAATGCGCCCTCACCCGCGAGAGACAACGTTGGCGCAGGCAGCGTCTCCTAGCGAGTTTCTTGATTGAGAAATACCGACTCTCGCGTTGGAGAAGCGCTCACCGGCAAACCATATATATATATATATATATATATATATATATATATATATATATATATATATATATATATATATATATATATATACCAACCATGAGGATTCGTAGCGTGCGCGTTAATTAAATTAATCCGGAACTCGGCACGATCTACGATGAACCTCCCGAGCTTCGCCCACTCATCATCATTCACTCCGTGGATATGCTGTAATTTTTGCCGAAGCTTCATGATGCAAAACTGACGGTTAGTAACCCGAGGGCTACAGAGCGCACGACGACCACTCGAGAGATTCGAAGTGGACAGCATACGCTCTGGGTGGTCGGCCACTTTTGCGCATGCACTGTTTACACCCGGTATAACGTTATACGGAAAGTGCTCTGCGTATTGCGGGTTACCGGACAAACTAAAATTCTCTATTAACAGGTTCTTGCTCCCGTATAGAGAGGCCGTGGAAACCTCTGTAGTTCTGGGGATAACTGACATCCGCCAGTGTGGCTATTCTGCACTAAGCGCGCGCATAGGGAGCACGACGTCGTCCTGCTTACATCTGAAGGCACAACCGCACAACTATTATAGTTTTTGTGTTGGGGCCCCAAGCGCCAGTGGCCCTTCGTTCTTGCGTTCTTTTGTTGTCTTCTTGCCCCCAAGAGAGTACAAAGGAACCCCAAATTATGCGTATTTAGGCAAAGTCACTCGGGTACCGCCTGGGGTTTTCGACCACCTGATGTTCTTTAACACTGATATCGCCCAGCACACGGGCCTCGACATTTCGCCTTCATCGAAATGCCGCGGCCGGGATTCAATCCCGCGACCTTCGGATCAGCAGCCAAGTTCCATGGCTACTAGACCATCGTGGCGGTTAGTCTACCGCGTCACGTCGGCTGAAAATTTTACAGTGGTTACCACTACAGCCTATAGCTGGTCCTTCTTCACTAAGTGGCATTAAGGCACTGACTTTTTGACGCGAAAGTGTTTTATGCCGGGGTCCACCAAGAATTCAGTGACGTACTTCCGTAACGGAAGCGGATGTCTGAAAAAATGAACATACATTCGCAATGAAAAAGTAAGATTTCTGCTGCGTCCTTGTGTCCATGTTTTGCACGCTTTCTTTTTTTACGTTATGAATCATTACCAACTCGCTCAGCTTTCCGTCCTTTTGAATGATTGGCCTTTCGCCGCAGTGGGCTGTGTGTTCGCAAAACGATCCGCGATAACTCGTTCGATTTCGCTTCAAGGTGTCACCGTTTGCGGACGCTCCTGGTTTATAGCAGGTTTTCACAGTGCTCTGGCGCGTGCAATTCAGAAAACTCGCTTGTGTACAACTGCCGAGGCTCCCTGTTCCGTGTCGAGGAGCCGCTGATGTCTACATGTCACATGTAACGTGTCCACCTGCCCAGAGTGCCCAACCCATCTCCCGCCCCTCGATTCGGTAGATTGCCGCGTATACATTCCACAACTTCTCGAAGACAGGTTTCACTTTTGTGTTATACCGATTCCTATTACAGAGTGATCAACCACATTTTGTTTTCATCACTACACACCCTAAAGCTAACGCACCTTGCTGATGCGCGTGGACGCGTGCACCTGCCTCCTACCCTCGCCGAACACCAGAGCGCGGTACAGGAGGGGTGTGGCCATGTTCCTCAGGGTGCGAGTCTCGCTCCGTGTGAGGAAGTTGTACACGAGGGCTATCTTGGGAGCTTCGTTCAGCACCTCCACGTGTAGGGGGCGCCACATCAGCATGAGGTCCTGCAGTAATTTGAGCGCAACGTCGTCTTTCTTAAAGCATCCGTTCCAGATGTTAATGTGAAGCATGGATGATCGATGAAACAACATATAGCAAAAAGCCATTTCGTCACGCTAAGTGTGAGGGCTCCCCCTCGCCAGTTGGTCACGGTTCAACTGGACTGCGCATGCGCCGCGAAGAGCAATGCAAGCAGACGACCTCGCTTTGCGCATCCGCCGCTAGCGTCAAGTGCACAAACGGCACATGCGGTGCTTGCGCAGGCGAGCCGCATGAGATATGACATCGGGCCGGGCCATCCCAGTGGCCCCTTTGTAATCTTCGACGCAATTTTCATTTGCAGCTCGGACAGCGAGGTATTCTCCTAAGCCCTGTTTCCTCCATGATGTGAATACAGGAGACGGGTCACTTCGAACCACTTCGTCGTAAACGGTTGTGCATGGCAAGTATCTCAATTTAGCGGGGATGTAAAAAATTTTTCGTTTTACAGGTCAGTTCTTTCTATAAGCGTTCGCTACAGAGGCTACGTACCCTTGTCCTCAGGGCACTGCGACATGTTAGTGATAGCGATATCGACAGTGACACGTGATAGCAAAAGCTGTCTTGACACCCTAGCCAGTTACGTCACGATTAGCGATAAAAACACAGCTTCGTCGTTCCCGCGGTTTTTACAACGTAGAACTGGCTTCCTTCTTTTTTTCTTCACTTGAGTCATCCTTTATACCAGGAATCGTGCTTGCCACTCGGTGTTCCAGGTCGTGCACTCACCGTGACGATGTGCAGAACGAGGCAGCGCAGACCGGGAGATGAGCCCGAGAGGATGGTTCGGTTCGAAGAGCACATGCTCTCGAACCGGGCCGCGTCGCTCGCCAGGAAGGAGTACTTGAGCCGCTCGTCGGCTTGTGCCTTCGCCACCAGCCTGGCACGCCTGCGGTCGATTTTTTGCCCAGTTCGCCACAGACTCTCCTCAGTCACGAATATATACACTAGGGTGTTTTGACAGTAGAAGACATACTGTAAGGTAAGCACGCTAATGCACCGTTCCCTTGCTGTCGGCGCAGGCTATTTAGGTCTTAAAAGACGGGATGAAAAGACCTTTTCAAAATTTTACCACGTTACTGTACGCACAGAGCTAACAGGGCAAGTGTTTACAATTGAAACAGCTATACGTTCCAACCACGACAGCACGGAAAGTGTACAGTAAAAAATCGCTGCTGAAACACACCAATGTTCGCTTAGCATTTTGCTGGACTGAAGCGTTCTGTGCGTCATACCAACAATCCCGTACGTTTCCTGAACAAATACGATATAAGTTCCATATCCATCATAAGGAACCGAAGCGCTAATTGACATGAGGGCGCAGGGACGGAACCGAAGAAGCAACTCGTCCAAGTTTCTCTTCTCGTAAATCCCATGGCTATTGTCATGCCATTCCATATGAACCTTACCGATAGACATGAAATTGTTAGAATGGCCATACTGGATGGTTTACTAGGGCGCGCCTAAGAACGACAAAAGACAGTAGAACAAACATTTTTACAGGGGAGAGGGAGCGCCTATGTTTTGGGCCGTGAAACGGGAGAACAAAGGCTGTCGACACAGCCCTAGCGGTTTTTTTTTTTTCTGGTGGGGGGAGGGGGCACGGATATTTAGCACAGCCCAGACGAGGCGGAGCCCAGCGAGCCTTTCGTGGAAAGGTACGCAACAGTAAAACGTGCTTATACCGCACCTCCGGGTATCTTTCCCAGCTTAGACTCTATCCAATCGTGAGTTTACCAAACCCTTCGTAATTCGAGATCACCATCGTTACCGTCAGCCTATCTTATCGTCCACTGCAGGATGAAGGCCTCCCTCAACTATCTCCGTTCCGACCTGTCCTGGGCGAACTGACCCCTTCCGAAATACAATTCGTGGCACGTGAGACACATTCATTATTATGCCACAGATTACTTAATTCCACTATAATAGAGAGTCTCCTTCCTGAAGCTTCTCGGGTGATCAGGCACCGATTGACTAGGACGCTTTCGAGGTCTATAGACAAGAGGCGGGAACATCGATAAACTTGGGCTCAGTAAAGCTTGACGTATGAAAGCATGCATGGGACTCGCCGGCGCGTGATTTCATCTGCTTCGCTTCCGAGAGGTCAGAGCCGGCGACGCTGACGTGGTAAATATTGTGGACCCCAATACAACGTGGCCTCTCTGAAAACCTTCTACGCGCCGCTACATGGTCCCCTACGTAGTGCAACTCCCCAGCGGTGTCAGCTATGCCATAGTCCCTCTTGACTATGGTCACTATGGGCTAGGGACTATGGCTATACGAAGTTACCCCAGCGTTCAAAAGCGTTCCCTTCGTGAACCTTTGCCCGTGACTATGCACGTCGTTCGGATCAAGCCTTATTACGATGACTTATTGGGCGTATGACTGTCCTGCTACCGCCAGTAATTTTCTTCTTTCGTTTCATCTCACCTTTTCCACTTTTCTTTTCATTACTCAACAAATTCATGTTTTCGCATCGTGACGATGCATTTTTCGTAATGCCGCGCATATCCCACGCAAGGGAGGTATGTCTTAGCCATCATCAGAGCCATCTTTAATAACGGTATGAATAGAGATGAAAGACACAGGCATGGATCGCCGCCTAAGTAAAGGCGCCGTTCACTGTTCCTGGACAACCGCTTTGCAACCGCCGCTGCGATGTGTGCGCTCACAAGTAGGCAGGCGCGCCGTCCTGGTAGGCGAGCAAGAGACGGAAGGCGGCCGTCTTGTCCTCCAGGCGCATCGTGAGCCGGGCCATGGACTCCAGCACGGCCGTCCGCTCCTCGCTGGGCTCGTCGTCCTCCAGCTCCAGCGTGTCCATGCTGGACGCCCACCAACCGATGCCGTTGGCCACGTCGCCCTCGTCGAAGCAACGTCGGCCCACCTCGTGACGGTCGTGGGCGGACACGTTCAGCAACGGACTGAAACGGTGCCATTGCCATCGTCAGCAACGGTACAAAAGATCAGCGAATCTTTGGACATCCTCAAACAGGATACCCCGAATTGTGATTTGCACGAGGGAAGCTAAGCGAATTGTGCTGCTGTCATGCGCAGTGTTGTTGGGACAATGTGTAAAAGGTTCATATTACCCTCGTCAATCGATTCCGTTGATAGTTAACACTCTGTGTGTGTCATCGCGTCCTTTCCTATGTCCGTGTCTTACGCGCAACACGTCTCGCCCCGCCACGGTGGTCTAGTGGTTATGGCACTCGGCTGCAGATCCGAAGGTCGCGGTATCGAATCCTGGCCGCGGCGGCTGCATTTCGATGGAGGCGAAATGTCGAGGCCCGTGTGCTGTGCGATGTCAGTGCACGTTAAAGAATCCCAGGTGGTCGAAATTTCCGGAGAGCTCCACTACGGCGTCCCTCATAATCAGAACTTGTTTTGGGACGTTAAGCCATACAAATCAAATAAAAAAATCATCAACACTACACGTTTCTATGAGGGCAACGTCCGGTCAAGAATCTGGACGTTCGATTCGTTTTTCTCTCTCACTCGCCTCTTGAGCTCGGCCATCTGCTGCACGTCGAGGCCGTAGGTGTGCTGCAGTCGGCACAGTCCCACCGCCGCCCCGGTCAGGTCCTCGTCGCTGGGCCATTGTCCGTTCGCCGGCGTCGGAAGCTCCAGGAACAAGCCGTTCTGGGCGCTGACCTCGGCCTGCTCGAAGGTCAGCTCGGCCAGGTTGTACGAGAGCCACACGGTCTTGAGGTAGTCCTGAAGAATGACCTCTCCGCTGCGTGCAGAGACAAGGAGTGCACGCATCTGCTTCAACTCATTAGCACACGGACGTTCACTTCTGACGGGAAAATAAGTTCAGGCAGAAGCAACACCAGCAGCAGTGCAATTGTGCGAGCTAGCGTAGGTGGACTAAACTGTAGGAATGCAATGCTAACGTTGCAACAGCTCGTAGCCTACGCTTGCCTTTATATGCGCCCCTGCCTCCATTAAGCCGAGACTAGTTAACGTTTACCGTGGTTTGGCCAGCATGTGGTGGCACTAACCACCATTTAGCCATCATTAGCCACCATTTTATTGGACCAGCATGCGCAACCAATGCGCAGGTATATGCGGTAAGAACTAGACACTAATCATCGCTATTCAGAAATCGCGAGCTAATATACACGCTCTTGGAAGAAGCGACATCATTTTAAAACACGCTAATTTTGTAAGGTTCAGAAAAAAAGGCATACTGTAGCCATCTAGCTCAAAAGAAAAAAAAAAGAACGACGGTTTTATTTCCACAGCGCCAGTGCTCGTACGTATTCCTCTATGATAATAATATCAGCCTAAGAATGACGATATTGGATCTGTTTTCACAGCGGAGCTGTGTGAAACCTTGTTCGTTTTGTGGCGTCCGCAGGAGAGCGTTAGACAAAAAAAGGGGTATTTTAGTGGACCTCCTGCCATCATCTCTGGAGTGGCGGAGGACAATGCGATGCTAACAAAATATTCTGTTTGCACACTGCAATCGAACTTGAATCGCTACGTCGACAAAAAGCAGATTTGGGAACTTTGCCGTTTTAATAATGTGCATGAGCCCACTTGCCCGGTTTTTAACCGGTCCGGCCGGTTGCCGGTCCACACAAGACCACCCGCCAGTGACCGGTTTTTTGGTTATCGTATCGGGGTTATCTTTATGGCGTTTTATAAATGTCAGTTTAACAGTTATGTCGATATGTGTTCGCCCGCGAAAGAAGTCCAAATTATGCAAGCACCGCAAAGACGCGCGGGCAAGGAAAGTTTATATCAGGTGCATATCAGGTGCATTTCAGGTTTATATCAGGTGAATATCAGGTGCATTGTGGCGTATGCATTTTGTAATCTTTAGCGTTGATCTAGGTGGGTGATGTCACTGTGTTCTGATGGATTCAGGCGCAAAGAAGAGCTTTTCAAGTGAGGTGAGGTTAATCTCCAGTGAAGCCCATTAACCAAAACATCAGTCGCTTGTAGTAGAAACGTTATTCCTTTCACCGGTATTTTTATGCTAACCCGCAGAGTAGTTGGCCAGCTAAATATTGTAATTTAGCGTACATGTACTACATTATGTTGATATAATTCGCTCTAGCAAGACAATGTCACATTAAATGGCCCTATACATGTGTGAAACACTTACCATGGAATTTCTTGTAACAAGTTCACGCTCCTGCAGCATAAGTATCCCCCGAGCACGCACGCACGCACGCACGCACGCACGCACGCACGCACGCACGCACGCACGCACACACACACACACACACACACACACACACACACACACACACACACACACACACACACACACACACACACACACACACACGCACGGCGGCCCATTTTTTCTTCGGGAAAAAGTGGTAACCTTAGCACAACACATGTAATGTGCTTGTTCATTTCTCGCTCGCTGTGCATTCCACGAAACGTCGCATTCTGAAATTCACAAAAATTTGACTCAGCCACGCGCACTCAAAGTGAAATTTGATCGACACTAAAGCGTGCACACAGACCATCTCGTCGCGCATTTCACCAGGCTGCCTAAAACGAGATTGCATTAAGCGTAATGACGAAACCTTGTTTCACTGCCGGACACCGGTGTTCGATGAAGGAACACCACGGCTCGTTCGTTGCAATTCCATACCGATTTGTGAGCGCTAGATAATGACGCTGTTTGTAAAACGACTTGCAAATGCCTGAGAACTGCGCGATGATAAGAGCGCGCGAATGTGTTTAATGCTCGAATGATGGTGTGCTCTTTAATTCCATGAAAGGAGGCGTGCTGTCTTGCGAACTGGATGAACAATTACAGCAATGACACTGCGCCTTGAAGCGGAAAGGCGGACCGACGGACGTAGGGGCAGGGCTGGCTGTACTTATTGAACTCACTTATCGAACTTAGTATCGATATATATACTTTCTATGGTCTACCGGCTCACTCACTCACTCACTCACTCACTCACTCACTCACTCACTCACTCACTCACTCACTCACTCACTCACTCACTCACTCACTCACTCACTCACTCACTCACTCACTCAGTGTTATGTGTGAGCGGAAGAAACGCACCTCAGAGCCCCACAAAGCAGAATACTACACCCGTCTCAGCCGACCTTCCATTGCTCGACATGATAATAAAACCTCCTGTACCTCTTACAATAATGCGTGCGCACCTACGGTACCTTTACCCTTCCTACGTTCGCGCCTCCCATCCTTTGTTCGTTTGATTCGTTCAGTACCCTCCACATCGCGATCTTCGAAATAATTTTTTAGGTGCAGAGCACCTTAGGGGCTGGGCTTGTCGGCGTGCATCTGCTGTCGTCACGGTAAAGCAAGTCGTCGTACTATGGTCATAAAGCAAGTGTACAATGGAAGAAACCGGTTCGAAATAAACTGACATGATTTAAACTAATTTAAAATAAAGAAATCGCCAGGATTTAGTTGCATTGATAACAGAAATTTCTTAAATTCAGTTGCGAAAATTGTGTGGGCCCATCCTGAAAGCAGTGCAGTCAGGCAGTGTGTATGCAAGTGTGGGCCGATCCCGGAGGCAGTGCGTCCAGACAGTGTATATGTACGGTTGTCGTGTCAGAAGCGATTCTAACGAGTTTCTGCTAATACGCACAGGCTGTCGGCGTCCAACGTCGTCGTCGTTGCCACGGTATAAAGCAAGCCCATTAGCACAGCGATTGACGTGTTCCTGTGGGAAAACATCGGCACATCACCGCATGCTTCATACCTTTCCCAGGTTTCGCGTTAGTCTCGAAGCTGTCATGATTTTTTTTTTTTTTTTTTTGGGAGCTGAGAGTCTCGATGTCCAGAGCGGCGTGGAATCCGCACATGCGGTCAGACCCACTCCATCACTGTACCGCCGCATATCCTCCCTGACAGCCGATCACAAGGCGATTAGGCAATCTCGTCGTCTCAAGCGCTGCTCTGCAAGCGGCGACCGCCGCGTTTGCGGCTCAAATTCCTTCTAGACAGCGCGCAGACGCTAATAGGTGACGTGAAAAATTGCTCCGGTTTAGTACCACAAGCGAGGCGTCGAGCGAAAGAATAATGTAGTGAAGGACGACTTGTGAAACGTCATCGATCAGGGGCGAGCTCGAGGTAAGTGGTAAGCGCGTGCGGTAATAGCCGCGGAGTGGAGTTATAGATAGAAATCGACGCCCTTGATACCTTTAAGTGCAGGTTCTTCAGATGGCTCTATAGTCGCAATTCTACGCCAAATTCTTCTTTACAATGAACGCCTCTTTCACAAAATGAGCAATATAACGAAGGGGTGCTTACTTCCCAGCCTCAATGACAGCGTTGCGATATAGACTATACCCTTACAGCGAAGTGACCTGTACAGCGAAAAGTTTTTAGAGTGCTGAGCGCTTCGTTAAGAAGAGGTACGTTTGACTGTATTTAGAGGAGTGGCTAAATTTGTGGCTGTAATTAAGGAGGTCCATATGTGAACGATGTGACATTTCGGTGCGAGATTTTGTTGAAGGAGCAAAATAATAAATAACTAGGAACAGGGCTACTACACACGCCGGAACAATCGGAAACGCAGACACACAACGCTGGTTATTATTTTTTAAAACTTAATCATGCACCGACTGGCTTGCCATTGAATCACCATGAAATCTACACTGCCGCTAAAGTTAGAACACCGTCATAGCAAAATTTTCAGGAAAGTAATATTACTGATGAAAGCAATTATTGTTGAAATATATGTTTCAACAATGATCACTTTACAGGGGGAATTCAGTTATGCTGAATATCGGCAAAGTATGCGTCAAGTGTTTCCCATGTTAATGCGAGGTTGTGCAACTGTATTGTTTGTCACTATCTTATGTAATAGTGTATAATAAGGATTTAACTATAACGCAGAGCAGAGTAGAGCGAGGCACAAACAAACGCGTAATAGTTACAAAGAATCTACACTAATTATCCCGTCTATATACCCTCCTGAAGCATTGTTTACTTTGCCCCGCCACGGTGGTCTAGTGGCTATGGTACTCGGCTGCAGATCCGAGGGTCACGGGATCGAATCCCAGCCGCGGCGGCTGCATTTCGATGGAGGCGAAATGTTGAGGCCCGTGTACTGTGCGATGTCAGTGCACGTAAAAGAACCCCAGGTGTTCAAAATTTCCGGAGCTCTCGACTACGGCGTATCTTATAATCACACCTGGTTTTGGGACGCTAAACCCCAGAAATCAATCAATCATTATTTACTTTGGCATCATCATCGTTCGTCATCGCAAGTCATTTTTGTCTCTTACTCAAGCGTAAACTTACATGCTAAGTAGAGGCAACCACACGAACCGCGAACGGACGTGAAATCTGTAACCGAGTAACCAAGAGAGTGACCATACCTTACGCCAGAACGTCCAAGCTCGGAACTGCATGCGCGGCTTCATAAATTATGCAAATTTACCAACATTACCGCGTGACTTAAACGTTTTTTTTTTCTTTTTTTATACAGTTGCCGCGCTTTTGTTTTCGGCACGGTGGCCAGATTTAACGCAGTGTGTAAACCGCAGGATACTGCAGCGCTAAACATTTCCCCCGCTAAACTCCTAATCTGCGGAACTTCGCGAAGATTATAACGGTACCGAGATAAGACGAACAGTTGAAGGACTTTGTGTGGGCGGCTTAGTTTACACGCACGCGCCGTCCACCTTCGTTTAGCGAGCAGCCCAGATATGAAGCTTTGAAACCTAATTAATCGCCTACTTTAATTTTTCATTCTTCAGGCGACTTCATCAACAGCGTGGCTAGTTTACCTTATGTCCTCTTGAAGCATAGTTACATCCATTCTAGCTAAGTGCACTGTAAACCACTTTGCAGCCTTAAGGGGGTTCTATTGTGCCCAGAACAGCCTTACACCTCAGGAAAAAGGCGGTGTTACGCATCGAAGCACCCCTTCCGTGAGAATTTAAAATGTCTTTAAACATCTTCTCGCAGAAGGGTGTTTAAGCAGTCGAAGACCTTTAATAAAGGGCGCAAGATAAACATTACTGTTGGAGGCTTATGTAGTATAATATATAATATATTCAGTGTCACACACACATGTTTTGAGACAGTTAGTAGAATGAACACTACTGTAGAAGTTATAAGGGATTACATGGAGTGTTCAACAAGGCCTCAAGTATGCTTCAGCCAGAGGGACAGTGAATTTGATTACGTAGTTTAGGTGGACTTAGCGCTGCGGATGGCCGGTTCCAGGAAGAAAAAAAAAAACCGCTTCACACGTACGTTGCCTGGACACCGAGATTAAGGATCTTTGACGGCAGCCACCGCTGTGTGGTGCACGGCTTAAATATTTATACAAGGCCTGCAATAATTCTTGGGTAGCTCCTGCCTGGAACTCACGGGGCATTGATTAAAATTTGGAAGTCTGAAGCCCGGCAACTTTGTGTAATTGAAAATTAAAACTAAATAAAATTCGGAGGTATCCCGCATGTAAAAGCATGATGCGATAACGAGGCACGCCGTAGTGGGCGACTCGGGCTTGAATTGAATTGAATTGAGTTTATTTTCTCCTGTTTACAACAGAAAGGAAGCAGAAGCTAAGGGCCATGTGGCCTGACTAAGGCTTCTGCTCCTGTAACAGGTCGGCACGCAGGCCGTACGTAGCACACAAATCAGCACAAAATGTGCTGTACAGATTCAACTGAAATATTCGCAAAAAGAAATAAAAAGTCGCTTAATTTTAATCACCTGCGGTTCTTTACTCATTATAGTATACACACAGAGAAATTATCCTTTTAAAACTTTGTTCCCGGTAATTTTGCGGCAATACTGTCAGTTATCTCGCTGAAAGGCAAAGTGTCGTACCGGAATGTGCTGAATTGGATAACAGAACGGAAATTGAAAGTCGAAGCTTCTGCTTTTAATTTCGCGCATGACATTCAGCACCAATGTGTTCGTGTGAAGTTGCAACAGATTTCGAAGGCTTCTCGTAACGTGACCGCATTGGCTCGGTGAAATTGTGAAATTACCTGAAAATATGTCGTGCTATGTCTGTGGTGCACTTTAAGCAAGGTTCAATTCAGATGGGAATTGTATGTGCCCTATACCAAACACATATATCATATGAGTCACGTATGTGTCATATATCACATGATATATCACAACATATATGAGGTCATATCGAGTTGGCGATGGAGCGTCACGGTGGCGTTTCCACTTCTCTGTACTTTATTTTTTGCTCGTTCCATTACCTGACTGCGGCATTGAGGTCGTGGTGTAGCGCGACTATAGACACAAAACACCATGACCTTAATTAAGCACATCATGACCTAAGCACTACACCATGACCTTAAGCAAACACCAACTAGCCCAAGAACAAGTCCATCTGCTGAATGCGACTTACTGGTCTTCTCGCGGTAAGAATAGCGCTCCTTGTATGACGAAAGGGTAATTCACTAATGCGAGAACGTTCTTCTCTTTAACCCTCTCGTTCGCATCACCTCTCTGTCTGTTAGTCTATGTGTACCAGTGTTCCACTCAATATATCAGGATTAGTCTACCTCGCTCTTCCCATATGACTGCGTCGTAGTCTGTTTCGTGTCTGTTTGCATCCATCCATTAAGCCTTTGTTATGGTGTTACTGGACGCACCGCCGTGGGCTTCATCGGAGGCCACGTAAATAAATGCGAAGGCCTACTACGCACTACAGTAATTGCAGAACGCGGCCCCACAGGAGGCGTGTCAAAAGCTATTCGGGGTAACGATGACGTCACGCGAGATCTGCGTCACGTTCAGTGCCCCCGCTTAACGGCTGCGGGCGTTGATTACTATTCAACAAACGTCACGCGTTCAGTACGATTGCCCTCGCCAGAAAGGTCAACAAAACATTGCAGAATTGCCCTTACTGGTCACGAAAGCTGTTGCTTTTTTGGCGTGGAAGCCGAAGTACCACTGGTGACCGCAACCGTATCGTCTGCGTTGGTGCGTCAGCACTCGCGTTAGGCCTAACTAGGGAGCAGATGAACGCCATGACGGTATGCAGACGACGCTTTGCGTATATAGACCTCCTAAAATAAAGGTAGTGACATTCAGCAGTGTCGCGAAATTTCGCCCTGGCCCTTGACCGCGATAAAGGGTGCGGATGGCATCCGAGGCAGAGTTAGATATGCGTACAGACACGTACACTGCTAAAGGGAACACTTGCATGTGGGGCATGCACGCCGGGATAGTATTTCTCGCTTAAGGACACGGTCACCTTGACTTTGCGGCAAATAACTTGCGGTTGGCGCATACTTGTACCGTTTTCCGACAAGTCTGCGTAGTGCACGAACGCTGCTACCACAACCACTCGGAGAGAGGACGCCAGCAATGTGAAAGGCGTACATTCTAGCGATCCTTTTAACAATGGACGGTACTGTACGACGTGGACATAGTCGTGCGTATTGGGGAAAGAGGAGAGCGGGGTTCAATGCTCCCGCCTTACAATGTGTAGATGAGGAATTTTAGAAGAACTTCTTGTGCGGTGGAGTAAGTAAAAAGTGCGGTGGAGCAAGCGAAAGAAAAAAATGCAGGTTTACATCCACACTTTACGGCGGATAAATTATGCAGCCTTGTGCAAGTGGGATTTCTTTTAATTAATGTCGTTCGTCAAAGACAACAAGAGTTTGGAGAATGGCGAGGAGGCGGGGAGGGGATGAGGCGTATAGTTTCCTTTTTTCCTTAATGCAGGACTCCGGCTACGTCTGTGGATTTGCACGTCAGCGCGGGCCTTTAAAGGCTGAAGTCTTCGCTGATTCGTGAGCAGCGAAATGCGGCAGTCTAACGTTGTCCCACCGGTGGTAGTACACCAAAACGGCGATACCAAAACTAACCCGCGTCTAGTTCGTTTATGTACGCGTGCGTCAGCATTGATGAGTACAAATGTACGTATACGACTAACATTGACCCTTAGGTCATGACGTCAGTAACTTAGGATGATGTTTGCCGTTTACATCATAATTAACGATAATAGAAATCACGTACGGCTCTTAACCGCATTCCTCGTCCAGGAAAATGCGGCTATGAGCGACACATTGATTGAATGACAACCTCTACAGCCTATACGTCAGTCAAAGAACGCGCCAAAAATAACGTCTCGAATGGAATGTCGCAACAAATGCCCGAGCAGTAGTCGTATAAGAGAATGACAAATGAAAAAAAAAAAGTCAAAGAATCGTCGAGACACTGGAATGGCTCTCGCCGTCAAGTTGTTTTGTAGCATGCGGCCGAGAAGCCGGTAAATTTCTAACAGGCAGAGGCTGTATACCATGCACCGAATGATTTCGTTATCACGCAAGAAGGAAAGGCTGATCCGCTTTTGCCCTCGACGCCTCAGCCACTGCAGCGTTCGACCCACGCTCTTGCCCTTAGCCCACTGATGCGTGGTAGTGAAGCTTTATCTCGAATCGGAGGGTTCGATCCCCGTAGCCACGGCTGCATTTCCATAGCGCGGAATCGAAAAAGACAGAAAGAAAGAAAGAACGAAAGAAAGAAAGAGAGAAAGAAATGGAGAAAGAAAAGAGAAACATAAATAAATAAATAAATAAATAAATAAATAAATAAAAGAGAATCAGAAAGAAATAAATAAAGGAAGAAAGAGGGAGAGAAAAAAAGAAAGAAGGAAAGAAACAAAGATGTGCAAAAATGCATGATCATATGCGGTCAGTAGACACCTATGACAGAGAGTGATGTGGCTAACATAACTGATACGTCACGACATCAAAACCTGACACCTTTGCCGGTTAACGTCATGATTAACGGTGAAATAACAGCTACCCGCTGCTCCTATACGGCCTCAACGGCGCAGTGCTGGCTTGAATTTTTTTTTACTATTATTAAATTTGTTTCGGACGCGCGGGACAACGGGGCGTCGGCCTGTAAGGCCGGCCTAGTTCATTCGTATGAGCAACGGGACTGAGTCGGCGTCGCCTGCAGTCAGCGCTGCATGAATGAATGAATGAATGAATGAATGAATGAATGAATGAAATGAATGAATGAACTTTATTTCCCTTTCATTCAGCGCTGCATGAATGCGTGCCGCAACGAGGGTCTAAGAAAAAAAAAAGGGCAGTCCACATCAGCCTCGCGTCGCTAAACGATCAATCATTTCTTGAGGTTAGCGCACCGTCGCCTATATGGGCGTGACCGCAGTAAATGGCTTGCACTAAGGAGGGCTTCGCCCGCCAGAAAGGCTCCGCGCAGCGTTGACAAAACGACCGCGAAAAGGCCCGCTGAAGAAATGTTCTCGCCTGCAGAAAGTTGCCCCGATAGCTTTGGTATACGTGGAAATAGATGACTTGTTCGCTGCAGTGATTCGAAAAAAGAAAAAAAAAGAATGACAGCAGTCCTCGTGAAAATATGAAAACGTGAAGTCATGAACAAAGATGGTGGAACAACGGATGTCTAGGCCCAAAACCACTTTTTCGACAGTGGGACCTCGTTCGTCTTGAGGAGTCAAAAAAAAAAAAAAAAAAGTGGGAGAACGCTTAAAGGGACACTCTACCACTCGGAAAAGATTTTGCGGATGTGGTGAAAATGAGATCGTTACTTGCATTGAAGAAAACGAGCATGCTTGTAGTACCCCATACTTCGCCCTGAATGTCGTGAAAAAAATTACCGGTGACGTCATCCTCGGTGATAAATGTCAATCGCCAAGTTAACGGAACACCGAAAAATACCTGCAGGTTTATACGTTCCTGCTTAGAGAGAGGGAAAAGTTTAAACAGTAAATAGGTCCCGCGATTTGGTCGGGGTAGGGTGACAAGCACTCCAGCCGAAGGTGCTTAAAAGAAAAAAAAAAAATACTTAACACGGATCTGGTAGCACCGTCTCTCACGACGAATAGTAACTTTCATTTTTAAGTATGCCTCGCCACGGCGGTCTAGTGCCTATGGTACTGGGCCGCTTATCCGAGGGTCGCGGGATCGAATCCCGGCCGCGGCGGCTGCATTTCGATGGAGGCGAAATGTTGAGGCCCGTGTGCTGTGCGATGTCAGTGCACGTTAAAGAACCTGCAGGTGGTCGAAATTTCCGGAGCCCTACACTACGGCGTCTCTCATAATCGGGTCGTGGCTTTGGGACGTAAAACCCCACAAATCATTCGTTCTTAAATATTGCGGAATCCCAGTAACCAGCGTGGCCGGCGTCCCTACACTTACAGAACGGGCGACTACGAAGAACGAAAAATACCACTTTAAAAATTTCTGCTGACAGCCCTGCGAGACCACTGCATGCTTGTACACTTCGAACTCGCCGATAAAAAACAGGAAATAATCTTCGGTAGATAATCTTCGCCTTTAAGAGAGGTACGCGATAGCGCCATTGAGCCCCGTTCGCATAAGTTCATTAAAATTAGCTCCTTCTCCGTAAAATGTTGGGATTATGTGAGCTTCATCGCAACAAAATTATGTTTTCTCGTACATTAAAATTAAATTACAGACCCAGCTGTCATACGTGTAGGTATATATATATATATATATATATATATATATATATATATATATATATATATATATATATATATATATATATATATATATATATATATATATATATATATATAACGAAAGGGAAGGGGTCAAGGGCTCGTTCTTTATTTGTTAGAAACAACTTAATGAGCAAACCGACAATGAAGCCTAGGAAAGCCTACTGCGCATATATATATATATATATATATATATATATATATAATGTTAAATTTTTGACATGGCCACATGTGGCATTGGTATATTCCGCTCTGAAGCAGTACTGCACACATTTAGCGTGGCCCTGGAAGGGTGGTGGCGACGAGCGTGGAGGCTTTAGGCGTTGGGCGGGTATAACTCTCGGGGCTAGCTTTGATCGTCGCGGTCATCGGCTGTTGCCCTCTTTAGCGCCACGAGGTCGCTCGAACGTGTACACAGACACACGGGCGGGCGGGCTGCGTACATATTATAGGATCCAAACGTCCAATTCGTGACACCCGCTGCGACAGATGCACTGCAGATGAGACGATGCAGCGGGCATTCCGTTTTATGGGCGCCCCGGGCTCAGACAACTTTTATGGGGGTGGTCGAATGCTGTGACGTCACCAGTGGCCCAGTTTTTACCCTTCGCTGTGAGAGGCTCTATATTGGCGCGAGCGTGGGCCTTTGTCGTCGGCGGTTGTGCACGTGTGCACGTCTGTACAGCCGGTGTTCATAGTCAGAAGAAGAGGCGTGCAAGACACGCACACAAGGGGAAGCAGTGAGCAACACGAACGCCGACTATCAACTCAAGCACAGCACGGAGGCGAACAAGAAAGAAGGCACACTACTTATCTGCGAATGCTCAGGGAGGCGAAAAAGAAAGAAGGCACACAACTTATCTGCGCATGCTCAGGATTTTCTGAGCATGCGCAGATAAGTTGTGTGTCTTTTTCGCCTCTGTGCTCTGCTTCAGTTGATAGTCGGCGTCCGTGTTGTTCACTTCTTCCCCTTGTTACAGTGCCTAGAAATATATACCCTTGTGTCCATGTCTTGCACGTCTCTTCTTCTGGCTGTGGACCCTTACCAACTCGCTCAACTTTGTCATTTTGTACATCCGGTGTGTTCGTTAATGTGCGTGCATATGTGAGAGGGAAAACTAGCACCCACATGTCTGTAGCACAGGGCTACAAGGAAGTCCGTACAGTTCGATCCCGACCGCGGCGGTCGAATTTTCGATTGAGACGAAAGTGGCAGAGGGCCGTGTACTGTGTGTTGTCAGTGCACGTTAAACAACCCCAGGGTATCAAAATTTCCGGAACCCTCCACTACGGCTTTTCTCTTCTTTCTGTCTCTCTCATTCCCTTTCCCCTACCCCCACGGACGCTTAGCCGT
This sequence comes from Hyalomma asiaticum, assembly GCA_013339685.2. Classification (NCBI taxonomy): domain Eukaryota; kingdom Metazoa; phylum Arthropoda; class Arachnida; order Ixodida; family Ixodidae; genus Hyalomma; species Hyalomma asiaticum. The sequence goes on along the minus strand of CM023487.1, from coordinate 32,690,451 downwards.
GCTCCCTACATAGGCTGCAGAAAGTAACGTCCTTTCATTAATCGAACCACAGTCAACCAATCAATCAATCAAATCCGTACTGATTTCTCAGAAATGAAAGTTTCTTAGTTGCTGAAAAATTCGTCCCGGTCCGGGCTGTGGCTGGGGTGTGACGAATTTTTCGTCAACTAAGGAGCTTTCACTTCTGAGAAATCCGTATACGGATTTCTTTGTGCTACAAACAGGTGGGTGCCAATTTTCCCTCCCATAAACGTTACTCCACCTTGCAAGGGTTGCCGCAGAACTCATTTGCCGCGTGCATATGTATCAGTGTATGTGCATCTATCTATCTATCTATCTATCTATCTATCTATCTATCTATCTATCTATCTATCTATCTATCTATCTATCTATCTATCTATCTATCTATCTATTAGGGGCGAAGCTCCTTAGGGCGTGGGTCGTTCCCTCCTCTGTAGTAGCAGTAGTGGTATGTATGTAGCCACCTCGCGCCGCCGGCAGGCTCGCGCTCGCCCTCGGCGCGTGCCTCCCGGCGCACGAGCTCTCTCACTCTTCCATCTGCTGTCTTGTGAGAGAGAGAGAGAGCGAAGGGCGCGCGTTGACTATGGAAACCCTCTTTCTTCGATGAACGCTGTACCAGCTCGCAAAGAAGGAGAACGCGCCCTCACCCGCGAGAGACAACGTTGGCACAGGCAGCGTCTTCTAGCGAGTTTCTTGACTGAAAAATACCGACTGCTCGCGCTGGAGAACCGCTCACCAGCCACCCATATATATATATATATATATAGGCACTGGATCTTCACTTGCAATGAAGTGCCGGTGGGAGATTTCACTTGTGCGTAGTTGAACCATAAGGATTCGTAGCGTGCGCATTAACTAAATTAATCCGGAACTCGGCACGATCTACGATGAACCTCCGGAGCTTCGCCCACTCATCATTCACTCCGTGGATATGCTGTGGATCTATCTATCTATCTATCTATCTATCTATCTATCTATCTATCTATCTATCTATCTATCTATCTATCTATCTATCTATCTATCTATCTATCTATTGTCACACTCGCTCGCTCTTCAAGATAAGCTGGGCTTACGGTACATCGTCGTCTTCGTCGTTGTCGTCGTCTCCGTAGTCGAGGGCGCCCATGTATCCCAGCATCTCCTCGAAGTGGTCCAGTCGCTCCACCTCTCGGTGCAGGTAGTACGCCACGCTCCGCGCCACCTGCGCCTCGGTCTCCTGCAGGATGCGCAGGTGCGTGATGGCCGTGAACAGCTCGGCACGGCACGCGACCGTGGCGAGCGCCAGGACGATCAGGAGCAAGGTGCAGGAACGCCGCTCGTAGACCGCCGCCATCGTTGTCTTTGTCTTCTTCCTTACGGCAATGGGGATGATGATGATAGTGGTGATGGTGATGATGATCATTATTATTAAGCACCAGGAGTTATGGAACCTGCCCTCTGTGGGAGATTGGCCAAGAACCGGGCGGAAGCAACCATGGTGTTAACGATTCTGTTGATAACAGATTTCAGCAGTTCTTCTTATTCAGTTAAAATTGATAATTTTTCACTGATGAACCTAACTGATGAACCTAATCTAACCCTAACACCTAACCTAACACTGATAATTTTTCTAAATAACCTTATTAGAATGCATAGTAGGCAATATTAATTAACACGAGGAATAATAATAATAATAATAATAATAATAATAATAATAATAATAATAATAATGTATTCCCCCCCCAAGAAATACTATGACGAATGGAATGGCCTTCCGACTAATACTGTTGCCGCCCCTCACACAGTGTTCCATTCGCTTTTAAAAGATATGTTGTTATATAATGTCGCTTTTTCTTTTCTTTTTTTCCGTCTATTACCAGCCCTTCTTCCATTTTGGCGAAGCGGAAGTGTCCAGGCCATGCATTTTGAGCCATATGTTGTATGCTGTGACTGATTTACTTCTTTCGTTTTGTACTGCGCAATATGTTTTCTTTGGTGGCGCGTATGTACTTTGTCTTTGTAAGCCGGGCCCTCACAGCAATGCACCAAGAGGGCGCTGTAGTATATCTATAAATAGATATATATATAAATGAATAAAAATAATAATCCAGGCGTCTGCGGGTTTGCACATCGTATTGTAATGGAATGTTAAGGTTTGTACAGTCCATACCAACCAAGGACCACTGGAAACGGGCATTGAAAGATCTATGCGAACACACTTTGCGTGGGTTTAAAAGAAAAAAAAAAGAAGAGAGAGAAAGAGAGATGTACCGGTTGTCATGTCGTTGGTGATCTTAATATTAACTCATAAACACGCGCGGCGGTGTTGTCTAGTATGACTTGAGGTAGAAGCGGAGTCTATTTTCACGTAATGTGCTTTATTCGGATTCGTGTAGTTTTGTTTCCACCGAACATGTGTTGTTCAGGTGAAAGCCATAAAGGCTCACTGCACTCCCCCACCCCAAGAATGCGCCGAAGTAATATAAGAAGAGCAATCCTTTTTCTCGAAAAATTGCTATAAGTTCTTCAGCGGACGTTCAACTGTTTGGCTGTCCAACAGACGAGGATCCTAAAGGGTAGGAATTGAAAAATTCAGTACAAGTTGTCGGAACGCTGCGGCACATAATAAATGTATGTTTTATGTTCGCCGCGGAACCATTAAGAGTAGAGAGAACCTGCACTGAGCTAATAAAAGTTTACTGGAGACATTCGATGACGCCAATCGAGTGAAAGTGACCTCAGGTTTTCTTGGGAACGAAAGAAGTTTCAACGCCAGTCGGAAAGATAGCTTGTCGTCTCCGCTGCACCCCCCCCTCCCCACCTTTTTTTTTTTGTCAAGACATGAAAAAAAATCTGCTGCGTGTTGCGTTATGGTAACACGACAAAGCTGCGTCGCACATCCGTAATTCATCACCTTTGTTCTTTGACGTTCAACCGTAGTATGAGGTGAAGCATACGCAATATTGCGCTGGCGTAGTTTTATTTGTTTTGATGTTTCATGGCGCATGGTTGGTCGTTTTCACGTAAAAGCCCATCTTATCCACTTATTACACCTTGAAAACGTTTCATGAAAATCTTGCAAAACCGGATCGGCCAATCGGGTAAGGCGACACACCGCAACTTTGCTGGTTATCCGCCATCGCAAAGTGGAATGGCTCTGATTTTTTTGCGCCCACTGTATTTGCCTATACTGTATTTTTGTGTTCTGCTGTATCATGCAATGAGCGCCTGTTTGAAGAATCGGTTTGCCGTATCCATATTTAAGTACAACTACAGTGCAAAACAGTGCCTATTATAATTAATCAAATTTCAGGTTTGAATGCACGCTTCGCCGCACCACATTCTTCAGATGTGAGAACCGCACGTGCTAACACATGGCTGCAACTTCAAATAGCTTGATCACCGTACGGATGTTTAGGGCAAAGCAACACAGGATGGATAGGGAGGACACAACACAAGCACTAACTTTCAACAAAATGGTTTATTGCAATAAACCTTTTTTTCTTGAAAGTCAGCGCTTATGGTGTCTCCTCCTTATCAGTGCTGTGTTGCTTTGCGCTAAACATCGTTCGTGTCTTACCAACAAGGCCGAATTTCTCCCCTCGTGATCACCGTAAGCCGAATTCAGGATTTTGCTTGTCCCAAAGCGCAGAGCATACGCACTGTAAGCTCTAACGAAATAAGCTGAATGCCCTGTTGTCAGAGCTTAGAAAACGCGATCCCCCGGATAAAACTAGCTGTAAAACAGCAAAAAATGGTCAACTGTAACAGTGCAGCCTTTGCAACTGTGATTTGCAAAGAGTATACACTGCAAATGGTCAACTGTAACAGTGTATACTTTGCAACTGTGCATTTGAACTAGAGAGCGGCTTTCACGATTCTGCTGAGGAACGCGCAGTACCTTTCCTTACGAGCTCGCTCCTTACTGCAAAGTCCGGTCCTTGGAAGAACCAACGACACCACCACCAACAAAAACATTTTCGGCAACTCTGTTTCGTTTCCCCGCTCGCAAATGACGGCTAGTGTTGTGCTTTTTGTCAGACACACACACCTCACCCAGCAGCACTGCTGCAGCCCTAAGGTGTGTTTCTCCTTCGTCTGCAGTTCGTCAATAATGTACTTTCTTTTTGTTTGTTTTTCGTGGACCACCGCGGCCGGCGTTGCACAAAGCGCAGCAGACGACGTTCGCTCTAGCAAAAGTATCGTCTGCGCGCGATAGGCCGCCACGCGGGAAGCAGATCCCGCTTTCCCTTCAACGCCCTGACGTCATCGATGTTGCCGGGGCAACCGCACGCCCGGGAAAAGAGCAGCAAGACCTCGGCCTTCGCGCCATCATTATATACGTGTATACTTCTCTTTGCATTGTGCGCGCGTCCGCCGACTTTGCTACCGACCTTAATTTCTGTATGGCCCGCCCGTATGCGTCCTTTCTTTGCACGCACAGCCCGTGCCGTGCTCACGAGCTCTTAGCACACCGACATAATATGAACTGGAGGAAAGGTGTTTCTTGTATGAATGTATGATGTTTTCTGCATTTTGCCGTTTGCTTGATATTCGATCGCACTCCCCTTTTTCTTTAGTGAGACACCTGCGGCTCCTTTGAGAGATAAGAAGCGGTCACGGTGTCGAGAAGGCGGTTAATAGAAAAGTGTAATTGGGCCCAGAGTAACTGCCAGCGATGCGGAACGCGTACTGAATGGACTGAATATTTTGTGAAGTTGTTTGTCTTGATTTGCATGGTTCGCTTGGTGTTCTTCTCTGAGCGCTGTCGAGTGTCCCTTTGATCTTGAGCCAGGTCGTGGATCGTATGAATGTCATGCCATTGCGGAAATTTCCCCAGGGGCTAAGATTAAGATGTGGCGTTTAATTTTTCTGAGAAATAAGGGAAGGGAGGGGGGGGGGGGGCAGCTTCAACGGTGCGGAAGAAGCACGTAGACTTCGATAAACTACGTAATGCAGATATGAAACGGTAGAAGAAAATATGCAGAGCTTGCTTTGTATGTGTTTGGCTCCCGTTCTGGTAAAATGCAGAGCGCAAATCAGGAACTGGACAATCAAGAGCACATGCGGCACATGTCCTGAACTGTATGTGTCCTTCTGTGTGCCGTTCCTGATTTGCACTCTGGTAAAAGGCAAAAAGCAAATCAGGAACCGGACACGCAAAGGCACATGCGGAACATGTCCAGTACTGTATATATAATGTGTGCCGTTCCCGATTTTCACTCTGGTAAAAATCAAAACGCAAATCAGGTACGGGACACGTAAGGCCACATGCGGGACATGTCGTGAACTGTATGTGTTCTTCTACGTACCGTTCCTGATTTGCACTCTGGTAAAAGGCAAAGCGCAAATAAGGAACGGCATACGTAAGGGCCCATTCGGAGCATGTCCTGAACTGTATGTGTTCTTCTGTGTACCGTTCCAGATTTGCACTCTGGTAAAAACCAAAACGCAAGTCAGGTACGGGACACGTAAGGGCGCATGCGGGACATGTCCTGAACTGTATGTGTTCTTCTGTGTACCGTTCCTGATTTGCACTCTGATAAAAGGCAAATCGCAAATCAGGAACAGGACGCATAAGGGCACATGCGGAACATGTCCAGTACTGTATATATTCTGTATACCGTTCCTGATTTGCATGATAAAAACCAAAGCGCAGATCAGGAACGGGGCACACAAGGGTATTCATACGGCACATGTCCTGAACTGTATGTGTTCTTCTGTGTACCATTCCTGATCTGCACTCTGATAAAAGGCAAATCGCAAATCAGGAAGGGAACACATAGGGACACATGCGGAACATTTCCAGTACTGTATATATAATGTGTACCGTCCCCGATTTTCACTCTGGTAAAAACCAAAACCGCAAATCAGGAACGGGACACACTGGAGCACATGCGGGACATGTCCTGTACTGTATGTGTTGTTCTGTTTACCGTTCCTGATATGCACTCTGGTAAAAGGCACTCTGGTTTGCACTCTGGTCGAAGCTGTCGCTTTCCGTACTAAAGTCCCCTTTTCCAAGCTTTCGGTTAGCTTCCGCCGTCAGGTCGTGGAAAAATTCTGCGTTTGCGGCAGCCGTACGCGTGCGTGTTCCCACGTCGCGCAGCTATCAGTTAAGCAATGCACCTGAATGTTCCCTAAGTTGCCGCCGCAATATACCGCCTGCTAGCTATGCAGCAACAAAGACACCGCTCCTCTCGTTAAGAAAAAGACATGTCCGCAGGGAATCTACCGGTGGAGTCAACGCTATCTTTTTCTGTATGTCCTGTCATTCTTTGCACTGTTCCTTGACGCAATCCTACTACCGAGCGCCCTGACAGTAGATGAGAATCCTCTTCGTAAACGTAACTGATGCGGCTAAGAAAAAGTCGCACGAAGTACGGGTAGGTTACGTCGTTTTCCCTGGTTTCGAAGCCGTATGGCAACATTTTGTTCGTTCTGGTGATTTCGTTTTCAACAGGCTTGTCTTATGTATATGAAAATGTCCTTCGTTGCACAGCTTCCCGTCTCTTTCCGCAATCGCAAGGCAGTAACTGTTTCCGATAATTGATTTCAGTTGGTAAGGCCGTTGTGTCAGGAATATTGATACGGTGGTCGCTGTCTTGGGAATGTTTGGCTATCGGGTTGCTGTCCCTTGCAATATCGGGGAAGTCATTCCTGTGCTGTCGAAATCTTTCTTTGAGCTTTTTCGTTTTGCCGACGTAGCTCGCATCGCAGTCAGCGCAAATGTATTTGTATACAGTGCCTTGGGCTCTCTCCCTCGGTGGACGGTCTCTGGCAATACGTAGAGAACATGCGTTCGTAGGCTTGTGTGTCACTCGGATGCCTTCTTTTCGGAGGGTGACGGGCGATGGCTTCGCTAACGCCTCGGACATATGGGAGAGGCTTATCTGTTGTGGTGTTGATTCAGGAGCCGGACGCTGAATTTCTCGGCAAGCGTTGCCGTGCTTTTGAAGTTGAAGTGCAAGGTTCTTGGCTAGCTGTTCTTGGTGAATTCCTTGACTATCGTTTGTTTTTCACTTGTTTAAATCCGCACGCCGCTATTTGTACTTGTGCCTCTATACCCCAGTGTTAATGGCTCACTGGACGAATTTCGGTGGGACGAATTTCGCACAGTACGCGTGCCTCAACATTTCGCTTCCATCGCAGTGCAGCCGCCGCGGCCGGGATTCGATCTCGCGACCTTCGGATCAGCAGCTGAGTGCCATAGCCACTACCGAGGCGGGACTCATGCGCAGACGATGCGTAATCGTGTGAAACATCCCGTTTGACGATCGTGCGATTGTGCCAGGCTGGATCGTGTGACACGATCTGGCACGCCGGCAGCACTTGCCGTGCAGTTTGGACGTCCCTCGCGCTATTGCTGTTCCAGGCGTCCGGAGTCTAGGTGGTGTTGCCGGAGGCCGGTGTGCCGTTGCGGCAAGTTTTCAGATAGAGTAGCCGCACCTTTGTAGTTTATTTAGTGAGTAAAGCAATGTTTCGTGTGGCCCTTTTGGTTGTAGCGACAGCTAAAGCGCCTAAAGGGAAACTCCGGCGGTTTCCACCACCATATTCTGATATCACTCTTTTCCAATGGTAGTGACAGCCCTGCAGGCAAGGTGACTCACTTTGTTCACAAACTCGCCAATAATTTCTTATAACCGAATGAACGGTGTGTTCAAACCGAAACCGAAACGGGTGGACGCTTCGTGCAGCGCATGCGATTACGTCAGAGCCTCCCCGCCATGTTAAATATGGAGATGGCGCCCGAAAAAAAAATCAAAGTGGTGGTCTTATCGGAGCAATGTGTTGAGTTACGCCAGCTTTTCTGAACTTGATAGCGACTATTTGAGCGCTGTAGTATTACCCGTTTTGCGTTTGACCGCTGTCGTGGACTCTTGTCGCCTTCAGGCCAGGAGTCTACGGGGCCGCAGGGAAAAGTACGAGGAGCGTTGGGAGTGAGAAATATTTACAAGGTTTATTTACATCATGATCGTAGGTTATTGCCGAATTCTCTGCCGAGCGTCCTCCAGTAGACTAAATAGTCCGCGTCCTCTATGACGTCTTCCAGGGAGGGCTTAGTTGAGGTTTCTCCTCCAATGCCATGTCGAAGGTTGGAAGGGGGAGAAGGTGTTGGACCATCCTTGTAATCATGAAGTTCACCGAGGCAATCCTTATCGCAGTCGGGCCACGTGAAGGCAGCACAGGACTCCTTCGGGTGAAAATCAGTCGCCACCCCGTGCTGAGGTAACGTACCTTGAAGTCGTTACCGGCACTCAGGCTCGTTTCCTGTTTTCGGGAGGTCCGTCGCCTCGTTAACGGCTTTTCGGTCACGTCGACTTCGTCAACGAGTATCTGGTGGCGCCGCCTCTTCTCCGGCATCTCGGTCGCAACACCGCCCGCCTGCTCGGCGAGGCAGCTGTTGAAGGTAATGACGTAAAAAACACAGGGTGGACCGCATATGAATCCGCTAAGACATTTTTCAATTCATTTTCAGGAAATCTAAATGTCTTACAACAGCTTAACTTGGGATATGTTACTACTATACCGAGGAGAGCATGTAATGAAAATTTCATTGAGATCCGTGGACAATGTAAAATCGGCGGAGTTGCCCTTTTCGGCCCGTCAAAGTACTTCGTGTTATGTTCGACTGTTAAGTTCTGCTGAAGTTTCCTTGGCAACCGTGGTGGCGGCACACCGGGCACCTGCCCTGCCAGAAATTCATATCTGAATGAGATACGAAGCACAAGAAATCTAAAACCTCGTCTGCCCAACTTCCATCTCGTGCCAAGGGAGTGACCCTAACGAACCGAATTCTTGGCTATGCCACCGATGGCAACTTAGCACCGCAGTACGCCAGTCATGGTGTCGGCTAGTGCATCTCGTAGCTGCAAGTTCCCGCCTCTCCGCACAGCTTTGCGCAGTGAAAATCACTCTGAGCAACTATGCGGTCCGCTCGTCGCTTCCACCTGACATACCACCACTGTTTTTGGCACTTTTTCCTGACAGTCCATCTTCCTTTCTCTTCTTTGTTTTTGATCCCTTAGTCCCTTTCCTCTGAAGTATGGTAGAAAATCTGATGTGCGTCCGATTGGCTGTCTTTCCTTTTTCCTTAAAGGAACTCAAATTCAGGAGACTTCGTACGAGTTCACAATGGAAAGAAGTACAAAGTAAAACGCGGACACAAGAAAGAAGACAAGAGGAGCGCTGCTTCAAGATAAATTTTATTGAACAAACACTATGCTTATATCAATCATCGCAAATCACAGAAAATGAACCATCACGCAAGAACACGTGCCCCTATATCGTCCGCGCAAAACTTTTGACGAAACCACAGATAAACAGGCAAGACGGAAGCAATCAGTTAAAAAACTGTTAAAACCAAAATCTGGATAACTACAACACACACACACACACACACACACACACACACACACGGTGTGCACGCCGTGCACACACTGTGTGCGCACCGTGTGTGACTTGACGAATGCATCGTAATGACGAATGCATCATAAATTGACGAATGCATCGTAATGAAGTTGGCGTTTTTGCAATGAACACAACGCCAACGCGAGATCCCTGCGCGCGAAAGAATTCCGACAGACACTTTGTTCATCATGACGTGCCGAGCACTTACCGCGCATTATCAACCGACTGAGAACACTCAGTGATAAAGAAAGCCGAGTCGGTACGCACAGAAAAACAAATTCTAGCGTAGCAACTTCCCGGAAATTCCGAGACGACATCACCTTCCGATTATGCAAACGAGTATCCTCTAACGGAGTGCTTAGACGGCATTTAACCCGTCGGTTTCCGTCGCGCCCGCGAAAGCGAAACTCTTTAAGCGCCGAAGCGGTGGCGGAAAGGGAAGAGGAACCTTTGACCGGGGAAACGCGCTCTAAAGAGCTGATGGGATGAGGGGAGGATTTGGGGAAAGGGCCCCGCTCTTGGGGGATCCAACCACGTCGTCGTCGGAACACGTGGCGTGACGTCGCGCGGTGGTTCGGATCGATCGATCGCGTGAGGTGGTGGAGTCAGTGACTGAGCGCCCGAGTCCGAAGAGGAGGGTGCAGGTGCCGTTCCGGACCCGGTGTACGAGCCTGCTGTTCATTTCTGCGTCATTTTTTTTTCTTTAGTAGTAAGAAAAATGGCTTAGGTGCACCTAGCGATTGCGACGTCTAAGCGTTGACTATCACTGGTGCGTCCACGCATGTTTAACTTGCAGTGGTGTCTTAACGTACTTTGGCTTTCGAATGCTTTGCCAAAGAAGAGAGTACGCGTTTTGTGAGCGCCAAACGGCGCGCGCGGACAGGGTAAGCGACCGCAGCGCGCCGAGCGGCCGCCGACGGCGGCGGCCCTCAAGCGGCGGGATTGGAAAAGGGGAAACAGACGGCGCTCGCTCTCCTCTTTTTTTTTTCCGGGATTTTTTTTCCCCGCCGGTTTCGGAGTCGGTGGGGGGGTTTCGGTTAGGCCTAGAGGGCCGCGCGTCATGCCCGACGTCGGCGGCGAGCCACGATGCGCTGGTGGGTCGTCGCGCCGCTAGCGTTGACGCCGAGCGCCGCGCGGGCGACGCGCTGCCTCCATGAAGCGTCAAAACGTGCGCACGCTCTCGCTGATCGTGTGCACCTTCACGTATCTGCTCGTCGGCGCGGCCATCTTCGACGCGCTCGAGTCGGACCACGAGGGCAAGCAGCACGGGGCGCTGACGTACATCGAGGACATGCTGGTGCGCAAGTACAACATCAGCGCCGACGACCGCAAGATCTGGCAGACGGTGGTCATCAAGATGGTGCCCCACCGTGCCGGCACGCAGTGGAAATTCACGGGGGCCTTCTACTTCGCCACCACGGTGCTGACCACCATCGGTGAGTCCTTGAACCCCCCGGGTTGCGTGCGTGTGTACGTAGCAGTCGGGGCTCGAGCGCGTGGGCGCGCATCGCCGGTCGGCGAGCGGCGCACTGTACGTAGTGCGTGCACCCCTGGGCGGATGCATCTCGTGTGCTGGGTATGTGTGTGTGTGTGTGGCGTGCATAAAACGATAGCGCGAAAGTGATCGCTTTGATAGTGCCTCTGTTGCAGCGAAAGAGTGATTGGCAGGTAGGTTTGCGTGCCATGCTTTTGCGCAATGAAAGCAAGTGGCGGTGGGATGTGGCAACCGTCGGCTTCATGTCGGCTACGCTGTCTGAATGACATGCGTGAACTTGCGTAACGCGTTCGTTCGAATCGAACGCTTCGAACACCGCGGATCAATTGTTTTTCATTCTGCATAACATGCGCGCCACTCTTTTGAACACCGGTGGTCACTTCGTGTGCGGCATGTGAAGATTGTAGTGCAACGGCGGTGCCAGATTATTCGTTACCGCCTTAGTTCAGCTACGTACTTGCTTCACGCGGTTCTCTAATGTGCTCGTGAGTTCGGATGTACTGCCACCCTGTATAAGTCACAGTTCTACCATTTTGATTCAACAAGTAGTTCGGGGGCGCTGGTTGTCGTGACAGCGCAGTGGCGTGAGTTGGCAATTGCGTATGCTCTACCACGGCGTATTTTTTTTTTCTTTGTAAATCCGGGGCAGACGTCATTACGGAAGCTTGGTATTTAAAGTGACCCTTTAACCTCCAGTCCTCTCTAAACATTAGCACGACTAGTTGGCAATTTGCCGTTACGAAAAGCATCGAGCGAAACTATAGCTTTTGCGTTTTTTGTTCCCGTGTGCGGTTCCAGATTTCACGTTTCTAAAATTTTAAACATTGTTTTGACGAAAGAGTTTAATTCCTACCGTATACACTTTACTGTAAACTATGCAGGTCCTAGACGACGGCTGCTGTACCTTTGCCCATGCAACTTCTGAAAGGTACAGCGGTAGTCAAGCTTTGAAAAGCTGTAGAGCCTGCAAAAACAAAACAATTTATGTTATTGTTCAGGTGTCCTTTAATCTGTCGTTGATATTGTACATGCTATCAGAAGCCAAAAAACTGGTTAATTAACTCGGGGCTGTATATATATATTTGGTGCTTTATAATGCATGACCTGTGTCCTCCCTGTCCACATCGGTTCTCGTTTGCCAAGCTAATTGTTACGCTAGGATTCGTCAACAGAATTCCTTCATGGATTAGTCATTGTCCAAGTTTGCTTAAAACATATTGCTTTTCGCTTAAAGTACGGAAAATGAGGATGGAGGTACAGGAAAATAAAAAGAAGAACGAGCACTTCTCTCTGGGAAGACTGCCGCTGTTTTAGATGTCCTTTTCTTTCAGACTTTTTCATTACAGTAATGAATATAGGCAAATGGGTTGTCGCTATTTTATTTGGTGCCGACTACCCCCTTTGTCTCCGTTGTTAGCAAAAAAAAAATATATGTGTCCCGTTTGGTATGAGGCCCAGGGACTTCAGAAGCCCACCTCAAAGCAATGAAAGCCCTCAAAGGCTTCCTTGAAGACGCTGGCATCGGCGATGAGTATTGACCGAACCACATCGTGAATGTACACGCTACTTATGTTTGCCAGACATAAGTGGGCTCTATTGAAATGCAAAACCTCGCCCAACTTACCTTTTTTTTTTTTTTTCCTTCTGTCATACTGCGTACTTCGCGCCAGAAAAACCACTTTGGGCAAACTTACAAATTCCTCGCCAGACAGAATTGCAGCCAGTACTGACTGTTTACATATCGTTAGCGATGCCAATGAAAAATAGAAAGCGGCAGTCACAAAAAGGCTTTCTGTATTTTTCTCTAGTTTTATACAGACGGTGTACTGTCAGAAGGCCGGGACTTACAAGAGTGCTGTGTCCGTTTTCTTTTTTATATTTTTTATACAACGGCGCCGTGGGCCACTAGTAATCTTTATGATGCCCCCGAGCCACGTCTCCGTTCTTTGCTTCACTTTAGTCGAATGACCGGGACGAACGAAACCGTCGCCAGTGCGAGCTTATTATAAGAATTGAAGCCCTATGCAGGAGTGCATATTTTTGATGCTTTGAGGGATTAGGACGTCAGATTTGTAGCTTAATTGCGCTTCCCTCGTTTCAAACGCTTGTCGTTGCTACAGGAAGTGCGACGCACGCTTCAGTTCGCATATTCATTAAATTAATATCGCATTATTTATGTGAACGATTTTCGGTTTCGCCAGACTTTCGGTTTTGGTGGATGTTACCCATGGTGTTACCAGAATAAGAGCGGAGGTGGGGAGTGGGGGATGCGGAATTGTTGGTTAGCTGGAACACCTCTGGGTGGGTGGGGGGCTCCACTAAGGGGGGGAGGGGGGTGCTTGATGTGTAAATTCCTAAATTCTAGGTGCCGAGTTGGACAGCGACGTCACTGCTTGGCCACAAAGCTGTGACGTCCAGACTGCTCCGTAGCCTGATCTCGAGTGCAAGTGCAGAATTGCTGAAACAAGTGCTTCGCTGAACTTGCTGAGGCAGAGGTTCAGCACAGTGTGGGCCTCCCAATTCCCTGGGTGCCGCGCTCTGGGGATCTTTTGCTATCTCCCTGCCTTCTGTTCGCCCGTCACCCACAGGGAGAACAAGGAAAAACGCCCTCTGTACGCTTGCCCAGTGCTGCGGGTCACCGCTCCTTGTACGTCAGCCTGATCCGGTACGACGTCACTAAAGCTCACGTTGCGCTACCAACACAGCGCCTATCAAGATCCTGATGGGCCTGGATGGCGAGTACGAACATTTAGACGCTTTCCAGCGTATTAAGCTGTCATGGGCTCGTTTACAATGGCCGATATTTGTGGCGATGGTGTCGTCCACCGCCGCTTGTAACCTCCGTAACCACCGGCGCTCCCAATTAGAAAAAGGAAAACAAAAAACAAAACCCCCAGACCTGCGCATAGAACACGACACAGTGGCAGCACAAGCTAGATTTTGAAGCACGCTCTCTCATTCTTTTCTTTCAGTCTTATCCTTGCTCCTTCTTCTTCACGCCCCTCTTCTAGCTCTTCCATAGTCTGCTTTTTTCCCTGTTTCCTGCACTTCGTCATGTGTTTCCCCTTTTTGTTCGTTGTCGCCTTCTTCTTCTTCCTCTGCGCAGTCGTCGTCTTTTTCATCGTTCTCATTGATCAAACCACAGTATGTGGATGACAGCATATGCCATGAAATGTCTAACACAATGAAGGACACATTTCAGGCGTGTTCGACCGCCTGATACGTCGAAGAGGCCAGTAACTTCCATACTGCTGCACGGAATTGCTGAAACAAGGTCTCTGTAATACGGTGAGATAGAGAGAGATAAATTTACATAATGGCAGAGAGGTCGGCCTAAGTCACAGGCTGTTCTGACCTGTTGAACTTTGCGCTAAGGAGGTGCAACGGGAGTGATGAACGACGACGATAAGATAAGGAAGTACACGTAACAGGTGCGTCACGTTGTGGCAGCTCTGAAGCTGTGGCCGAGTGGAAGGCAACAGACGCTCCTGTAACCACTGTTTCACTTATGAACGTATGGACTCCTTAGAGCTGCTGCAGAGTTACGCCGTTTGAGAAATGAGTTTGAGAAATTAAGAACGTTACGTACCCGAGCTCTACATGCGGGACACGTTCGTTATATTTGAATACGTAAAGAAGGCGCACCTCTATGTAGTGAACTATGGGACAGTAGGCTTGAGCTTAGCGCTAAAGAACTCCCACAGCGCAGCACAGCAGCAGCGTAAGCTGGATTTTGCTGCGTGTTCTCTCATTCTTTTCCTTTTCTTTTAGCCATGCCTCATTTCTGGGGGATGTTAAAGAAGGTTTGGGGTAGGGGGCAACTAATAATTGTGATCCGGGAAGGAAGGGACGGCTTTTTTTGGCTTGTAACACTTGGTTGAGCACTCGTAACGTTTGGTTGAACGTCAAATAGTTCGGCATCTGAGGATAAAATTCCTCGCTTATTGCTTTGCACAACAACGATTCCCACTACGCGTGGGTGGGATCCGGCGAATTTTTCATATTCTCGCCACATTGCCCTAGTCAATTTTTTGAAACACACCATGTCAAGTGGTGCGTTTCAGATAAAGTGTATGTCTATGTGGGGGAAGGGGGTGCGAGCTTAAGCCCCATTGCCCCTCCTGTACACGCCCGTATTGGGGTGCCCGAAAATTACGTTAGCTTTGAAGCCATCACAATGACCATCACAATGCCGCATTATTGTAACCGAAAGCGGTGCATTTCTCTTTACATTTAATTGAAAAATTAGTGCAAAGATCGAAGCTAGGATATATGCCGCGTTAGCGACAAATAATGGGAAGGTTATGATTTAGCAAACATCGAATAACCATACAACTGTACAGACGCATTTCAAGACAGTGTAGTTAGGGGAACCTTCTACATAACGGCACTTGACTAGAAGAAGGGATCCAACGATCAGATCAGATCGGAAGTGGACCAGACCGGAAGCGGTTTACCACTTCCCGTCTGAAAATATCTCTTTACTGGGAGCCTCTTTCGTGGGACGTTGTCGTAGGAATCCTGAATGATGCGCTGCTTATGATATTCGAATTCACTGTGTTTCCCGTAGGATTCTCATGTCACAGTGCAGAATTAACCCTGAAGTTTGCATATCTGCACAAGGAACAAGTGCTGCAGGAAACAAGCGCAATTATTGGAATGGTATACGGAACGTCTGAGCTATTCAGAAGCTTTTGGTTCATTCGGGCAGGCAGGCACAGAACTTTATTTTTGTCCTGAGAAACTGCAGTTGGACGTCCCCTTTTAGGGGGATCCTGTAGCAGTTGCGGGCCGCTCCCACGCGGGGACAGGAAGACCGTGGCCCTCCGCCCTCTCGCAGGCTCTCTGGACAGCCCGAAGTTGAACCGAAAGGTCGCCGCTTCTCAGGGCTTCCTCCCAGTCCTCTTCTTTGCTGAACTCTGTGTCACGTAACGCAGGACATTGCCAGAGTATGTGAGCTAGTGAGCAGTAAGCCTCTCCGCAGTTCGGACAATGCGGTTCAACGTTGGGCGAGAAGTTACTAAACCTGCCTCGCGAAGGGAAAGACCCCGTTTGGAGCATCCTGAAGGCCGAAGACTGCGGACGAGTGAGTTTAGGGTGAGGAAGTGGAAAGACCCTCCGAGAGAGATGATAATGAGTCACGATCTCGTGAAAAGTGAGGAGCGGGTCCCTGTACCTGCCGGCATCCCCGCCCGCGAATTCGCCGGGACCGCCGCGGTGAGTGAAACCTCGCGCACGGTCATGGGCAAACTCATTGGCGTTGGGGACATCGGGGACATCGGGACATTTTTTTCTCGCTGCATTCAAAGCTTGTAGTGTTATATTTATTGACATCAATGCAATGTTTTCCGCTAGCCTCACAGTTCACACGTAACTAAGTGATCTTGACACACAGAACTCGCCTATTAGTTGTGTTCAGCTAATATAGCATAACTGCAACAAGAGCAAAAGCAACGTCCGCTTGGCCCGCTAAAAAAAGAAAAAAAAATCACAGCATATCCACGGAGTGAATGATGATGAGTGGGCGAAGCTCCGGAGGTTCATCTTAGATCGTGCCGAGTTCCGGATTAATTTAGTTACGCGCACGCTACGAATCCTTATGGTTCAACTACGCACAAGTGAAATCTCCCACCGGCACTTCATTGCAAGTCAAGATCCAGTGCATATATATATATATATATATATATATATATATATATATATATATATATATATATATATATATATATATATATATATATGTGTGTGTGTGTGGGTGGCCGGTGAACGGTTCTCCAGCGCGAGCAGTCGGTATTTTTCAATCAAGAAACTCGCTAGAAGACGCTGCCTGCTTCAAGCTTGTCTCTCGCGGGTGAGGGCGCGTTCTCCTTCTTTGCGAGCTGGTAGCGCTTTCACTTACCTGGCAGGCCCTGCTAAGGACAGCCATCGATCTGGGAGACCAAGTTAAACTGGTCACTTGGGCCGAGGGAGTCGCCCCCAAGATGGGCCACCCTGAGGACCACCCTCCGTGACCATGAAATAAAGATGTTGTCACCACCACCCTCATCGAAGAAAGGGCGTTTCCATAGTCAACGCGCGCCTTTCGCTCTCTCTGTCTCTCTCTCTCACACAAGACAGCAGATGGAAGAGTGAGAGAGCTCGCGCGCCGGGAGGCACGCGCCCTCCTTGTAGCGCGTTCCTAGTAGGTAACACGCTACTACAACGGTCGGACAGACCCAAACCTTCAGGAGCTTCGCCCCTAAAAAAGATGAAAACGTATTTCTGAGAACGTTAGCGCTAAAGCCATATGTTATATGTTTTTCATACTTCCTTTATGGTGCCTTTGCTATGTAATGAGCGCACATGACATATTAGGTAAATGCGGGAATCCCATTTGGCCTCGCCACTTATCGCGATGAAACCCAGCACTAACTTCTTACGTCCACTGCTTCCTGTTCTTTTACTACTTTCGTCCCATTAATCTGCAGTGTCCGTTTCGTAGACGTCAGCGGGAAGTAGGGAAAGAATCGGGCTGTAAAATCTTGCCAACGCAAGCGGTAGTCATTTCAGCCGCTAAATTTTGAGATACGAGCTCAGCGAAAACGCCATTTCGTCGATTCGAGCTCATATTTCAGTCTCGCACGCGACGTTATAATCCCCGAGGCCAGTCGTATATGACGACAGAAAGGTCGCACGCCATGGGATACTTAGGCACTTCCGTGGTACCGTAATGGCGGAATTTCCGCGACGCATAAGCCCGAACAGCTGGCCATATCGGGTGACGCATTCGGGTGACGATGTCGGGTTACGAATTGTGGGACGCGTTCCTGACGGTGTCCTGTCATGTGACAGTTCTGGACGGGAGAGACGGGGAAAATGGTGGCGAACTTTTTCCTACAGGAATCGTCCTGAAGCACTTAGCGCAACTTATAAGCCCGAACAACTGGAGATATCGGGTGACGGGTGACGAATTGTGGATTGTGGGATGCGTTTCTGACGGTGTCCTGTCATGTGACAGTTCTGGATGGGAGAGACAGGGAAAATGGTGGTGAAGTTTTCGTACAGGAATCGTCGTGAAGCACTTAGCGCAACTTGTAAGCCCGAACAGCTGGAGATATCGTATGACGCCTTCGGGTGACGATATCGGGTGACGAATTGTGGGACGCGTCTCTGACGGTGTCCTGTCATGTGACAATTCTGGACGTGGGAGAGAGAAAACATTGTGGCGAAGTTTTCCAAGAGGAGTCGTCGTACCGTGTGCGAAGCACTTAGCGCATTTGGGTAGTAGCATTGTTGTACACACGTCATTAAAACATCGTAACGATTAAGGAGAGTGCACAGGCGACATTACTTATAGCACTAGCCAGCATTTGCCATTGCTGGCCAACGTTGCATGGCAGTTAACCAAAGTTACGCAGCACTAGCCAATACTAGCCGATTCGCAGCAAACATTGGACGTTCCGCTAGCGGTATGACAGACGGGCGGGTGTAATTAATTGAGGTAATTAATGTAATAACTAGGCAACTTTTGTACGCTGGCTTTGTACATAATATGTTCAATGGTGAAATTTTAAATCATGTTATTTAGTGTCTCGATAATCTATTCTCGTAAGAATAAGCCAATCACTTCAATTTTCTTGGCTTTTAAGAAAAGGGCGCGAGATTTGAAATGTGCCACGTGGCTGCGCGCTTGTGTGCAGCGGCGTTAGCACCTCAAACGATGTTGATGGACGCAGGAAGACGCTACTGAATAGGCCACAAGAAAAATTTATAAGGGTTGACCGCACCTTTTCACCCTCTAGGCCTGTCAACGCCTGCACTCTGCACGCATCATCGATAGTTCGTGCTTAGCACGTCTGAGGGCGCTAATGGCGCTAGTCATGTGGAACTTGTGAAATTTTTTACTATCTTAGAATTTCGGAAAAGAATAAAACCGTTGCACTTGTTAACACGCAAATACAATATTTTTACACTAATTAATATGCTTTACAACTTCACCATTAAACATATTGCGTTTAAAGCAACCGTGTAAGGGTTAGCTGATTAATTACTAATAATTAATTGCATGGGATTATCTCCTAAACGTTATCAGTGGGTAACCGAGGCGTCAGTGAATAATGCCGTGTTGGTTGCATCCCCGTAACGCGCACTAGGATTTCTTTTTTTTTTAAAGGGTAACGCAAGTTAGCCGAAACGCACTACAGCGTGCCTCAGTGAGTAATGATAAAAGGGGCACAGGAAAAGGGAACACAGATTGTTCACAAAAGGCCGACAAGAACGAGAACACGGAGCGTCGACACAATCCATTCACCACCGAAAGGTCCCCGGGTTGTGGTACGTCTCTTGCTCTTGGGCTTCCGGAAGGGTTCTTTGATAGGTAGCTTGCGTTACGGGGCGAACGTAATGAATTGCAGTGGTTCGGACGATCCTGCTTCGCTGATAGAAACCGGCGCACGTCGGCCCCTTTTGGTGGGAACAATGCCGCGATAACAATGCTTTGCCGTGAAATGCCAGGGGGAAGCGAAATAGCGAAGTTCACGGCCTGCATTACACGGTTTACGCGGGTCTGAACTGTATACCAGCATCAGTACTTCAGTGCACGTTCTGCTTCGCCGAGGGACAAAAAAAAAAAAATAAAACAAAAAAGGCGTCTTGTAAGGTTTGGATCTGGGCATAAAGAGAAACTTAGCTTTACACGACGCGAATAAAGAAAGGGACGCTCTGGACACCATGACGAGATTTAAAAAAAAAAAAATTGCACCATCTCCCGCTAAAGGGAACCACGTGCGGATGCGAAGCAACGGGGAGATGGTTAGTTTGAGCGGGAGATGGTGTAATTTTATTGAGAGGACGAATGAGAATGTATAATAGGGAAGAGAGAGAACGGGCGGTGATCCACCGTCGCGCCTCTAACCTAAGCTGCTTCGCATTATCGCGCGCGGAGCCGCAGGTGTTGCCGTTCGTTGCGCAATTCGGAGAGGAGAGGCACGTGACCCAGATCACGCACCATGACGTCACATCTATTCACTTGACATGTTCCTGCCAAAACCATCGAACAGCTAGTCGCGCGACTCAGCTGTGCTTGTAGAAGCCGGAGGAAGCCGTAGGTCGGCCACAGGCTCTTAGTCCAGCCTTGTACCACTAGTGCAAGCTGACCACATTCTTTACGTTATTTATAACCATGTCGCCCAAATGGCGGCTTTTATTGCTTCAGTGCGTTCCTTCGCACTGTTACTGCGTTTACTAAAGAAACAATGAGCTTTCCTGAGCTGGCATCTCCTGGAATGGCTCGTTGGGTGAACTGTTCCGAGAAAGAAAGAAAGAAAGAAAGAAAGAAAGAAAGAAAGAAGAAAGAAAGAAAGAAAGAAAGAAAGAAAGAAAGAAAGAAAGAAAGAAAGAAAGAAAAGCGTAAAGTCTCACAGACTGGCGCCGAAACGTCCCTTGCGGAAACGTCAAGGACACCTACAGATTTCTTTTTTTTTTCTTTCTTTTTCCTGAAAGCGAAGTTACATTTTATTCCAAGCATTTATCGACTTATCGACTGCAGACTGGCTGCGTGTTGTTTGTCCTTTAATAAAGGGAACGTACTCTCAGCGCCTTCGTCTTGCTTCCTGCGCGTTTTCAATCAATCGCTCATACGACCGGTTGCCCAATCCCGTGTGGCAACCGGGCTGTCCGGAGTACAGCGTTAATATATCCCGGAACATGGGGAGGGGCAGGGGGGGGCAGCAACGGCAGAGCAGTGAGGCGAGATGTCACGACTGGGCGTGAGTTTCTCCTTCTTGTTTTTTCCTGTCTTTTTGTTGCTATATTTCATCTTTGTACGTATAACGGCGTCAGCGTGTGCGCCTGTGTGTAGCGGCTGTATACGTGCATCGCCGCCATACCCGCGTCCCGCGCGAGGGCGCACTGCAAGGCAGCTGCGCCGCAGTGCACGCGTGTATTGCGCAGGTGTCTTCGGGCGCGGGGTAATATCGAACGTCCCGTTGATTTCTGGCCGTTTTCTCGCTGACACCGGCTACCGAGAGCAAGAGAGAGGGGGGGGGGGGAGAGAAGCAGCAACGTTAAGGCGAGGTTACGCGCGACGTGTCACAGTTGTCGGCTGTCGCGCGCTCCTAGCGGTTGAACGATTGCCAGGAGCCAGGCATCATTAGAGCCCGAAGAAGGCGCAAGTCACCGACTTCTCTTTGCTACCTGTCTTTCTCGACCTCCACTCGCTGCGTCTTTCGACGCCTCCTTGACCGACTGTCCCTTGTCCGTTCGCAGTTCCGACCGCTCACTCTCCGATTCCTTGTCTGCTACGTCGTTTTTGGCGAATTGTTGAAGCGAAACTTTTCATTTTGTCTCTGTTTAACAGAGATGGATCTGTTTTCTTAAACGGCAGCTCCGGCGTTTTTTTTTTTTTTTCACCATGTTATATTATCACTGTTTTCCAGTGGTGTTGATAGTCCTGTAACAGGCAGGGTGGTTGATTTTGCTCAGGAACCCGCGAATAATCTTAAATAAGCGATTGAACAATGTGTTGGAACCGAAACCGAAACAGGTAGGTGCTTCTTGCAGTGTATGCGGTGACGTCACAAGTGTCCCCGCCATCAGAAATATGGAACTGGTGCCAGAAAAATGAAAGTGGCGGTGTCTTCCGACGATATATTGAGTTATATGCCAGCTTTGAACTTGACAGCGCCGATTTGAGCACGTAAGTGTCACCGTATTGCTCTTGACAGCCCGCCTGCTCGGGTAGGCAGCGTAGACGTTAATGACGTCAAAAACACAGAGTGGCCCGTATGAGAATCCGCTAAAATGTTTTAAAATTTGTTTTCAGGAAAACTAAATAACTTGCAACTGCCTGGCTTGGCATATATTATTACAGTGACGATGAGAACATATACTGAAAATTTCATAGAGATCCGTGGACACTTAAAAATCGCCGGAGTTGCCCTGTACGCGACACGAAGTGTCGCGGACGCAAACTGTCATGCTTGTTGAACTTAACGTGAACGTACCGTGGCCTGTAAAAGCGCGTCGCAGCCGTTGGCGGCGACAAAGTGGCCACGAAATTCGTTCGCGCGAGATGTCGGCCTCTGGAACAGGAGTCTTTAGATACCGCTTATACGGGACGTACAGGTGAAAGACCTCCGGTTGTCGAACCAAGGGCATAGGGGTTCGAACCCGGAATCCTTTGGCAACCGATTATCACGTAAATGTAACTTGGCGTTGACTGTACAGATTAGTCAAACATGCAGCACAAACAGGAGCTGCAGTGTTGTAAAGGAGATGCAGTCTCCGAATGAACGTCGGAAAGCCGACGTACGGTGCAAACTTCCTGCGGAGCTGCAAGGACGCCGTGGACTGCAGACTGTTTTACGTTTATACAAAACGTTAAACGAGGAAGGCCTATTGGAACATTACGCGTTTTGTACAACGGCCAGCGTGATTTCCTTCTGCCGCGCCATTTCCTACGCGCCGTCGAAGCGCAAAAAAAAAAAAAAAATCTTACCGACTGCAGTAAAGAAGCCCGTAGGTGGGAGTTAAAGTATAGACGTAAACATCGGGCAGTCAGGACTGGTTTGGAGCAGTTTGCTGTACATTTAACAGCGGAGCTGTTTAGGAACTCGCAACGTCCGCGCCGTTGGATTTCGCGCAAGAGGGAAACGCTGACCCACCCTTGCCCAGCACCCACCATCGACGCTTTTGCCCTCAGACCACTGCTGCACCGCAGTGATATGGAAAGAAATAAGGAAAGAAAAACAGGGAAAGAAAGAAAAGGCCACTGCTACATAATATATGTTTGTTTATTTATTAAAGATACTCTCAGTGTCAATGGCGTTGCAGAGAGGAGTGGTTATATGTGTACGTTATACGATGTCACACAAAGGAGCTTGGAAAGATGAATGGTCTGACTTGCTGGCGACCGAGGCGGCTCCATTCAGATGCTGTTATTGGCGGAAATGAGTTGTAGAAGAGGTTTGTCTGGCAACTTGGCACTCTGACTTTTTGACTGTGGTCGAGCCGCGTTGACATGTTCGTAGGCGGGAAGGACAATAAAGAAAGACAGAAGTATGATATTATTAGAAAGAAGACAGGAGGAGGATGGGGGAAAGGAGGAAAGACAGGGAGGTTAGCCAGTGCTGAGACCGCCTGGCTACCCTGATCAGGGGGAAAGGGGCGAGGGGAATGAAATAGAAAGGGGACCCGACAAGAAAAAAAAAGAATAATATTATGCAAAGGACAAGAAAGAAAGCCTCCAGTTCATCCTTTCTGTGTTCCCTTTTATGCGTTTTTATTTTTGATATAAATACATATCTATTCACATTTGCCCGTTTACTTACTTTATTTCAATATAGTATAGTTGAAGATAGCCCCAGATAGCACCTAATAAGCTACCCATAATGATTCATGGTCAGTACCCCAGACTAGGTACGAGCCATCAACGTAAAGGACGTCATTATCATAATCATCATCGCGAAAGAAAGTCTTGGAGTTACGCAGAAGGGAAAAGTGAACCCTCTCTTGCCTTCTACCGACTGCAAGCACACAACTACACGGTAGTGATTGGGATAGTAACAGTGCTGCACGACAGAACGTGACAGCCTTGGCGGTTACGCCACGGCTAACGATAAAATCACAGCCTCGAGTCGCCGTTCCCACCGTCTTCACAGCGTGGAACTCGCTTGAATTTTAGACGAGAGAGCATCTTATGCTCGGGGCAGTGTCCGTCCTGCGGCGTCCGCACCCATACTGCGCATGCGCGATTCTCCCTCACTCTCCTCTCCTACGCAGGTGTGCGCTCTCCTCCTCCCCTCTCCCCCTCTCCGCCACAGGTGCGGCGCAGCAAATCATTGCATATAAACTCTCTCACTCTCTCTCTAAGGGTACGCCGGTAGGCGGCGCAAGTGTCGCGGCGCAGTATAAAGCGCGCGTTCGCTGTGCTTCCGTCATTCTCTCTCTGTGCAACGATGTGCGAAACGCCATGAACAACGTCAACGTCGGCGCTAGTTGCAGCGGCAGCGCCACCGCCGCGGAGCAGAGGAAGGCTCGGGAAGCTGAACGTAAATGTCAGCGTCGGCAAGACATTCTCTCACTCTAATTTTGGTTGGGTTGTGTTGCCCCGCGATGCTTTCGCATCCCACCACGGTTGCCCGTAGGGGCAGATGATGTGGTTTTTTCTTTCCCTTCTTTTGACTCTGGCGGAGTACAGCCCTACAGTACTTATGTACAGTGCTCACGGAATGAAATAGGACATGTAAACATTGAACTAAACCAACTAAAATGTGCAATTGCTCGCTGTAACCGCGTCATCTAACTGGGAATTTGGCTTCTAAAGTTGGTGTTTTTCCTCGTGCAGGTATACCTACAAACGTTACACCGATGTTACACAAACTGATAATGGTATAAGCAAAAGTGCGTGCATTACTTAGCTCTGACTTTTCCTATTTCTATCCGTGAGTACTGCGCGCAAAGTTGACCTATAAAGAAAGTCTAATTTCTCCTTTACCTTTTCTGCGTGGTGACAGACCTATCCCCATTTGGAAGTGCTCGGTCGGTCGGCTCTTTGACCTCAGACTGCCGGCGGAGTAACGTAATTAGATTAGCCCAATTAGGCCGGACCGCGTGACCATTGATAAAACTAAGAAAATGACCTGTCTAGACTGTTGAAAGCTAATCCTTTACAGATGAGCTTGGAGACAGGCAGCTTACTGTTATTACACACGTTCGCCTTCGCAGTCGCGTTTAATTGTCCCGAGAAGCAGCAGGAGTTCTTTATTTAGTTTCGGAGTTGTATTTCCTTCGAATCGGCATTTTGCCCCCTTTTAGTAAGTAACCTTATTCGAACCGCTAACGACAGCGCAGTGGACCTAATGCACTTCTTTGTCGTTAGTGGCACTTGACTAATGCGGCCTCCTGTTTAAGTTTCATGAAAATGCTCTTAGAAGTCTGTAGGCTGTAGTACTCAATAGATTAGTCCTGCTTGCTTTTGTATTGGTTATAGCCACTGTGAGCGGATAGCTGTGTTGCGGGTGGAATGAACGAAATAAGAGTTGCGACTACAAAGCAGCGTAGACACTTTGGGAGGATTACAATCGCGTTTACTTTGACAAGAGCGAAATTTTAAAGAACTGGGAAGGTGAACTTAATATTCACTTAAGTGTCTTGACCAGCGCTAGCCCTTAGCGCTCAGTGCAGCTTTGGTTAACTGACGTATAATTTTGGTTCACTCGTGTAAACCTTAAGTTTACTTCAGACGGTCTCGCTCGTGCCCACAGATGCACAGTGCGCAGAGGAATCATACCATTTCTTTCTTTCTTTCTTTCTTTCTTTCTTTCTTTCTTTCTTTCTTTCTTTCTTTCTTTCTTTCTTTCTTTCTTTCTTTCTTTCTTTCTTTCTTTCTTTCCAGTTGGATGTAGACATTTACTCCCATCAGTTCACCCATAAGCTCCGTTTAATAAAGGAGTAAACATTGTACTCCGCCTGATTGGAGTATAAAATACTCCCATCGGTGAATGCGCTACAGGACTTCATTTACTCCCGTCTCGGATATTTTCCCCTTACCGCGTACACAACAATGCACCGACAGATAGGGCTTACGACAGAACTACGTCCTATTATACCCCCTTCCCTCAGCAAATGATAACTATGCACCTCCGGTCGTCGGTTAGCCAATCGGGCCAGACCTACGATTGATGCTTCGTGACAACGCGTGTGTAAATATACACACGCGTTGTCACTCATTTACATGCACGAGTGGGCAATGTCACGGGTGATTTACGGTAACACAGAACGATCCCCAGTGCTTTGCCCACTCGTCGCGGTTCACTTCGTGGAGATGCGTGAACTATTTTTTTTTTCGCGCTGTTGACGACACACGTTAGAAAATGGCCGTCACTCAGATGGTGTCGCGCGCGCACAGTCCTGGTCTGAGAAAGCTTCTTTCTGCCCATCATGCCGTTTCCTTTTCTTCCTTCGCAAGGTGCATCTATACCAGTGCGTATAAAGAATGATAAATTGCCACACCGGTGTAGTATATAGTGCTTGTTGACAGTATATAGCGGAGCGTGGAGGTATACCCTAACGCGGCCTGTTACTATATATACACACACACAGCCTGCGGGCGAACGCTTTCGTTCTTCTTCGTTATCTTCCCAAGGTCTCTCTCTCCTCGGCCACATTAGTTCAACGCGCTGCAGTTCATCTTCATTTTCGTCTCGCCGTTCTTTTTCCATAACGCGTGCGGGAGCCGACGGCGCGACCGCATCAAGCATATCATGCCGGAAATTGCTGCACTTGATCCGCCGCCGTGCGGTCGGGTGCCCCGAATCGCCGCCATTCGCACCTCTCTCTTCGTTTTTTTTTTTTTTGTTCTTGACGACCACTGTTCTAACTTTCCTTTCTCTCTCTTTTTTATGCCACTAAACCGGAAGAGTCACTAACGGCTGCGGTTCTTCACTGCGCGAGGATTGTCGGGTGGTGGCCGTCGTCAACATATAGCCTAGCAGGCACTCGTGTAGTGAACAGGGCGCCAGAACCTCTTAAATCCTGACGTTGCAACACGTGGTGTGCGCCCTTGGCCCTTATCTCGGTGTAGCATACATATAATACCCGCAACACGGAGGTGACTGCGGGGATCGTAAAAGAAGGCTGGGCGTTCGCGCGTTGGTGTAAACACTGTTACATGCCGACTCTCTCTCTCTGTATATATATATATATATATATATATATATATATATATATATATATATATATATATATATATATATATATATATATATATATATATATATTGTAAAGGCGTTTACTGAAGGCTGGCGTAAGGCCCGACCGGTAGCTTGGTCAACGGCTGAAGGCACGAGCCACGAGGGCGAGCGGCGAGAACGAGCAATGAGCGTTAGGTCCAGACCCACTAGACCACACTGGACGGGAAGTATATAACGGGAAGTATATAACGTAACTTATTTCGGCGTTTCGGGAGCGGTCCTGTCTTCGTGACAGTTCACGCGTTTCTGTCGAACGGCGTTGTTTTGTTTACAGCATCAGCAGTAAAACTGGGCTTCGGCGCGTGTCTGATCTGCCACTGCGAGGAACATTTTTGGCAGGGAACATCGTGAACGAGAGAGTGATGCCTTTACAGCGAGAGTAATCAGAACGATTCAATTTGATAGTTCGCTGCGTCCCTGAACAAGAAATGATCTGATGGTGATGATTTCACCGATGATAACGAACGATAGGAGGAGAATCAGGCCTTACGTGACAGGCGCCCGCAGCAGGATATGGGTCGCCGCTCCTTTTCATCATCGGAAAAAGCTCCCGTTCTTTTGCCGTAATTATTCTGGCGATTGATTGATTGATTGATTGATTGGATTGATTGGTTGGCCGGTCCACTCGTTCATTGACTGCTTGATCCATCGACCAATCGAGTGAATAACTAGGCAGGGAGGCTGTCTAAACTTGGTCCACTTTCCTACGCTGCAGATGTGTAAAGTGAGTGAGTGAGTGAGTGAGTGAGTGAGTGAGTGAGTGAGTGAGTGAGTGAGTGAGTGAGTGAGTGAGTGAGGTGATTGCGTGAGTGAGTGAGTGGAGAACCTTTTTTAAGGAGAGAGCCATTAACATGCGGTGTAGAATGAAAGAGCGAATTCGAGGAACCTGTTTCTCAAAGCGATATTTAGCACTTCGTCAATTCTCGGCTGGTACAGGCGGCCGCATTGGATTACGGCTCTTCTTCGCGACGTTCTCATCGCGTAAGAAAGCCTTGTTTCTGAGTGCAAGAAACCTATTCTTGGAATTCGTCCGTTTTTGTACCCCCGCAGAATAGAACAGAAAAAAAAAAAAAACGCTCTTTACCGTGTTCCATTTGCCTCAACCCACGCATCGTGTTTCCAAAAAGAAAAAAAAAAAGGAAATAGCTCACGTGCAGTGCTTTTCAAGTTAAAAGAAGTGCCAGAACCACTACCACTAAAGAGAATAAGAAGAAACATTATGCGCCTCTTCTACGAATGAGGTGTTACAACCGACAGCCCTGTCCAAAGCTGCTCTCGCGATTTGCGAAATGATCTCAGAAGCCTCTTCCCTTCCCACGCGTTCCTTCGTCTGACGTGACCAAGATGGCGTAACTTGGACTATAGTATTTCAAGCAGGGCCTCTCACTGCTATCACCCGAGGTTTTTCGAAATAGCCCCTCAATTTCGCCCGTACTCAAAGCGAAGGCTCGGATCACCTTATAAGCGGACACCAAAGTGGGACGCCGAAGTGGTTTAGGCTGATGAAGTATTCTTCCGAAATTCTCTTGGCGTTAATTTTATCGTTTTATTATCGTTATATTTTATTTTTATTTCGTTTATTTATTTTATTCATACAATACTGCGGACTCGTGGTCCATGCAGGGTGGTCAGTACGAATACAAGAGTAATACACAGAAACAGCAATGCACAACAAAAATACAGACTAGGGAAGGTTCACGTGACAGAATGATCACTTGTTTCGGTAAGGCAGTTCCATTCATTGATTGTTCCCGGCAAATAAGAAAACTTAAACAGGCCTGTGCGAGCAAAATATGGGGTGAGAACGTTTTCATTGTGGTGTCGGGTGGGCGTGCTAGTTAAGGGCGATAGATATGTCGATGCATCCAGGGCAAGCTTGTTTTCCAAGAGTTGGGAAAGAAATTTTAATCTAAATTTCTGCCTTCGTTCCTGTAATAGGGGAATTCCGTTTGCTCGCATTAAATCGGAGGGCGAGTCTAACCGAGAAAACTTGTTAATGTTAACGAGATGACTTGAATGTCGAAGTTTCATGTTCGAATTGAAGCGGCCTATCTCCATGATAACTGTACCGCCGCGGTGGACGAGAAGCGTCTTGAATATGACAGCAAACGGTGCTGGTATGAGGTGGTTGCACTTAATGCAGCATCTATGGTTTAAAAGAGCTGTAATACTAGCAAAACTTCTTGTTTGGCTAGTTGGTACATAGTTAATCAAGGGTTAAAGCGCTGAGGAGACGAAATGCAGCGTGTGACAAGGACAAATTTGCGCATATTATATATTGCGTGTTCCTTGCAACAGCGCATCAGTTCTTAGTAAACCTTTGTCTGCACGATGTCCCGTGTTTGGTCTCTTTGGCACTCTAATCCTTCAGAAGCTGTTATAGTACATACGGGTTCGACAAGACGGCACTGGCATAGGCGTGCACAAAGGTGTTAAAAAGCCAAAGAGGGAGGAGCGAGCACGGAGCCGCCAAATCTGCCGCATACCGTTACGCTAGGTCGTCTCAGTGGGAGGGTTTTGGACGAAGAAGGGGGGCGCAGCAGTTAACCTTATTACTATTGGCAAATAACAGTTATTATTGTTGGTAAATGTCCGGGCAGTGTTCGCTAATTGCTTCTAGGCATTGGCTTATGTTGGCCTCTTACAAAAAAAATTCGAGTAGTGTTGGTTAATCGATGGTTAACACGAGTTTATTTAGGGTTATGTCGACCGTCCGCCTTTATATCAACGCTGTCTTCATTCAATATGAAGCTAGCGATGCCTTCGCATGCACTCTTAGCACGGTAACCTCTAGTTTATTTTATAGGTGCACAAATATGTGAAAATACGCTCCTTTATAAAGGTTAAAGCACTTTAACGTTTAGTAAAGGAGCATATTTTCACATTTTTGTATACCTATAAAATAAACTAGAGGTTACCGTGCTAAGAGTGTTACGCGTGGACAACAGCCTGATTTCGTTCCGATTTTTTACCCCGACTCTTTTTGTCATCGTATATAAGGCAAAAACCTCCCAGCCTATCAGTCGGTTTAAAGTAGAACAAGGCGTTAAAAGGCTGGAGCTAAAGCGCAGCCTCGGAGCGCGCGCAAACTAATTGAATTGCCGTTCGGTGCACGCCGGTGTTCTCGGCTGTTGCTCGATTCGGGCGTCGGCGAAGGTTCGGGGCTTTAGACGAGCGTGCCAGAGAAGCCGCTTCATCGCCCCCCCTTCCCCCCTCCCACCACTACCACCCCCGAATCTGCCTCGTTAATGAAGGATGGCGTTCGCCTGCGTCCCGTATACCTGCACTTGCGACGCCGGAATTAGAAACTAGGCTACACTGCGGAACACCGAGGCTTAACAGAGGTGCACCCTTTCCGTTAGCTGCAATCTTTCGTCGCCTTTTTTTTCACGACCCCAATATGCTCACTACGTTTCGGATTTGTGAGCTATGAGCATGCCGCGTCGCCTGCGCTCGTTCCACGTTTAAATGGCGCGCTGCTATAGGTTTCCTTCACAGCGATAGCTGCGCACAGGTTATGCAGCGAGAACCACGTGGCCTGCTTTATATAAATATTTCACGGACATCAACGACGACAGGGGTCATGCAGGGTACGTGTAACGTAGTTGTCTTGTTATATATATATATATATATATATATATATATATATATATATGTATATATATATATATATATATATATATAGAGAGAGAGAGAGAGAGAGAAATGTTTTCAAGCGAAGCTTGTCTGCTATAGACACGCACGTACGCGCGCGCACACACACACACACACACACACACACACACACACACATACACACACACGGGTATTGTGTGTTCTTTCATTTTTTTGTCCTCACGGATTGTTGTTCAACGTTACTGACACACTCCGGCACTTGAGCCTCAAATGCGCGCCAATTTGCCAAATCTTCTATGCTTCTGCAAGAAACAAAGAAGTGAGTGTGCAAGCACTGACGTCAGCGGCTGGCAGGCAGCCTCTTTGCAAGTCATCGCTAATGTGCCTCGTTAAGCTTTCGTTCGAAAGTTAGTGCTCGTTTTCACTCTCCCTTTGACAGGGCTCACTCGCTTCCTTGCTCTTTCGGGATTTCGTAGCAAGCGTTACTTCCTCGTCTTTATTTTCCTTTATTTTTTTTTTTTTTTGAAGTCTTGTGACGTTGGGAGTTCCAGTAGAATGAGCAAACGGAGTGAGCCTGGATCGTCGGCTTTTGCTGATCGCCTCGCCTTTCTATCGCATTATCTCCGCTTTGGCGAAGGAAGGACGCGAACAGTGCGGGCTTGTGTAGGAAAAGACGACGTGCCGAAATGCAGATCTCGGAGGAAGCGCCGCGAGAACGCATAGATAAAAAAAGAAACCGTAGCCTGAAGCCTGCTCTAATTACTGCTCGAGCGTACGCTGTGCCGACAAGAAAGCACAGTAACTATATGCCTAACGCGCTCACCCCGACCAGCCACTCGAGATAATTGTGTCTCCTCCAACGATGCGTGCGTAATGTCCGCACATTTTCTTTTTTTTTTCTTATCTTATTTCTTACACGGTGATGGCGCTAACGAACCTGCCTCTCTCACTCAGCACTTCTTTATCGCTTTGTGCCTCTCGACATATATCTATATCTCATTATTCGCTTCTTTCTTTCTCTCTGTCTATCTATATACGTCGCGTTCTCCTCAGTTTCTTTTACTTGTCTGTCTGCTCGCTCCTTCTCTTGCTCCGCCTCTCCATTTTTGTCTATGTCTTGTATGCGCCTTTCGCTATCGAGCATTTATATCTTAATCTCTTTCCCTAGGGCGGTTGCTAGCTTGGGCTAGGTACTCCCAATTCATGATAAAGGTTATGCCCGCACCACTTAGAGAACGAACACCGTGACAATACAGACACAAGTGGGAACTGAGGACCCATATCTATCTATCTATCTATCTATCTATCTATCTATCTATCTATCTATCTATCTATCTATCTATCTATCTATCTATCTATCTATCTATCTATCTATCTATCTATCTATCTATGTTCTTATGTTTCAGTAACGTTATTTATTTATCCTTGGTGCAAGTCATCCTACTCGGACTCATGTTCTGTATTCCCTTAAAGCTATCGCTCTCACAACACACACACACACACACACACACACACACACACACACACACACACACACACACACACACACACACACACACACACACACACACACACACACACACACACGCACACACACACACACACACGCACACCTTCTCTCTCGTTCGCTTTTCCTCTATGTTCACTATTTTCTAAGTTTCCTTCTCTTCCTGCTTAAATTATCACACTTCGTCACTCGTTCCACTTTCGCTGCGAAAAAAAAAAAAAAAAACTCGCGTACCTTTTCTTGTTTCCTTTGGACGCAGCGGCATAACACCGAGATTTCAATGATTGCCATTAAAGTTGGTGCTCATAATTATAGCCCACGTGTGCGCGCTTGCAGTAAATGCACAAAAAGTGCTGGGACCTGTAATTGAAAACCGGTGTCCCTTCCACTGCACATACGCTTTCCTGCATGGCAGTAGTGTACAGCGGCGAAAATGCGTGACTTTTGTTAGAAACTAACAATGTTCTTTCGCGGCTGAAACAATCTTTCCGTTAAATGTCGGTTATGATTCGCAAATTCGTAAGACATGCCCAAATTATTATATATTAATGAAGGTTACGAAGTGTTAGCACGTTAACTTTTGCATGGGCTAATTGGACTTATATACATGCGCACACACTGGCTTCGAGAGTGTTTGCGCGTGTATATAGTACCTGCTTTGAGCCTAATAAACTAGTTTAAGTGTGGCGCCTTCTTTGACTTCTCCTCTGTTCCTCTCCAGCTTTTCCAAGTTTCGCGCTGCAAAATAATGTCAGATAAGTGTTAGGAGGTGGGGGTGTCCTGGTCATGTTTTTGTTCAGAGAACGTTGTTTTTTATTCTTGTATGTATGTATGTATGTATGTATGTATGTATGTATGTATGTATGTATGTATGTATGTATGTATGTATGTATGTATGTATGTATGTATGTATGTATGTATGTATGTATGTATGTATGTATGTATGTATGTATGTATGTATGTTCGAAATGAATCTATTACAACATAGGCTGCGCGAATTCCCGGAGTGCGCAACCACAAAATCGCAGCAAACGCACTTCTCACTGAAGCGGAGACACAAAGTGCGCTGTAATAATAGCATGAAAAACAAGTTACCCGATAAAATATACACACCGGAATAATCCGAAATAGAAAAAGAAAAAAAAAGACTACGAGGCCTCGACAGGAATAACGCAAGCGAAGCTCACCACCGCTTCGCGGCCTCAACCGCAAAAAATATCGGCTAAGCTTCAGCGAATGTTTGTGCTCGTTTCATTTAGGCGGCCTTCAGAAAAGGCACGTCATCGGTGTGGTGCTAGCAACGATAAAGGGCCAGAGCAACCGGAAGTATATATATATATATATATATATATATATATATATATATATATATATATATATATATATATATATATATATATATATATATATATATATATATATATATACAGAGAGTGCGTGTGCCTGAGAAAGGCACCTGTGGCGAGAGGGATTGCTGAAAAGACAGGGGCTTCGGGATTGAAAAGAGTCAGCGGTGCCAGTGTTTTGGAGTAAACAGAAGCCGCAAGCCGCGTGGGTGGGCCTTGGAGAGCAGAGTACACACACGTGGATACAGTGTGCGTAACACTTGTGTGTTATATATACCGTGTTTTCTCTGTACAGTCGCCGTCACGCACTTCACGAAGTTTGCGCCCGCACGTCCGAAAAGTCCGTGCCACATTTTCTTTCTTTTCTTTCTTTCTTTCTTTCTTTCAGTTTCCCTACACCTTCGACCTTCCTCCCTCTTCCTTCTTTCTTTCCTTTCTCTCGTCATCCCACCCTCTCTCCCCTCTTCCTTTTTTTTCCCACTACTTGCTTCCTTAATTTGTTTTGCTTCACCGCAGAGGTGGCGTTTGTGGAGGTTGTCAGAAAGATACGTGGCCTTTAGCTTTAGAACATGTCGCTCACCTTGGGCGGTGCTTTCAGTGCAAGGGCGTTTTTTTTATGAAGTAAACAGTGGTATCATATTTCTTCGTGAGCACCGCTAAACACACACACACACACACACACACACACACACACACACACACACACACACACAAACACACACACACACACACACACACACACACACACACACACACACACACGCACGCACACACGAACTCGCGGCTTCAAGAATAACGCCAACAGTCGACGCATGTCATAAATAACGTACAGGAAAGGTTTTCCCGAAATAACGCCGCAGCGGTAACACAGTGAACGTGACGCCACGCCGCAATATAGGGATCTGTCAGGTCGCTCATGGAATTCATATAAAATAGAATAGAGCGCCTGTCGAGGAATTTCAGAAAAGAAAGAAAAAAGGAGGCATGCGTCTGTCCTTCCAGTCTTATCTCTCCACGGCCGCGCTATATATAGAGCGGCACAATTCCCTCTCGCCGAAGACGGATTTAAAGCAAGCACATACCCTTCATGTCGGCGAGGGGTCACTTCGCTGTCACTTTCAAGTCAAATCACTTTCGCCGCGCTGCTGTCGTGTTATGCGGTGAAGTGGGCTCAATGCCTCAATGTGAAGTGTATCGGCAAGACGCAGAACTTTCTGTCCCGGTCGCCAGATGTCTGGGTGCTCACAGCAGCTGGACGGCTGATTTGATGACGCAGCAGTTTATGATCAAATCTATGAAGAGCGAGTGCTTGGCACTGGGACTAGAAGTGGCTCGCAGTAATCGTGGTTATTTTGCTGCCTTGTTTTTTGCACGAGCTTGCGCAGTCCTCGACAAAAGATGGCTGCCTCCTTTTCCTCCTCTTCTTCTGCTTATCATCATCATCATCATCATCATCATCATCATGTGACTTTCCACTTACATCATTATCCCTTCATCACTGTGCCACCCTTCATCATTATCTGCATTGACCGTACACGGTACTTCGCCTCTCATACACTTCTTTCTTTCTTTCTTTCTTTCTTTCTTTCTTTCTTTCTTTCTTTCTTTCTTTCTTTCTTTCTTTCTTTCTTCTTTCTTTCTTTCTTCAGCGTTCATTCAGCGCTATGAAAGTTTAGTTGGTGTAATTTAGTTGTATTTTATTTGATGCAGTCCAACGTTTACGTGTCGCGTTCCCTTCCGCAAGCACTTATACACAGCTTCAGTTGGTGTAGCCTCGAATTTATTTCCCCTTTATTTCCGTGGTAAAATGGGAAGTGCATAACACCGACAAGGCGTCGACGTCAAATACGGGAGTGTCCACTCTTGAAATGCTTCTCGTTTGAGAAGTATGATGCGCAGTCGACAGGCGTGAGCACCTCCTTTGAACGGGTGCGCATCAAGAAGCGTCAAGATTGAGCTACGGCTACAACACGCGAACACACACTCACCGCTCGACCAACTGAGCTATCGAAGGAACCGCGGAGACATTCGAGACGTCTCCAGAGCCCCTGTATGCTGAAGGACAGCGTCCATCCTATACTCCGTTCGCGATCTCCCCTTCCAAGGTCCTCCTTTTGTTTTTTCCTCCTATGAGTGCGCACCTCTTCAAGGTTGAAGGGGCCTGTGTAGGTTTCGGTGAAAAGTGAGACTGCTGTTTACCTGCCAAAGCTTCTCGCCCAGCTTTTATACAGAGTGCCGTTTTCGTTCGGCATTGGTGCTGGAAAGAACGCACGCAGAAGATGGAGATTGAACAGAAAGTCCTTGTCTTTATTTTTGTTGTTGTTTTGTCTCCTTGCGTCCTTTTACGTGGGGGGCTGTCATTTCTTCAGTTATATTTGTACGATGCGCTGAACGTTGCCAATGTTTTTAGATCTTGCCGAGAGATTGTTCAAGGTTGTTCGGAAATAGGGGCGGGGGAAAAAATAAAGGAAAGTATTTCGGCTTTTTGGCCGTTTTGCCGAACTTCCAGTATGAAAGGTCCTTTCCATTTCTTTTGGGCATGGTCGCAAAACAAAAACAAAAAGGAAGAAAATAAAGAATGACTGGTGATTGTAGTTGCTCTTGATGCGTCGGCCGAAGTGCCTCGGAATCGCATGAAAGACTTGTTTCTTTTGTTTTAACCAAGGCGCCTGGCAACACCTTTCGTATACGGATCTTATTGGCGGAGTCCATGGCCTCGCCGGATCTTCTGCCGCAAGATGTCTTAGGATTCGTCAAATATAGGTGCAGTTACCGTGCGAGACGGGCGCTCCCTCTCTTCTTTTGCCGTCATGAGCGCTCTTGAAGCCATACCTTGTAGTTCCGTGCAGCACTGTGGAAGCTACAGGCCTCTTCGGCCGACCCGGAGGGCGAACATATGTTAAACGTGTCCTTCCGCGGCTTCTCATCTGCCAATGGCGGGCGCTGCAGCGACAGCTGCAGCCTTGGAAGGAGGCGGAGGAGGAGAACGGTGTGAGTTCCCTATTGGCAGCAGCGGCTCACAGCTGCGTGTCCGAACAATGGCATGTCGTCTCGCTTCGCAATAATTCAGCGCTCGATGCCCTCGTTGCTTTGGCTCTGCTGCACGGAACTAGTGAAACAGAGTATACACCGGCGTTTCTGGCGCTAGGTCCTAACGATATAAGAGTGCAAAATAAGAGAGTGAAATGCTTCTTTGAATTTTGCAACAAGAGCGGGACAAGACGGGGACACAGAAAGAACACGACACGTGTTCAATTCTGTGTCTTTTCTTTCCGACACGTCGCGTTCTTTCTATGCCCTCGTCTTGTACCGCTGTTGTTATTGCAAAATGAATTACCACCAACTAGCCCGACTATCTATTCTAGTAGGAAACGTTTCTTGCTCTGAGTACGTCCGAATTCACTCCCGGAGGGGCGTTGTTATAGCGCACGCAAAATACCCTTAGGAGAATAAAATCATACAAAGACTTCGAGTGTAGAGCTGTGTGAGGTTGATTGATTTGTGGGGTTTTACGTCCCGAAACCACAATGTGATTACGAGTGACGCCGTAAAGTGGAGGGCTCCGGAAATTTCGACCACTCTGGGGCGTTCCTTAACGTGCATTGACATCGCACAGTGTACACGGGCCTCAACATTTCGCCTCCTTCGAAATGCAGCCGCCGCTGCAGGGATTCGATCCCGCGACCTTCCGATCAGCAACCGAGTGCCATATCCACTAGACCATCGTGGCGGGGCAGAGCTGTATGAGATAGATGTGGTATCAGAGCACAAAGTTACAGTACAGAAAAGGGTCATTTGACCGTCAGGGTAACTAATGAAAATGAATTAAATGGGGATAGACGCGCTCTGCGTTGGAAATGCGGGTACAAAGCACACCCGTAATAAATAAATAAATAAATAAATAAATAAATAAATAAATAAATAAATAGCAGTGGGTCAGGCGCGTACACGTCCAGCTTCGCATGCCCCCCATTTTCCCGATAGGAGAAGGGCTTCTGATTCTTTAAGCATCAGCAGAACTAATGCGTATAAGCCAGCATAGCTGACCACATTCGTGATACAGCGATCCCTTCACGAAGTCACCAAGACCTCCCCTGAAGCACCACAGCATGCATGACCACGCGCCCGTGCACAATACTCAGCGGCCCTACAAACAAGGCTTCCTATAAAAGGCATCCAGATTTGCACACGACACATGTTTTGCTTATCTTTTGCTCAGGGGAATAAGGGGCGCATGCGCACACTATCCTAAACCAAAACATAATAAT
Source organism: Hyalomma asiaticum (assembly GCA_013339685.2). Lineage (NCBI taxonomy): Eukaryota > Metazoa > Arthropoda > Arachnida > Ixodida > Ixodidae > Hyalomma > Hyalomma asiaticum. The sequence continues at coordinate 32,653,078 of CM023487.1, read as the reverse complement.
AATAATAATAATAATAATAATAATAATAATAATAATAATAATAATAATAATAATAATAATAATAATCAGCCTATCTTATGTCCACTGCAAAACGAAAGGCCTCTCCATCCTTGCCTGTCCTGCGCGAGCTGATTCCATTGGATGCCTGCGAATTTCTTGATTTCGTCCCCCATCTTACTGTCTGTCGCTCACGGCTACGCTTACCCCCAAAACATAGAATGCCCTAAAGGAAGCGTAAAGCCTTACAAAAAGGACAGACAAACCTCTTTTGCTCATCTCCTGGGGCAGTCCTTGACCGCACCGTCTAATGTAAATTATTCTTTAGCTCACTTTTATTCAGCCATTGTTCAAACGTGACAACATTAAGACGCGAATGTAATTGAGATCAGCATTAAGCCAGTCTTTCATTACATGTTTCACTTAATGAAAGACTGACTTAATGTTGATCTCAAATGCACTCGCGTCTTATTGTCAGTCTTTCATTGAGGGTTTCATTGTTCCCATGTCATCACATTTAATTTTTTTTAATGTTTCATTTATGAGCTCTGCGTTGAAGCGCTCGATGCATGCAGACTTTCTTTTTTTTTTGCGTATGTATGACACCAAGCGAGCCTACCAATTCAACGGCTAATGGTCGTCCTCGTGCCGACCAAGCCTCATTAAATTTTTCTGTCATTAGCCTTGTCTTACAACAGGCGCGCTATTTCATCTTTCGCTGCCGACAATAACGCACACGTCATTATCCCGTTCTTCGCTTTCTCTCTGCAAGACCCGTGCGGTTCACAAAGGGCCCGCTGCTGCCCTAGCTGTGGTGCCAGACAACCCCGTTGATTCACCATACGCGTTCGTATAATGTTACTTAACAACAGCGCACGCTTAACAAGCGAGCCAAAAAAAGTGCGTCCGAATGCACAGTTCTGGGGGGCGTCCGGCATTGTTCGAGGGACAACGGATATATAGCGAGGCTGCGACGTTATCGCCCTCTCGGTACGCCATTATTGGCAGGAGAAATGAATGTCGCTCGGAAGCGCACTTACTAAGCGACCTTGTCTTTCACCTCCCGTCGCCTCTTGCGAAGGGACATGGTTTTTTTTCCCTTTACACACGATGCACGAACGTACACTTTTTCAGAGAAGGCTCCCCTGGGTGCTGCCATAACCCCCGTTGGGCTGTGCAACTTGTGCGTGACACCCCAAAAAAAGCGCTGCCGAGGGTTTGTAGTAGCAATTTTGGCGAGTTGGAAGGTCTTCATTATCAAACAGCGTACATACGCGCGGACATACGGAACGAGTCAGGCAACACAAGAATTTTTACTGCCATGCGCAGCCCAATATGGCGGCGCTCCATGCCTCCTGTGAAAAGGTCTGTACTCCCGTTTCATCAGGCCCCACCACGGTGGTCTATAGACCACCGTGGTGGGGCGTATAGCCGAGTACTATAGCCACTATAGTGGCTACGGTACTCGGCTGCTGATGCGAGGTTCGCGGGATGGAATCCCGGCAGCGGCGACTGCATTTCGATGGAGGCGAAACGTTGAGGCCAGTGTACTGTGAGATGTCAGTGCACGTAAAAGAACCCCAGGAGGGTCGAAATTTCCGGAGACCTCCACTGCGGCGTCTTTCATAATAAAATCGTGGTTTTGGGACGTGAAACCCAGAAATCAATCAATCAAATCCGTTTCATCAGGTGCAATGCTGTGAGGGCTACACAAGTATAGTCCCAAAGAAAAAAAAAAAGAAAAGGAGAGGTGTATCCCTCCGACGAACGGACGAGTAACACGAAATACAAACTCTCGTATTTCGATTGTTTCCCCAGCAATACGAGCGTGTTTTGTCAAGCTAAGCTGCAAAAATGTATTATGATGCAAGGCTTCCAGCGAGGAATTCACTGTTTTTCGTTCACCGCAAGCAAGGCGCACTATTTTTTGGTCGCGGAAGTATCCAGCGTAAACACGAGCACTAGCTTCGACAGCGGTGCCCGCCCGAAGGAACAAGTGGTTGGGGAAGGGCTGCGCGCATCACTCACTCACTCACTCACTCACTCACTCACTCACTCACTCACTCACTCACTCACTCACTCACTCACTCACTCACTCACTCACACACACACACACACACACACACACACACACACACACACACACACACACACACACACACACACACACACACACACACCACTGATATGCACCCCAACCGTATACACAAGCGCGCGCAGGCGCGGAAGGACACAGATAGACGAGTACGGACAAACAGATTCACTGGCACAAAGAAGCAAGATTGAGGTCATACTCATACGAACAAACACAGTGGAGAAACAAACAGACACACGAAAGCCATTAAGGGAGCCGCCTCGCAGCTTTGATGGTGGCTATGGATTGCGGCCGGATGAAAGGGGTATGCGAGTGGAGGAAGCTATGGTTTCGATGGCGGCGCCGTCTCTATAGGGCACTGAAAATAAAAAAGACAAGGAAAAAAACAAAACAGGGATGGACGGTGCGGGATAGAGCAAAGCACAGTGGAGCCTGTTGTCGGAATTCGGAGGGAGAGAAAAAGAACAAAAAAAGTAGCGTCATTTCCGAGGCGAAGGATTTCAGTGGCAGCGGATGTAACGCGATCTGCGGGAAAGATGGGGAGCTGAGATTGTAGAAACGCTTTTACGAAGCCCCCCACCGCCCTCCCGTGCTGTTTATTTTTAATTTATCTTTTATATTGTAACTACATAAGCAGCGTTTTGCGCGCGATAACTTGTGTGTGCCATTTCGGAAGCTGTGGAAGAGAGGCTGTTTTGAATCCGCGGTTGTGGACGAAATTTCCCTTCTTGTGCTCGCGTTCGTAGTACTACACGTTCCCTCCATTTCTCGCTCTTTTTCTTACTTCCTTTTCTCCTGTAGTTAAAAGGTGCGGAACCGGCTATATTGTAGTTTGGCTAACCTCCTTACTTCTTTACAAAACTGGTATTTTTCTGCAGTCGTGCTTCCGCTCTCCAGAAGCGAAGGTCACGTAATATTCCCGAACATACGCGGCGTGTCTAAAAGAAGCGTACGGTATGCGGTGTCGATAACATGTCGTTTCAGTGTACGCTTCCTCTACGGAACGCACCGAGCATGCTCTGGGCCTTTTCTCACTCCACATAAACGAAACATTTTTGAACGCCGCACGGGTAATAAGTACTATATATATATATATAGAAACAACTTGTTTCTAACAGATGAAGCGAGCCCTTGACCCCCTTCCCTTTCGTTACACACACACACACACACACACACACACACATATAATATATATATATATATATATATATATATATATATATATATATATATATATATATATATATATATATATATATATATATATATATACGTGAAAAAAATGGCCGCGTATCTCTGTGCTTCGCTGCAAATGTCGTCGAAAGACGATAGTCTTCTACCGGCCGTACTACATGAGTCCCGGTTCGCGTGTTTCTATTTCCCCGACGAGTCGCGCAAGCGAGAGGGAAAACGAAGAGACGCGAGGAGAGAAAGGGACCGGCAGGAATGGCGCGCGGCCGTTCCGCTGCCTTGTGCTACCCGTTCGGCACGAGCGTGAGATATGGGCGCCATCTGGCCATGATATCGGGAAACGCAAGAAGCTTGCGTAGTACGCAGAACTGCGTAGGAAACGTCCGCTTTTGCGCATCCTAACAAGCGCTAGGGTCTTTAGAATTATGCATCTATGTATTTTCTACTAAAGGATCATACCGTCTAATACTTACGTATTGATGTTGCGCCTCAGATATGCATAATATTTGCTTTTTGGTCGACTGTGTTCAGAAGTATGAAGGTAGCCACCAGTTCAAGCTAGGTGGTCGTTGAGGAAGGGGTTCACCTTTCGCAGCAGGACAGACACACACACCCACACACACACACAGACACAGACAGACCAAAATTTCTGAGTTCAGGTATCCCAAGAAAGACAATCGTCTTTAAAATACACAATACGATTCCGAGGCGCGTTGTAGTGGAAGGGCTCTGGACATGTCTGCCACGTGGTGTTCTTTAACACCGTGCTTTGGCATAGTCGTCTCTATTGCAAGTGCAACAGCCGCGGCCGCAATCGAACCCACGTCTTTCGCGTCATATACCGAGCACCGCATCACGAAAAGCTCAACTTAGCGCGAAATACACAGGGACACAAGAAGAAACGAAACAGACAGGACGGGGAGTGTCCCTGTGTATTTCGCGCTAAGTGGAACTTTTCGTGATGCTTGACCAACTAGCCCAGCAGTCTGTCCTACTAAAGCACCGCATCCACCGCACAGGCGGAGCTTGTCGCCTGTACCGTAAAACTGAATATGGAACACTATTCCGCCTTTGTTCCTCCCTGATTGATCAGTTCTGCTTGACAATGCAGAATTGACAGAAAGGATTCAGGAAGGAATCACGGAGGGAGCAGAATTGACCAACCACTGACCAATAATTATTCTCTCATTCCTTTACTTGTTCAATGCTTTTTGAAAAAAGCTGTTTTCATGTTTCAGTGCTTCAATGTTCTTGATTTTGTTATTAATTGTTCTTTATACTGCCAGTTTATTCGTAATGTTCACATTGTTATCACGCACGGGAGGTCCCATTTCTGTTTCTAACTGCGGGACCTCCTTCTGTCTATACTTTTAGTGCATTCATCCTTTTTTTTTTTACATCAAATAAACTGATTCTGAATCTGAATCTCATTTCTCTGATTGGTCAGTCCTGCCTTAACCATTAAAACCGAGCAATCAGTGAGGACCAAGACGCGGAATAGTATTCCGTTTTACGATATATAGGCCCCCCCTGGTGACGCTGGCGAGCAAACGCCGTTATGTCTGCCGGCCGGTCACATACCGCGCATAACTGGCCGGGAAAAAAAGGTGCGAAGGGCGCGAAATGGTTATAGGGGTGCAGACCCATCAGCCCCCCACGGCGTTGAAAAGAAGCTCCCTTGCTCCAATGTTATCACCTTACCATTTCAAAACCTCGTTTTCAGGTTCCCGCTGGTTAGTCCGTGTCGTGCTCGCCGAATCTTTTCGAAAGAGTCCTTGGATGTCATTTCCATCCCGTGTCCAGGATGGCCTTGCACTCGGTAATATTTTCTCTCACAACTCGCCCCACTACGGTGGTCTAGTGGCTATGGTACTCGGCTGCTGATCCGAGGGTCGCGGGATCGAATCCCGGCGGCGTCGGCTGCATTTCGGTGGAGGCGAAATGTTCAGGCCCGTGTGCTGTGCGATGTCGGCGCACGCTAAAGAACCCCAGGTGGTCGAAATTTCCGAAGACCTCCACTACGGCGTCTCTCATAATCAGAGCTGGTTTTGGGGCGTTAAACCCCACAAAACAACAACATTCTCTCGCAACTGTTCGTTGCCTCTATCTACAGTGCATGCTCTTTCTTTTCTGCTTTACGCATTCCAGCTGCAAGCATGGCATCAGCCGATAAACATATGATCCGATCTTGGCGTGTAAACACGTCGCGCCGTCGAAAACGCGCCTGTTTGCCGTCTCCGTTCGAATTCGCTCCTCCCCATCTCTTTGCAGCGCGCTATTACTACCGTGGAAGGCGCGTTTGGCTTCGTATCCGTCTCGGTCCGCGGAATTGCCTCCGTCTTCGATCCGTCTGCTTCCTGTATGTAGTTTGGTGCTTATAGTAGCGTGATATCCCACCCCGCACATCATGGCTTCCGGTTCACCCTGGCTTTGCCTTTAAGTGGACATAGCCCTGCGACGGACAACCGCGATGTGCGTACGACATTTGTTGAGCGTGCCCTCTCTATTTTTTCTTTGCTCTTTAAGCGTGAGCGAGAGAACCGTCGATGATTACGGTGGCCCCTATAACACAGGAGGAACGATGGCAAACACGGAAGAGCCGTCGTCACTCTGGCAAATTGGTCGGCGCCGAGCCACGTTTTCCGGTGGTGCATCGCGTGTCTGATGCAGTATAAGTGTGTGTGTGTGTGTGTGTGTGTGTGTGTGTGTGTGTGTGTGTGTGTGTGTGTGTGTTCGAATGCGAGCGATATAAGCGCATCCTCTTGTGCTGAGTCAACGCGCATATAGAGTCAAAGCGTACAACGAGCATTTTTCGAAGGGCAGAAACCTTTTCTCGCCAACACCGAGTACTTAAAAAATAAATCAGAAGACGACGAAGCAGAGAGCGAAACGTGTAAAACAGAAACCAGAAGTGAGCATTCCACTTTGATCCGCGAGTTGGTGTATGTGTAGGTTCCTGAAGGTGTAGGTTGCCTCTGGTGTAGGTGTCCCTATAGGCAGAGGCAACAGTGAAGAAAACATTAGGGCTGCGATCAAGCATGAAGTGCACTTGATAGAGGAAGGGTTATTTTCCTATGGCGCGGTACTTATGCTCGAATAGAATCGGGAAGTTACGTTAAGATAGGGCACAAACAAGAATAAAGGCGCGGAACCGGATATATAAGTGAATAAATAAAATAAATGAATAAATAAATGAATAAAATGAATGAATAAATAAAAACTACAATATCAATAAAAAAAAACACATTCCCATCCCGTGTCTCTATACGCATAACGGGATGTTAAAAGAGAAGGGGGGAAAAATGGAACGAAAAAAACGCAAGTGGGGGGGGGGGGGGGTGGGGGGAGGAGGAAGGAAAAAGCAAAATGGGAGGATCATTACCAGCCAACGGCGGCGGTGGGTACGGTCCTGTGAATTATCGTATTTACTGTTGATTAACTAAATTAATTGATGTTCTTCGTGTGCTTGTGTTTTTTTCTTGTGGACTCATCTTCTTTTTTCTCTTCTCCTGCGGCCTTTCTTGTCTGTTGTGTGGCTTCTGCTGCTGCCTTGGTCTTCGGTGGTGAAGTATAACCTTTTTCTTGCGCGTCAGGTGTTCTCGCGTCGCCCTTTATCTGAAAATGCTTAAAGAATGATTAGTAAGATTTGACATTGTTAATAAAACTCTTTCATATCGTTACTTCTACAGTTTCACTATTGTATTCTTGTGTAACAGGTATTTATATCTGTTTTTGTGGGCTTAAAGTTGACATGGCTTTGTTGACCCGATGTCTGAGTGATTTCCTTATGTTGTTTGTCTCAATTCTATCGTTTGAGAATAAAGAGTTGAGCTCCAATGAATTCATATATCGCTCTAAATGTGTCTACTAGCTTTGTCTTGTAATTTTTCGTCGATGTATGTTATAAAGTTCTAGATTCTTTAGTGGACCATGAAACTCTAGTTTCATGGTCCACTGTTTCTCATGAAACAAGTGTCGGAATTCCGTGGAGATTTATTGAGACAATTAGTAACCGTCCCTGACAACGCTTGTGCGCACAGCTCCCGTGCGTGTCGTTACTATATATAGCACTAGAAGTAGTAGCAATAGTAGGCAGTACCTGCCCCGACCAATACAAGTCCTCTTCTCAAAACGTGTCCTAGTAGTAGTAGTAGTAGTAGTAGTAGTAGTAGTAGTAGTAGTAGTAGTAGTAGTAGTAGTAATAGTAGTATTAGGTGGTGGTGGTGGTGGTGGTGGTATAGTAGCAGCAGCAGTTAACGTGCATATAGAACGCGAAAATTACATAGACCCACGTATAGTCTTTCTGATCATTTCGCACACTTGCGGGATGTGTGTGTCGCTACTTTTAACCAGCGATAGCGTATCTGGTTCGGTGAGAAAACGAGCTCAACCGAACGAAGAGAACAACCACATCCCGCCTTAGGCTAAACCGCGCATCATTCCGCGCACTGTTCAGGGACATGACGCAAACACTATAGACGCTTCTCATTATTCGTGTTTGCCGCGTACCACTTTGCGCGTTCTAGGGTTTTCCCGCCCGAGCGTGCTCGTATTAAGCATGGGACGCAAACACGGTTAGAGCAAACACGTGTTTAGCAGATGCCCGTCATCTGCTCGGCTTCGTTTGCGGTCATTGAAAGCAAAGAAAAAAAAAAGAAAGGAAAGAAAAACGGTCACGCGAATGCGAATACGCATATTTTCGCCCCTCGCTAGCCTCTTTCATCCCCGCTCATGTTGCGATATGCCAGGGCTCTTGTATTTTTGTTTTTTGTCCAGTTTCGGGGGCTTGGGCGGTTCTTGCGCCATCACAGCGGACGCTGTCCTCCGTTCTGTTGTTGCCCAGGGAGACGTCCAACAGTGCGCGCTGTTGAGCGCCTCTTTGCGTGTGTGTGTGTGTGTGTGTGTGTGTGTGTGTGTGTGTGTGTGTGTGTGTGTGTTTTAGTAGTAGTAGTAGTGTTCTACGAAAACTGCGTTGTTATTTTTCTTTTTTTTTCTGATATACCTCCATCAGCTTGAAACGATCATCTCATGAGCGGCGCCTCTTAAGGGCCACTTAGCTCCCAGAAAGTGCTCTCGCCTTTTATTTTCTCTCTCTCTCTTCCACTCCAGTATATTACAGGCTTTCGGAGTAAAGCGCTCAGTGCAGGGTCTTTTTGCATTTGCCTGTAAAGTCAAGCGTTCCAATGCTTCTGCCTGCGTTCGGAGGTATAATCTGGTTCTGTTCAACGGCTTCCTTTTTTTTCTTCCTTTTTTTCTGTCGTGCGACTGCCTTTCTGCGCTCTCTGTCGTCTAATACGCGTCGAAGCTTTCGTTACAGCAATTGCGCGGCTTATATTTACGCAACGGTGCTTTTATAGTGCCCCCGCCGTGCTCTTTAGCACTCCGGAGCGCTTACTAAACAACCAAAGAAAGCATATATATATATATATATATATATATATATATATATATATATATATATATATATATATATATATATATATATATATATATATATATATATATATATATATATATATATATATATATGAAGAAGGAAGTGTCCTTGGATCCAGCAGAATCAAAACACTTCGAAGCGGAGACGAGAACTTTTGTATTTTTCCAACGTTTCAGCCGAGGACCGGCCTACATCAGGGTTTTTCCCTGATGAAGGCTGGTCCCCGGCTGAAACGTTGGAAAATAAAAAAGTTTTCGCTTCGCACGTCCTCCGCTTCGAAGTGCTTATATATATATATATATATATATATATATATATATATATATATATATATATATATATATATATATATATATATAGAGGACGCGAGGCGGTGTGACGTCATAGCCAGTCTCACCGTCTGTCGTACTGTTTGTACTTCACGAGTTTCTTTTTTTTTTTTCCTGGGTAGTTCAATTAGAACCAATTGAGCTCTGACCTGCTTGAAAATGTAGACGGCAACACCTGATGGACAATGAAACAAGAGACTGAGCGCGAAGTGGTGCACGAAGCTGTGTGGCGTGGTATCAGTGAGATGTAATTGTCCGCCGCGGTGGTGTTGTGCTGATGGTGCTCGGCTACCACAAAAGAAAAAAAAAAGAAAAAAACGCGGGTTCGATCCCGGCCGCGGCGGTCGCATTTTCGATGGAGGCGAAAATGCCAGAGGCCCGTGTACTGTGCGTTGTCAGTGCACGTTAAAGAACCCCAGGTGGTCTAAATTTCCGGAGCCCTCCACTACGGCCTTTCTCTCCTATCTCTTTCACTCCCTTTCCCCCCCCACCCCCATGGACGCTTAGCCGTGCTCCCTACATGGGCTGCAGAAATTAGCGCCCTTTCCTAACCGAACCACAATAATCATCATCTTTTCCTTGATAGAACCACAATCATCATCAATCATCATCATTGGCGTCCTTTCCTTAACCAAACCACAATCAATCAAATCAAATCAGCGTCCCTTTCTTAACCTAATCAAGCATTGGAAATGACAAATAGAACTTGAGTGTGCTGCATGTTACAGTTTCAGTGTTGTTCCGCGCAAACCGCAGGAAAAATCTCGGAAGCAATACATCTTCTTACTTGTCTGGCCGGTAACTTGTGCACGTCTTGCCGTCCTGAAGTTGCTGATGAGCGACTGCATTTTCGGAACTCGTCGCTCTCCACTGTACCAGTGCTGTTTTTCGACTGTGTTTTGCTGTCACTGTTCCTCACAATTGGTGGTGTCCAAACGTCGGAATAAACTTATTCTAAACACACACGTTCCAATAACCGGCACCGGTGTAGCAGCTCTCCCACAGTAGGGTACAGCTGCCTTCAATCGCTCTCTTGTTCTATAGAACACTGCGTCCTGGTGCCCTCTGCAACAAATCTGCACGCTGCTTCTTTCCACTTCATTTCCGGAACGGTTGCAACTATCATCCCATAGTATACGGTGCGTTGTTGCCAAGGAGGATTAAAAAAAAATTAATCCCCCACACTTGTTCTGTACACACCTAGTCGACGAGCTTGACAGCGCATGGCGAGAGCGAAGGTAAAGCTGTGAGAGAGATATATGAAACAAAACACACACACATACAGATAAAGAAATAAATGAAACAAAATAGACTTCGCGAAGTGGGGTCCGAACTCCGGTTTAGCCACGGTCCAAAGGCGAACGCGTCATAAACGCCTGGCTGCGCGCCCGCTCTTGCAGAACATGCATTAATGGGAAGCTTGCGGCTGCGTTGCGCCGACGATTGTAACACAGCCTGCTGTAGGCGAGAGAAATAGAGAAAATTGAGCGAGGAAAAGACACGCAGAGAACAGGGAAATAGAGAAGGAGATAGATAAAGCAAGGGAGACAGAAAAAGAAAGAGGGAGACAAAGTGAGCGACGGGTAGAAAGAGAAAAGAAATGTAAGTAAGCCCCGCCATTGTGGCACTCGGCTGCTGATCCGAGGGTCGCTTGATCGAATCCCGGCCGCGGCGGCTGCATTTCGATGGAGGCGAAATGTTGAGGCCCGTGTATACTGTGCGATGTCAGTGCACGTTAGAAGAACCCCAGGTGAACGGAATTTCCGGAGACCTCCACGACGGCGTCTCTCATAATCAGAGCTGGTTTTGGGACGTCAAAACCCCACAAATCAATCAAATTTAAGTCAAGCAGAGAGAACCAATGCCATTAGCTCCGCTGTTTCACCCGTCTTCGCGACGTTAAAGGTCAGTTGAAGCCGCCCGAAATCATTCCTTGTCTTTCGTATATTTTTAATTATGTAATGGTTCAGTAAATTAAGTTTCCTGTTATACAGCCTCCCTATTGTCTAAAGAATGCATATGCATTCTGTAGTTACGTTGCGTTTACCGTTTGTATGATTTCCAACAGCGGCTGCCAGCTGCATTTCGGTGGAGGCCCAAATGGCAGTGTGCTCTGCGATGTCAGTGCACGTTGAAACATCCCCGCGTTGTCGGAATTTCCGGAGGAGCTCCCCACTACATGCGTGTCTCATAATCATGTCGTGGTATCGGGATGTAAGACACCGGAAGTTATTATTATTATTATTATTATTATTATTATTATTATTATTATTATTGTTGTTGTTGTTGTTGTTGTTGTTGTTGTTGTTGTTGTTGTTGTTGCTGTTGTTTATAATTCAAGCCGTAAGAGAAGCTTCAATCGATGAAGGCTTGGATTAGGACGCTTGAATCGACGAAGAGATCGTCTCTATAGCGCCTTCGTCAAGGCATTCTAACTTGTCTTTGAATTGGTGCCCTGTCGAAGAAAGGTCCTCTTGTGGAAACGCTGGCTCCAGAGACGTTCCCTGTTCTTCACCGTTCCCGGCTATTTCTTCACCGGTTGTTGCTTGTGCAATTTACACCGACGTAAGGTAGATCTTTGTAGTGTGCAAACTCCAATAGCGCTCCCACGTATCCGGTGGACAAGCTCCCCTTCGATGAGTACCCGGATAACGGCCCTGCAGCTTGTTCAAGGTCACTGGGAAGTCTCCAACAGCGGGAGCTAAAAGCCTTTTCACGCTTAAAATACCGATGGCGTATACGGAAGAGCGCCGTGCTAAGCGAGCACGCAATCAGGAACGCGAGCTAACGCGTTAATGTGAAGCTATACTTTGGCTGGAGACGACAGAAGGAGCATGCTCTTGCTGCTGACATCACCGGCATCCCATTCGCAGCGAACTCGAGCGCTTCGATGTAAACAAATAACGATGATTCTCGGATGATTTCACAGATGCGTTCGCCTCGCTCGTTATATTGATTTCAACACACACACACACACACACACACACACACACACACACACACACACACACACACACACACACACACACACACACACACACACACACACACACGCACACACATAGCAGTCATGGTGGTGAATAGGCCGGAGGAGTGAAGACAGAGATGAGTAGTAGGCCCTCGGAATTGGCAACAAAAATGCGGAAAACGTTTATTATTCAAGGCCGGTATCCGGCTGAATCTCCGGCTGAAACGTTGAATAAACGCTTTCCGCATTTTTGTTCCCAATTCCGAGGGTCTACTACTCATCTCTCTCTCTCTCTCTCCCTCTCTCTCTCTCTCTCTCTCTCTCTCTCTATATATATATATATATATATATATATATATATATATATATATATATATATATATATATATATATATACAAAATAACATAAGTGTGGCGTGCTCTCAGAGTGCTACATAAGAATAAAACTTCGTTCGGTCGAAGGTGCCGGCAGCTTTACGAGTCAATCACCACGCGCTCGCGCCTGCCGATAAAATAGAATACGTGCGAATGGTTCTCGAAGACCCGAGGGCCGCCCGGGAAGCCGTTCACTACAGCCTTCGTCGACAAATACGAAGCGGAAATGCCTGCAGATTGTTTTTTTTTTTTTTCTCTCCAATAGAAAACGATAACAACGAAGGAACGGGTTCATCAGCGTGAGGAAGGGAAAGCCTGTATACACATGGCTGCAAGCGACGTGAACTGAAAAAGTGATTGAACGAGCCAAGAAGGTAGCGTGCAGTGTTTATCTAGTCGGTATTTCCTGTACACTTCATCGGACGCGCCATATTCCGTTTCCAAAGGGAACCGTCGTTGGGACATGAATAATGTATCTCCTACACGGCTGCGTACTCGTTCCGAGACGGGTTGTTAACGGCACTCGTTGCTTGAAGACGATTGCTTTCGAGTGCAAGCAATCTGCGCGTACGCCTGTGCGTGTGTTGAGAAAGGAAAATACAGTGTTGAAGAAGGAATACCGCACTTTGCGCGGGCGTATCCGGGGGAGAGGGGGAAGGGGTGGCGGCGATGGGGTCAGAGAGGAAGGAGAGGTTCAATGTGAGAACGCCTCTCGAAATTAAATTTTCTGAATTTTTTTTTTCCGCACCCGCGTTTGTTGTGAGGAAAGAAACGTTGTTTGGGAACCAAGCCCTTGGAAACCTAACGCTTCTTGTAAGCCCTGGGAGTATAAATAAATAAATAAATAAATAAATAAATAAATAAATAAATAAATAAATAAATAAATAAACTTGTGTGCACTAGTATTTTTGTGCGTTTTGTTAGAGTGCAGTTCACAACTAATACCATCCGGCTTCATTAAAAGTAGAAAAATGTGGGAGACGTTGTTTGGGTGCAGGCTTTCTCTGAGTTATCTTTTTTTTTCTTTTTCTTCTTGCCCACGGCGTGTGACACCTCCTGAAAAGTATTCGTGAGGCGTCAAGCCGCTCTATGCGAATTTACTGCTGTGAGGTGATTACGAAAACCCGAAATAGCCGCACCGTGCTCTGACAAGACTGCCTGAAAGGTTGCCGGTGCGATGTTAAAAACGTAACGGCGTTATACTAAAACCAGCATTTCCCAATTAAAGCCATTCTACAGACTAACCAAACTCGGCGCGAATACGCGGCACGTTGGACAACACGTCGCCTATGCCTCTTGTTTCTCCAGTCCATCTGGAGCCTCTCTGAAGGCGTTGATTGAATCCGCCGAATCAATCAATCAATCAATCAATCAATCGAGCGTATCAGCTACAAAGCGTTCTTCTTGGCCGCAGGTTACGGCCACTCGACCCCGGCCACGTGGGGTGGCAAGACCTTCTGCATGTTCTACGCCCTGGTGGGCATCCCTCTGGGACTGGTCATGTTCCAGAGCATCGGTGAGCGGCTCAACACGTTCGTCGGCTACCTGCTCAAGCACGCCAAGCGCTGCCTGCGCATGCGCAACACGGACGTCTCGGAGACCAACCTCGTGTGCCTGGTGTCGGTGCTCAGCACCGTGGTGATGACCACGGGTGCCGCGGCCTTCTCGGCCTACGAAGGGTGGGACTACTTCGACTCCTTCTACTACTGCTTCATCACGCTCACCACCATCGGGTTCGGCGACTACGTGGCACTGCAGAAAGAGGGCGCGCTCAAGCAGAAGCCCGAGTACGTGGCCTTCAGCCTGGTGTTCATCCTGTTCGGCCTCTCGGTGGTGTCGGCCGCCATGAACTTGCTCGTGCTGCGCTTCCTCACCATGAACACCGAGGATGAGAGGCGAGACGAAGCCGAGGCCCAGTGCGCCGCCCAGGAGGCCGTGCGCCTAGAGGGCGACGTCATCACGGCCGACGGCAGCGTCGTGTCCGGCCACGGAGGAGGGGACCACTCGGACACGGACGACGTGACGTCGGTGTGCTCGTGCACGTGCTACACGCACGGCTCGTCCAGGCCGCCCCAGTCGCAGCAGCCGAGGTGGGTGGCCGCCCTGTCTCACTGTCTTGATTTGGGACCTACGTGCAAGACCTATAATGGCCTTGTGCGCTCGGGTGGGTTCAGCGTTGCGGTTTTATTATTTATTTAAAGTGCCGGAACACAGGCTAACTTTCTTAACGAAACAGTACTGTGAAAAACATTGCGTGGGAGGGGGGAATCAAACACTGAAGTTTCTTTTCCTTTTAGCTGAATCATAGGAAACTGTTTTATTCTTGGTGATCGCATATTGCTCCTCACACACGGAACAAAGAATCGTGCTGCAGAGCATATATTTTTTTTCTTACAAAGCCACAAGAAATACACCTATAAGCCTTTTTTTTTTCTTATAACAGTGTCTCCGGAGAAATGTGAGTCGTAAGAGGGTCCCTGCGCAGTGTGAAGGCTCCGCCGATGCAACTGATTCACTGTCCAGAGTACCCAACTGCAACTGATTCACTGTCCAGAGTACCCAACTGCAACCGATTCACTGTCCAGAGTGCCCAGCCCATCTCCCGCCCCTCGATTCGCCATACTGCCGCTTATGCATTCCACAGCTTCGCGAAGACACGTTTCACTGTCGTGTTGTACCGATACCCATATGACAGAGGGATCAAACGCATTTTTTTTTTTCTGTCGCGATGCATGAGCAGAGCCTTCCGTCGTCTCTCATTGGACTCCCTGCTGGGCACTGCGATGACCTAACTCTTGGTTGTTGAGGGTCTCGTGGTATTTTCATTCCACGTTGTTGGTCTTTCAGGGAGAGCTTTCATGATTGGATCAGGGAGAAAAATATTAGCTGATTTAGTTGCTGGTGCAGCAATCCTCTTATCTTGCTGTTGTTGCTGTGCTATAGATGTGCTTAATAGTTTGGTTTACTTGATAGCGCGTGTCGAGCTTGTGGGATGGCCTTTATTAACTCTTGCTGAGCGGTGAGAGGCCAGTACTGTGTAAATAAATAAATAAATAAATAAATAAATAAATAATAAATAAATAAATACCTGTAGGTACCCTTCCTGTACCGTCGGCGGGGGCCGGACCCACAACCTTCGGATAACGCGACTGAAGGTTGTGGGTTCGGCCTCCACCGACGGCTGGTGTGTTCTTTCGTCCACTCTTAATTCCTTTCCGTTCATGTCATCATTAGTAGACTGCAGCTAAAAACTGCAAATTACTCCTCCTCTGCCATCCTTGACCTCATTGTCAGAATAATGAGGTTGTGTCTAACAAATAAATGCGCCTTTCATCCTTTCCCCCACTTCGCGTTTTCCCTAAAGTTATTCGTTCACTCCTCCAAAACACCTCCCAGGAACTGCACAAGCAAATCACGTACCAAAGTTTCCGCCCTCGTGCGCAACGTTCACACATTCCCAGCGTTTATGGTAAATATGAAGCAGCGGAACCCCTGGAGACAACATGAAAACATACCCAAGGTCTCCGAGAGTGCTTTAACGAGCGAGGAACCATGACTGCGTCCTTGCAGTTAGCAAAGTTTTGCATCTTTGCTTTGATAGTTTTCGGCTTAAGCTATAGTCTGGGCTTTACGGGCATTTACGCCGTGGTCTTCTATAGCTACGCTCGGGTGGGCCGAATAAAAATGCAATAAAACATGGCGACGCCACGTGGTAGTTCAGCCGGGTTTGCGCGCGCGTTTGTTTTTCGGAGCAGAGCTGGGTTTAGCGCCCAGAAGGGCTTCCCCGTCGTCTGCGGCCGTACGATAAGCGGCTGCTCGGTCGCCCAGCGTCCGATACTTTGTTTCCCCTCTCCAATTAAGCTGCATGTTTTCTTTCTTTCTTTCTTTCTTTCTTTCTTTCTTTCTTTCTTTCTTTCTTTCTTTCTTTCTTTCTTTCTTTCTTTCTTTCTTTCTTTCTTTCAACTTTGTGCGGAAGTGGCAGTGTCATTTGCCTTTCTTGTCTATACCCTTCCATTCCGCTTATGCTCACCCTTATTCCCGCCCCCTTTTTCGTGCTCTGCATGCCGTTGCTTGCATAGCGGCGTACATTATAACGCAATTAACAAGGACATGCACATACAGAAAATGTAAGTTGTGGTGTGACAGTGCGGCATAGCAGGTAAAAATAATGATACCAATGTTTCGCGGGCATGGGTGTTACGGTCGAGGTAACTGAAGATGCCCGAGGACGGCTACGCCAAACTTCCTGCTAATGGTCACTGTTTTAAATTCAGGGAAGCGACCTGTACGATATCAGACAGAGAGAAAGAGACAGAAGGGGTAAGAGAAAGAGGAGTTATTGGAAGGCAGAGAGGTCGGCCTGAGGAACTTCACTCTGGCCTGCTACTCTGCACAAGTGGGAAAGGGAAAGAGGAAAAAAGGATGAATGAAGTACGATGATGGGGACAGTAATAATTGATGCGTATGTACATTACCAACACACAGTTCCTCCTCTAA
Source organism: Hyalomma asiaticum (assembly GCA_013339685.2). NCBI lineage: Eukaryota > Metazoa > Arthropoda > Arachnida > Ixodida > Ixodidae > Hyalomma > Hyalomma asiaticum. The sequence continues at coordinate 32,636,189 of CM023487.1, read as the reverse complement.
ACTGTCATCGAGCTCGGTATTCTTCAGGAAATGAAGAACTGCCTTAGTAGCAGTTGCAGAGGCTGTCCTATCGGACATTACGCACCAATATACTTTTTTTTTTTTCACTTAATATTCTCACTCCGATGCCTGCCAGCGCAGAAGCCAACGTCTTTCGTTGTGACCCGTACAGAGGACAGTCGCTGAATATGTGCTGTAATGATTCGCATACTTGGCAGCGTTCACAACTCGAGCTGTCCGCACGGAGGCAAAGGCAAGAAGGTTGGTTAGGCACAGTTTCGTTAGCTGACCTGCAATGAGGAAGGGAAAACGGGACTAAATGATTAAATCAGACTTGCTTGTTAGCATAGTGGCATGCCATAATACAACCGCGCGCGCACACCAGCTGCTTATTCCCTTACCCCTTTCACAGCACGGGTTAGCAAAACGGTTATTCTCTCCTGGTTATCCCATCTTTCCTGCCTTCCGCGTAACAGTTGCCTGTCCATCCTTCTCTCTCGCTGTTAGGATGCGATTGAAGGTCACGCATTACTGTGTGGTATTTACTCCCCCTTAAAAGGAATGAAATGTCACAACGGTCAAACGTTACGTGGAAGTAGTGTATGCACGTGTGACCTCCGTGCCTTTGTGGCACAGACGTTAAGCAGAACAGACTATCCTGTTTCCGATCCCGCATTGGAAAAGGGTAGGAAGCAGGAGCTTTGTGTGCCTGTGTGTGTGTGGGTGTGTCCGTGTGTGTGTTCACAATCCTGCTGAAATCGTTTTTTTTTTTCGAAAAGGGTGGGTATTAAAAGAATGTTAATCATCAACGAATACTACGTAAAAGACCACTAGTGGGAGCATTTTATGGAGGCAGTTACGGACCGACTAATTTATTCTGCAGCACAGTTGGCGATCAGTAATCCCCGGATCCCCAGAACAGAAGCCCTATAGGACTTGTACCCAGAACAACGTGAGCCTGTCCTTACACATCCACACACGTGACGCAGTTTTTCAGTTCTGTCACTCGTCCTAAACTTGTCGCATCTTTTAGAGCACACGCAAAATATTCTTTTTTACTTACTTACCTGGACGTGCTTTCCAATTTGCCGACCGAGTAACGTCGGCGTCCTCAAGGCATCCCGCCTGGACAGGCATTGTTCATGCATTTTTGAATGGTTTGAATTGAATCGTTAATTATATGCATGGTAACCGAGAGACTGCAGGGCGATACAGGGTTTTTTCGGGGGCAAGGGGCACCGTTAATGTTATTACTGCTAACCTGGCGCTTAGCAAAAATACCAAACGCCTTACCAGTGGAAGCACCCGCTGCAGTTAATCCAGTTTAGGCGCTCTCAGTGCAAACGTTAACTTCCCCTCGTGAGACTATTCTTTCTTTTTATCAACTGTATACGATAAACTAAGCGTAATATAATTTGACGGGGCGTTAATTACTTTTGCGCGCTCCTAGGCCTGTTTTTGTTTTTTTTTCTTGATTCCTGTTGTAAAGCCTAAAAGGTCGGTGCTGAGATTGCATTATCTGAAGAATGAGCGTGGATTGGAACTACCTGCCTGCCTCCATAGCCAGTGTTTCGGACAATGCCAGCTTTAAAACACATTAACGTTAATCAAGAACGCCACGTGTATGCTTATTACGCGGTGTACTACACTTTTCCTTTACGCCTTCTGACCTGGAAATTATAACAGAATGCATATAATTGAGCTGTTCTGATGAAGCGAATATATATCTTCAACAGCAAAACGTAAAGCGCATCAATTGTGCAAGCACGTAATTACCGCCGGCATTGCAGAGCCTTGCAGACAGTGCATATCTTGACACGGCTGTTGGCATCTGCATGGAGGACACCGCGCTGAATTGCTAGTTCGCGCGTAATCAACGAAGTAATGCACAGTTACGACGCTGGACTTTACAAAAACTTGTAATGCGCTTTAGTGAAGATATAAGGCCCACCTGTTCCCTATATGACCAACGCTGCAGCGGTGTATATGTAGAGCTCCCAGCTCCTTTCATCGCATTCCGGGTGTATGTGGGTTCGAGTCCTATTGAGTGGAACTTTTCCATTTCAAATGTATGTTCATTTTTCAGACATCTACTTCCGTTACGGAAGTACGTCACTGATGTCTTGGTGGACCCTAGCATAAGACACTTTCATGTTAAAAGAAATGTGGGCGTACGTAACTGGCTGTGTCTATATACACGTCTATTGCGTTGCGTCTCGTGTAGTAGCGCTACACATTTGAGCACTTACACGATTCGGACGATTAAGTGCGTCTAGGCTATACCTCGGCGTTTCTTGAGAGCTCAAGCGGCAACGTTTATTCCCCGTAGGAACAAATGGAGCCTTCTAATAGGGCTTGCTTGAGGGAGCTTGCACGTGTCAGGGGGACCAGAGTGCTGTACGGCTTGCTTACCGGCGACGTAACGTGTCTACGTCTTTAATCCGGGTTTTATATGCGTTAGTTACGGCTCATTATGGTATACGCGGTATTTGTTGGTACAGGTTATAGGGTAGGTATACCCGTTATCTTATGTATGCGGCCTGGTGACAGATCAGCTGCGGCCGGCTTGCCTGCAGAGGCAGTCTTCGTTGTCACGAAAGTGAGAAAGCACCCCCTCCCCCCCAGCATTACGACGGAATCGAACTGCCGGAAGGTTCTTTTTGTTGTTGTTGTTGTTGATACATGGTAACTATTCTGGATGTTCACACTCGTATGCGGTGTTGGGAAGTACAGATTGTACACTGCCCGGACGGTTGTCTTGAAAATTAATGGTGTCCTATCTATCTATCTATCTATCTATCTATCTATCTATCTATCTATCTATCTATCTATCTATCTATCTATCTATCTATCTATCTATCTATCTATCTATCTATCTATCTTGTCTGTCTGTCTTCCGTCCGTACTGCAAATGTCCACAATTGCTGTGTGAAGTGTTGTGCACTACTGTTCAGAGAGTGCTCTGTGTTTTTTTTTTTTCCTTCTGTGGTCGTTATTTGCTCACTCCCAGAGTTGGTCAGCAAAAGCGAACCGCATACTCGTCTGCTTTAACTCTCTGCCTGTGCGTTGCTTGCACTCCCTCTCTCTGTATCTGTCTGTCTGCCAATGCATCTGTCAATCTCAAACGTCCTGTGCCATCTGGTAACACACTACTACCTTTTGAAAGCTCATAGGATCTGCACATTGCCTTTCTTCCTTTATACAGTGCCTATGACGAAGAAAATAGTACGCGCTCATAGCCGTGGTCCCCATATGTGCATTGTGCTTTCCTGCGCTTCTGCGACCTTTACCACCGCGCATGTGGAACAGAGTGAGAAAGTGTAATGTCGACTATGAATAATAGCCATCTTTTTTTCCCCCCTTCTTGTGCAGGTACTCGCTGCGCTATTCCCCGTCACCAGTGGAATCATCGCTGGTCCACGATGACGTGTTGCTACCAATGGACGCTCTCATGATGAAACGGGCCTCAGTCTGAGTACAGCTGTCTGGTGGTTCTTCACCACCCTCGCCACTCTCTGGGAATAATATCTGGGTCGCGAGGCTCCGGGAACATTGGTCGCTGTACCTTCGCGCCGCAGCGACCGCCGCGCTCTCCTTCCTGCTTTTATTTCCCCCATCTATCTTGTTATTATTCGTCTTACTCCAAGTATTATCCCTCTATCTATTCACTTCTTCCGAATCGCTCCCACTCGTCCGAACGCGCCGCTCAGTCAACGTCCGTACCACGTGATCGAACAAGGGCCGGCGCGGCTCGCAGGCCTGATAAATCGTCGTTCGTACACTTTGGGTCCTCGTTCTAGTCCCGTCGACATATGTCGCGGCAGAGCGGCGCACTGTCGCAAGATGTATTATTGCCGCGATTACCAACGCCGTGTAGTAGATGTGTAGAAAAAAGCGGGGAGAAGGGGGAGGTAGAAGGTGGCCTGAGGGTTCGTGCGATTCGATCAACTAGAGGGTTAGTTCATCGATGCATCCGCGCCTGTCGAGCGGGAGAAAGAAGAACGCGGCTGATTAAGCAACTTGACAGCTTGTGGTATCCATACGTCTGTGCAACAACCTATAGCAGCAGACGACAGAGTTCTGAAGTATTCAATGCATTGACAGAAAAAAAAAAGAAAAGAAAAAAAAACCGGTAGTGTGCTGGCTTATGCAGTATTTCGGCAAAGTGCAGGGTTGTGAAGTGCATGCTACATGTGTAAGATATCTCAAAGAACGTGCTCAAGTGCCGTTAACTGCATTTCGTCTACAGACAGTATTATATTTGCTCCGAAACTGGGTTTTATTACTGCTAGTTCAAAAGTTATAATATATGACATTGCCAGGTCGCCACATATATCACCATGTTCCAATATAACTCGTATTATCAGGCCACTTACCGTGACTTTCGGTTGATATTAATCAGACAACCAGAAATTAATTTGCTTGAAAGCGATCGGACCTTTAGTGTAGCTACGTTTATAGCATAGGCAAGGCCTCGAACCAACGGATTTTCATACAAGTTCTCAGTATGTTTTCGATGGGTCACAGCAGATCGTCCAACAGACCGACCAACGCATCTTGTACACACGACTTGTGGGCACCCATTACCGAGCAAGAAGTTTTATTATGAGCCGCACATCCTTCTTTGCGTCGTGCGATGAATGCTAATGCTAACGTTTGGTGCAAAGCGAGTATGCTTATCATTACAAAAGTGTCGCATGTAGTTATATCAGGAATTTGACGTATCGGGCTACGTAATGACACATGTCTGTATATGTGCTCAATTCTTCATAGAGCTTACCTGACGATTCTTGTATAGGTCTTGCATTGCCATAGACAAATATGGCCATATACGGACATGGCATATGAAAAATATGGGCATATATGGTCATGTACAGACATGTGCCACGTATAAGCCCAGTATGCTTAATTCCCGATATAGCAATATATGCCTATCGGGCGATATGTAGCACTTAACCTATATGGCTACATTTGTCCCGTTCCTGTTCCTGTGGCAATTCTTGTGTAGGTCTTGTATGGTCACATATGTGGCTCTATTCTGAAATCGGCAAATAAGGTCATCTACGTAAACGTGCCATACATAGTCCGATATTCCCCATGCCTGGTATGTCCATATATGTCATTTCTGTAAAGGTACCCGTTCCTCTCTTTGCGCGCCTAGAAACGGGCTTCCTTTCCTCTAGTCGTCTTGTCGCGCTGGCTGTGCGGCGCGCCTCGGACGCGTGGGAGCCGTTCTATCGCCAGTACAAAGGAACAGTGTCCGGTATTTTACAAAGTGCTTCACGTAGATGAATAGTCGAGCGGTGAACGTTTCCTCATCATCAGGGTATTACTGTCGCGCTGTTCTTCGTGCTCAAGGGCGCGGCAGAGACATCAAGGTCTGTGCTCCTGGAACTTTCGTCGTCCGGCGCCGCCGTCTCTTTCCAAGACGAAAGGTACGATAGACTCACTGAACTGTGACACCATTCGCTTCTTTGAAGCCTCCAATGGTGTGACGTGCGCTTTTTTTTTCTTTTTTTTTTCTCTACCACGACTGAGGCCGTGCGTTGCTTGACTGGAAGAGGAGGAGAACACCGTAAAGAATAACTCGTCCTCGGGATGCGTGGAATGTGTTATGTGTGTGCGCGTGTCTTCGAGGGTTGTACATATAATGTGTCACAAACGCTGTGAACTGTGTTTCGCTGAGAACATCTACCGTCTGTTCGGAAGAAGCGTAGTTACTGGTGTCTATTACGTAGCCACAGTTGCTGGTGTGAGGGTGAGGCTCCGGCCCGACGCCCGAACTGCATTTGCTGGTGTTGCGTTCCGGTCTCGCGGCTTTTCTCCTCGTAAGCGACTGCTTTGTTTTCTTTCTCTGAAAGAATACTGGACTCGGCAGGAGTAGCGTAGAGTTGCTACATAGGCTGTAGAGTAACTCTAATGTCGAGTTGCTGCCGCAGCTTGACTGTGAAGTCATCCCTGTTTGGAAGCCGGCTTGCTTGCATACTCGACGATTCTTTCTTGGTGTGACAGCTGTCTCGGAAGACACTCGTCTACTCATAAAGCGACCGGTGGGAGTTATTGCAAAGCCCTCGGGGGTCTGTAAGTGTGGCGGCGCGGATCTCGGAGGCCACTGTTACGCGAAGTCGTGTGTGAGCAAGTCGGGGTGGTGCTTGTCTTGAACTAAGATCTCAGAGTCGATATTCATGATAGGAACACGTGGCCGAGGCTGCTTTGAATGTTCCGTAGAGTCTATTCTATCTGTCGTCCCTGACTCTAAGAACGCCCGAGACGTTTTCGTTAGTCAGCGCTGACTACCTGAAAACAGTGCCCTAGGCGCTCCATACATGCTGTCCGCAACAAACTGGGAAAACCGTAGTGACGTCATGTGATTGTCATGGAGAAAGTTAGCCACCCGTTAGCCTCACGCTCACACCGGCAAAAGGCTGTAGTAATCTATAGATTATTATCATTATGATTATTTGATGGATGCTATAACGTGTTGCTGCCCGCGAGTCTGTCGTACTTATCTTCCGTTGTTGGGCTTTCAAACAGATTAACTTACGTATAGCTGTAGAACGCGTGAGTGTACGGCAGAACTTATTGGGAGATCAGGAGTGGAGACCTGACTTTTTAAGGTTGATTTTTTTCCCAGCTCCTCCGTTTTTTCGTCCATGAGCGAATTCGTGTTGCTGTCATAGGTGTATATTCAGTATGTATGCCGGTGAACAACACGCCGTACGAACATCATATCCTGTTTTTCTTTTCCGATGCAGAATGAGTCATGCTATATTGGAGCTCGTAAAACGTTGTAGTGACGATCATCTTAGCACTGACAAAGCGTTTCATCAGGATGGAATTGCTGGTGTTTGTCCTTTCTTTTTTTTTTCAAGGAATTAGAAAACAGGAACGAGTAGAACCACAACTGTTTCAGAGCACAGCGAACGAAACGCGATACTCTAAGCGGACGGCTTCCGACGATTTTGCGTCATCGCTTTGGGCAAGAGACGCCGAGCTGATTCGTCGTGGTACTCGGCGAAAGCGCGAGATCTTCCGAAGCAGTGTGGTTCATTCTGGTCCTTCTGTGGTCACCCAGCGCGCTCCAGTACCACAAAATGCGCCGACCACCGCGCGGTCCGCTTATCGCGTTGCAATCGCCGAGCCCTGTACACTGGAACAAATACGGTAGCTTTAAGCGTTATCTTTGCTTTAGCATTAACGTTTGTTGAAATTCATAAAGGCTACAGTCCCTAAAGTTCCTAGATATTTTTTTCCGTTCTTTAAGTAGCGAAAAGCTTTGATGTGCTGCTGGCGCATCTGATTGGTCGGCGTTGCTCTTGGTCGCCATGTTCTACCTAAAGCTGTTACTTGAATGCCGCAGCGAGAGAACGCCAAAGAAAGTTGCGCGTTTCAGTAGGTGTTTCCTTACATACGGCACGTCCGCTATCATATATGATAGGAACGCGCATGACTGCCGGACGCTATCTGCGCGCGCGTGCTCCGCTCCACGTGTTTAGGAAGAACATGGCTGCCGAAGCGGGCTTTGAGCGAGTTGTCGCTACTTAAAAACGGAAGAAAGATCTAGGGACTTGTCCCCTTACATGAGAATTCGGTGTGCTCCATAAATCGAGAACCTAAACACGAAGAAACGTGTCTTCAGAATGACGCAGCTACGCAGAATCGCACAGTTAGCATTGGGGTACCTTGTCAGTGGTGTTTTACCGTACTGTATGTGCGATAACACTGTGCCATCGTAGCGGGCACGTAGCTTCTTTAGTCGGGAAGACCTTCGTTAACGTGATGATATTGTGCGAGTGACTGGCGCAGGTCTTGAAGAAGGAAGTAGCTACGTGCCTAGCACGACGGTGCGGTACTACCATACTTGCCGCACGATAAGCCACCGTTGCTAAAACGACCTGTTGTTGATAGTTAAGGCGTTAATGTGCCTTCTCCTGTGCATGTTGTGTTTTGTAAGGTATGCATTGCAGGTATAAGGTATGCACTACTCACTCACCAGTCTCGGTGATCACTAACGGCGCATTCACACTGGTGACTGAACTAGGTCGCGCGATTTTGTTGGTCGCAAATGGTCGTTTTAGCCCGAAGGGAAAGTTCTTTTGTATAGTCGATCACGGACCGCGATTCTCCGGCTCTTTGATGGGAATTGCAAAGCTGCTGAACCAATCAGCGGCCCAGAAACTTGACGCCGAAATAATTGTGGCAACGCTGCAGCTTACTTTACGTGGTCATGGTTGTGCTAGCAAGGCAACAGGCGTCTCGTAGTGAGCAAGGCTCCCCTATGGGGAGTCGAAACGTCAGTAAAATTCGTGTTCTTCTTGGTCGGTGTATTTTTTCGCGTCTATTCAGCATGCCTGAAAAGAGGCACTCGCCTGCTTGACGAAGGTCAAGTCGCGGTCGCCAGTAGGGATATTGGTTGCCTTGAGCAGCCCGTCAGTCGCCTAAGAGGTGGGCAAGTCAGCAGGAGTCGTTACTGCAACTCTTTACGAGCTGAAGGATTGCGTTGCGGGTTGTTCGACACTTACATGTCCTCTGTTGAAAGAACCCAGGACCAAACCGATCAAGATTTGTTTCGACGTTGAATTAGCTCTTTTAGCTAGTAGACGACATCTTCACTCATGGACCAACCGAAGCAGTAAACGCCTCCAGGGCACATTCCCGGAACTCTTCTCTATCGCTCTAACCGTCGCAGGTTGACGTTAGGTCGGAGGTTTGTATCTTGGTTATGTGATCGTTCGGTGTTCGTCACTGGATGTGTGGGTGTATTTTTTTCTTCATTTTTTTTTCTACACAAGGCGTTGTTGTGAACCTCGCCTCGCGAAATGCTTCATCCATTTAATACTTTGTCTCACTGTTCTGTTGGGCAGGAACACAGCACCGCGAGTGAAAAGGACAGTTGATCACTGCGAGTTCGTCATTCGTTGTAGACATCGTTTTCTGAGAAAGATTACGCAAATACAGAAACACTTTACAAAAATGTTTTTGTAAAATATCCTTGCCTTAAATAAAGCTCCAACGTTACAGAGGCCTCTATGATTACAGCATGCGCGCGGTCATCACATCGCTGGCAGTTGTTGCGCCCCCAAGGTCACAGTGCTTTCCAAGGCCAAGAGAACAGTGGTGGCTTTCTTTTTCTTTTATTCACTTGAGAACTTGTAGAACTTGGAGCTGTACTTACAGAATGCACGTCATAAAACTACAGGCTGGCTTATGATGTACACCCCAATTCAAAACTGTCGTTTGGCATCATGCTGTTGCCCCGCCACAGTGGTGTAGTGGTTATGACACTCGGCTGCTGATCCCAAGGTCGCGGGATCGAATCCCTTCTGCGGCGGCTGCATTTCTGTGGAGGCGAGATGTCGAGGCCCGTGCACTGTGCGATGTCAGTGCATGTTAAAGAACCCCAGGTGGTCGAAATTTCCGAAACCCTCCACTAATATATTCAAATCGTGGTTTTGGGACGTAAAACCACATAAATCAATCATGGTGATACTTCGCATGAGCTACGACCTTTTTCCTTTGGTTCGGTCTGTGTTCCTGTTCAGCCGAACGGCAAACGAAGTGGGTTCCCATTAGCTTTTACCGTTTCAAACTGTGGCACTGTTTGTGTGTTTTGTGAAAACGTTCTACAACGCTGTTCGCGACTTGGGTGCGTGTCGTGCCATGATGAGAATTAAAATGACAGTCTCCATTAAAAGTCCGGGTACACCATTCAGAAGTGCTACGCGTTGCGTTCGCAGACAATGCATCTTGAATTTCGACCGTGTTAGCAGTGTCAAGAACGGAGGTTGTCGCTACTACCTTAGGAACTCAAAGCAAAATGGAGTGTTTCGGCGTCACTTTCAAGTTCCCGCTAAAACTGCCTGTGACATCGTGGATTTTGACAAAGCGTTTTCTGGGAGATGAGTTGCTGTTTGAAGCGCTGTCGCAGAATGCTGTCAGCGTTGCGGAATCTGTCAGAAACACTGGCTCATGCTGAAACTTTTCCAAACGCAGACAGTCGAAATTCTTGATGTGACCTTCAGCTCGACGACATTACACTAAAAGTTAGCTTTCTAGTATATTTGTTAATAGTTCAATGACCTTGAGTTGAGGAAACGCCAAGTACAGTTGAACCTCGTTATAAAGAGTTATCGATGTAACGAATTATCGGCTATAGCGAACTAAACATGAATTTTGGATGATGTCATGTCAGTGACATTTATTCTCTTCATAACGAAACCACAAACGCTAGAAGCATCACGTTTTCGGCCTTCATAAAGAAATATTTGCATCTACCGAGGCTTGAAACTCGAAAGGTGGCATCAAAAGCAAATAAAAAGCGGAAGTCAATTCACAACCATATATTCTTTTTTTCAAGAAAATTGCGCGAATTTTGGTCATCCAGCGCAAGCAAAAGAAGTTGATTGACTGGTTGCGCCACCTATCAATAATCAATGAACAATCGATAAGCGGCTAGGGCCCCGCGGACATGGTCAGAAGGCTGAGAAGCCACTTGGAGAAAGTGCAGACGACGAAAGCCAAAAAAGCGCGTCTTTTTAAAAAAAAAAAAAGAAAATCTGTAGGACCTCTGCGCGAGCCAGAACGGCGATTTGTTAGAGCGGCTTTTTGCCTCTGCTGTTACCAAAAGAATATCTCTGATATAGCGTCGTAATTTGTGCTATGTTATAACAAGGTTCGGCCACGTTATTTAAAAAGCCTCCATTTGCCTAAACCAATTTAGCACCACGTTTCAATGTCTCTGTAAGGTTAATGCAATGGCATTTCTGTGTTTTACCCCATGCGCACACAAACGAGGCCGAAGGGCTTGTCGCATCCGATTGTCTCCTCTGTGTATGAGTCTCGTATCCTCCAACAGAGCTGCCATTCGAGCGTAAAAAAAAAATGTCAAGTCCGGCCATTTTCTAAAACCCTTAAAGAAGGCCGTGCAACACTTTTTTTGAACATAGTCATCAAAACGCTGCCCGTCAGTCGTCGAGGTTCTTGTGAACGTATGAACCAAATAACATCGCACTGCACACACCAGGGAATTTGCAGTTTGGTTGCAAATACATGTGGAACGAGCCTGCTCTACTTCTCTGAACAAATGACGTCACAGTAAGGAGCACCAATTAGATCGCTTGACTTTCTTCGGTGCTCTTAAAGTTTACAATTTGCTTTGTTTGTTGAACTCGCAGCGATCGAACCAAACCATTTCTGATTTATTTTTTCGCGTTCATGAAACGACCAATGCTTGTCCTGCCTAAATGTGACGTAGTCGGCGCCCCTTGTGACGTCATTTCCCGAAGGAAGAGCAGGCGATTTCCAGTTGCATTCGAAACCGAATTGCTGCTCTCACTGCATTGACACATAAATTCACAGGAGCCTCTATGTCTAACGGGCACCGCTTTCTGACCATGTTCGAGCGGCGCTGCAGGGTCGCTTCAAATCCTGAGCGGTTAAGTATTCCAAGACACTGCGCTTCCAAGCTGTACAGCCTTGTTCAGTCGCGTTGCACTTTGACACCCATCAACTCTCTGCCGACGTCACGTCTCAAAACGGGATAGCTGCCAAGCATCGTCATAGTCATCGTTTCCTTGCGTAATATCACGTCTGTAGGACGACCGTTTAGGATTCCAGGATCTAGAGCATACAGAGCAGTTGTAAATGATATTTGTCGAACAAAGAGAGTGGTTGGCCGTGTTTATACCATCGTTACTGTAGTGAAACGTAGATTGATCGAGCCAAGATGTCCGTGTTTGTATGAGTGCTTCGCATCATGAACACCATTAAAAAGGGGAAACCTCTTATTTAGAGTCCGAGTTGAACAAATCAAAACAGTAACGCACGCAGACTCGCACGTTCTCAAGTAACGTTCACGGTATGCTTCCGAATAGTGGCGCATCTACGATAGGTTGCCAATATTTTCGTTTAAAAAGGCTTTGTTTATATTGGCATTGTAACTGGGCATTGACCCAGCTAAGCTTTTCCGCTTCTTCCTACTTCTAGCGCTTCACTAAAGAAACCTTAAACAAGTTTAATTACCTTCGAGCGATAGCGGGTCCAGTCATCGCGTCGCGCTGGCCTTGAGCCGCCGCAGTGCAAGTTGTGACGTCACGCCACGTGGTCTGCTGTGAAGAGTCGTGGCAGCTGTGCTCGCTCGGAGCCTCCCTGGTGCGGCACCAGACCTGTCTATATAGACGCTCTGTGTAAAAGGCGCAAGTTTCACGCGCACCTCTACGGGCCAGCTACCGCTGCAGTGCATTTGGGACTTAGCCGGTTTGGTGACGTCACTCGTGCGATTAGCTTACTTAGCGTTTGCAAAGGAAATGTGAACGGGCAGGCGACGATGGCGTCGACGCACCCTAACATGGCCGGGCTTGCGGCGGTATCACAAGGCGTCGCACAGATTAGCTGCGGACGAACCTTCGTTATCTATATGGCGAATGAGTTCTGCGCGAGCCCGCAAGGTGGAGTAACGTTTATGAAAGGGAAAATCAGCATCCACCCGTTTTGTAGCACAAGGCTACAAGGAAATCCATACGGGTTTCTCGGAAATGATAGCTTCCTAGCTGCCGAAAAATTCGTCCTGGTCCGGGGATCGAACCCGGGACCAACGCCTGGCCGGGGCGCTCGCTCTGCCAATTGAGCTAACCAGGAGGCTAGCGATCGACAGATCTATATACTGCACACCGATAGCAGTTTCTTGAGCTTCTCAGCGGTATCGCACGGTAAAGGGTTTGAGTAGAAAAGACACGGTTCGAGAAACGGGTAACCTGTAATCTCCTTGAGCTTCTATGACACAAAGTGACTTTATTTATTTATTTATTTATTTATTTATTTATTTATTTATTTATTTATTTATTTATTTCACCATGCTGTCAATCCTTCATAATTATGTGACAAGGACAATAGACAATGGTAGCATTCGCAAGAAATGCAGAGAAGGAAAGAGAGAATTAGAAATGACTTATTTGCGCCCATAGAAAATGACGGGCGAGAAATCTTCAGCCTCTGCCTCCATTCATGCACCTAACCGTCAGCTGGAATCCGTTGGGATTCGCATACTGTATTTACGCTGAATACGACTACTTGCAAACGCTACGATTGGTCGATGGTAGCAGTTTCAAGTTAGTCGGATTCAACGTGAGTACTGTATGCGAGTGTCCGTGCTCTTTCTTGCAAGGCCAGAAACACATAAGTGAGAACATCGTTTCTAGTTCAACTTAAGGTCACAACGTGCGGATATCTCTACAGAGTATGACGTTAAAAACATGTGCTTCAGTTAAGTAATACTGCGAATAACGTTACGAAGGAAATTCTGAAAAAAAATCAAAGAAAAAAAAAAAGGGGGGGGGGGGCGTTTCATAGACCCTTTAATACACACGTGCCCTTACAATGTGTTGCGCGTATAACAATGGTGTGAAACCATCGTAGAACACAATGATTGACTTGTAAAGTGAGTGAGAAGTTTGCGTGAGTGTTTATACAGCTTCAAAAAGACATCTTCCACTTTTATTCCTTGCCTTTAACGTGCAGTTGCGTCTGCTGTAATCACCACTTCTGCCGCTTGAAAGCTGTTTCTCGATTGTTTGGTTACGCGGTGTTGTCTTCACTTGTCGATGCAAGCGGAGTCTCACTGAGGGCGCTAGCTGTTTGCCAACAACCGCTTTTCTTGTTCTTCAAGCAGTGTACTAGAAAATTTTAAGCATGACGGGGGTAAAAAAAAACGAAAAAAGCTAGGAGGCGGCGTCACATAATTGCGCTAGCCTCGGCAAACCAACCTTTCCTAACGCCTTGGGCGCGGATTAGGACCACATAGTCGACAGACCTCTCGAGTTTGTTTGGACGCGGTAACATTTAGTGGCGCTTGGCCGTACATTAACTCTACCGCTTGCCTATCACGTGACAGAGGCCTGTCTCTTGTCTTTCTCTCCTCTAAATTTTTTTTTATGACTAGGCTTCAACATTCTCATGTGACACCCTTTCCTAGCTTTTTTGCTTCCTCCACGATATTAGGTAGGGTGATGACAATGGCAATTGCTTCTATGGCGCAGTTTGAATGCCGGCTCTGAATGCCACATTGAAATCCACGCTGCTTCATCTGCTCTTGGTATCGTACGGTTGTGTCAAACAAAGAAACAAGTTATTCTTGTTACGCATGCGAGTGTGTTGCTTTCATGTAGTATATAGGGAGTGGGGTGACTTCGGGTGCATGTACAGTGTGTCTTCTTCCACGTCAGCTTCTTCGCGGGAAACCTACAATGACATCGACGGTGTTTCTTCTGAGCCAGCCAGTCCAACTTGTGTCTGTGTGTGTGTGCGTGTGCGCGTGTGTCCGTTGTGTCAATCATCATCCATGTCTGGATTCATCCGCAACGCATCTGTATTTCTTCCGGAGGCTTTCTTTTTCTCGGTCATTCATGTGTAAATAAAGCGATCCTCGCTATACATTAAAGCATGCCATGATCATACGTGTCGTCTGTACGTTTTAAAATACTCCTCGATCCTTTCCAGGCCACCATGTCGTCTATGGTCTCTCTGCCACATCTTCAGGTCACGTGAGTGTAGGTTGGCATTCAAATTTTCCGCGGAATTAAGGCACAGAAGCGTGTAATTCTTATTGCATTGTTAAATTATTGAGAGTGCAAAAGCAGAAAACCTGGCATGTGTGTCTGAAGGTGGTAAAAGGTAGATGTATAGAATCCATGTATGTGTGGGCCGAAGCAGGGCTTCTGTCCTGGACAATGTGAAATTCCGTGACATTGTCGAATTCGCCATCTTGTCAGATATGATTGGTCGAGGGAACTTCTACCTCCTCCCTTACTGACTCATAATGCCGCCATTGCAAAATATGACAATATGACGGAATTTGACAGTGACCGGAATACCACTCATGTACCAGCTATGAGACTAAGCAGTGAACCAGCTGAATTAGAAGGGATCGGAAGGGAAAGACGAGATACAAGCCCTCAGTTCAGTGTTCCGCATGTCACGTCACGTGTTGGAGATGTTATAACGGTACCTTGGCGTGGTCCAGAAGTTGCGTGGCGGCAAGCGACTGTACAAGGGGGAGAGGGAAGCTTGAAGTGTCGCAACCGAAGCCCGGACAGCAGAACTCATGCGAACCAAACAAGGTGTCCGTTGCAGTGCTGACGTAATTCCGTAGCAGTGCTGACGTAATTCCGTAGCAGTTAGCGCCAAATATAGCCACTGGTGTAAAGGTAAGGGACGAGAGGAGGGCAGAGTGGTTCATGGAACGAGCGGGTGTCATTGAGGTCTTAGTGGAAGTGAAGGAGAAATGGGCATGCGCAAGGCATATCGTGAGAGGGCAAAGTGTCCGATGTTTATTAAGGGTAACAGGCTGGATTCCGAGAGAAGGCAAGCCTAGCAGCGAAGACAGATTGTCGAGCGGGCAAAACGAGGTGAAGAACTTTGCTGGGATAATGTGGTCGTAGTCTGTACAAGACAAAGTTAATTGGACGATTACTGCAGAGGTCTTGCAGTAGGCAGAGGTATTGGAGAGCCTTGTAGTAGGTGTAGACAATCTGGTGATAGCGATCATCGCCACAGAATACTTGCATTTTTTTTCCCCCAAAACCAGTTCTGATTATGAGAGACGCCGTAGTGGAGCTCTCCGGAAATTTCGACCACCTGGGGTTCTTTAACGTGCACTCACATCGCACAGCACACGGGCCTCAACATTTCGCCTCCATCGAAATACAGCCGCCGCGGCCGGGATTCGATCCCGCGACCCTCGGATCAGCAGCCGAGTACCATAGCCACTAGACCACCGTGGCGGGGCAATGACTCGCTCTACCGGATCACCTTGTTTGCACAAAATCGTCAAAACCGTTTCAGTGTCCCTTTAGTTTTACAAGAGCATGTATTTAGCCGGGAGTGAAGGCATAAATTCTGGTGTTTTACATGCCTTACACACGTTACAATTCAGAGGTCCTTGAGATGAGGGTGTGACTTATTTTGGATTCATTTAAACCACCTGAACATATTTAACGAGCCCCTAAACCCGAGCACGCGGGTAAGTTTGCATTTCACGCGCATCGAAATTCGTCCGCCTTTGGCCGCGGGCACCGTGAATCAGCGTTCCTCGAGCTTAGTATTGCAATGCTCTGGTCGCTTATTTACGACGGCGTGTGATATTAGGTTGGATGTTTGAACAGCAGGAAAGCAGCGGACAGTCATTTGCAGGTCTGAAACATCACTGGCTCCAAGTACTGCAATGCGATGCATTGAGCGAGCAACTCGACCAACGCCCCCTCGTACTGGAGTGACCACGTAATGTTCCAGTGCGGACACAAACAGCATGTAGTCCGGCGATGTGTCACTCCGTCATATATCTGTCGAACCGAGAAGGCTGATTTGACTAAGCCGGGGCTGAAGTTCGCGTCGCAAACTATTACCGCGTACTTCGCATTTCAGAATCAACTACAGAGAGGCCGTAGCAGCCATATAAGCTAACAGTAGCTTACAAAATGGTGAGTTAGGCAGCATAGTGGAAATAGAGAATGTCCAGAATAAAGCAGTAGATTGGTTTACTTGAACTGGCGTTCTTACAGAGCTAATATACATCTTATTGACCTTATTGATCGCTACTCGATGCCTTGTATTTCAATAATATGTTCTTTTATATAAAAGGTAAGTCTGTGAGAGTTTACCCTCGTAATGATGGACAGCACAGCGAGACTTAGCGAGTGCCGCCGATCGTGTCGCGCATGTCGCCTTTCAATGTGTGCCTGAGCAACGTGCTATTACGATGATAATCAAAGGAAGTAGGCGATAGTCGAGGATATCAACAGTTATGTCTTCATTTGTTTGCATTGCAAATATACAATGACGGGAACAAAGATAAAAGCTGCTATAAAGCAGCTTGAGCTTTTATACCCCGGTATGCAACATGGTGGAAGCAAGCGCAGAAAATAATGCATAAACATAATCACGATAATAATTACACAACAATTAGAAGCAACATAATTTCAACATTATAAAAAAGCACATGAATAGAAATGCAGGTCAAGAAAGAGTAGTTCGTCCAAATAAAGTAATTGAAGAATTGAATAGTATTATAATACAGATGAAATTATCATTGCACACACTTCTGAATGGTGCTTATACCATCAAAGGAGAAAAAAAAAAAAACAAGGGAGTGATCAAATGAGTGAGGAGAGTTGTGACTGTGTTGTGTCTGCGGTTTGGAATTCAGCGTGATGAAGTGAGTTGAGTAATCTGAGTAATTTGCTGTTTTTATCATTTGCACGTCATAATTTGCCTGCCATACTTAGATATCCATTACCCAAAAGGTTGACGATTTTCGCGCTATTGACACCCTCAAAATAGCACCTAAATCTTGCTCCTCGAATTTGCAAAATGATATATAAAAAACGAAAAACATGACGAATACGGCAACGTACGCGGCCAAACGGCTGCAGGAGGAAATCGGGCCTGCCCGCACAGGGAATTGCGTTCGAGGTCGGCGATGGATGAATGAAGGAATGAATGAATGAATAATGAGTGGGTGGCAAGGAGGTTTACAGTAACTTTCTTGGTTTATGAATGTATGAGTGGGTTGGTGGGTGTGTGAGTTGGTGGGAGATCTGTAAGACACCTAGCTCAACCTTTAATACGGCCCAATGTCCTGCTTCACTGAGGTAACTCCTTTCCTTTAAAAAGAAGAAGAAAAAATAAAGATATGAATGCAAAACCTTCAACGCTTTCCGTTATAGCAACCTTGGTTCTCATGCTACATTGAACGTCCCGCCACGGTGGTCTAGTGGTTATGGCACTCGGCTGCTGATCCGAAGGTCGCGGGATCGAATCCCGGCCGTGGCGGCTGCGTTTCGATGGAGGCGAAATGTTGAGGCCCGTGTGCTGTGCGATGTCAGTGCACGTTAAAGAACCCCAGGTGGTCGAAATTTCCGGAGACCTCCGCTATGGCGTCTCTCATAATAACAGCTGGTTTTGGGACGTTAAACCCCACAAATCAATCAAACCATGCTACATTAAACTAGTCCTTTCTTTTCCGCCTCCACGCCGTCAATTGTCTTTCATTGATTTCTATCGTACACTTGTTCGCCTTTCCTATGCTGTCCCTTAAACGCAGCGTAGTAGCCAAAGCTGGGTGGATATCTTCACATTCATGCTTGCATTTTTCACATTCCACGCTTGGAACACGAACAGCGCACTGTGTTGCAGCAGCGCAACAGCGGCAACAGAGACGCTAGCCACATCTTCGGGAACTGGCGGTACTCCCCAAGGCGAGTCTCCGACGCTCGTTGTCGCTCATCCCAGAAGTTCCCTAGCTGTTTCCCAAACTTCCCGGATGCGCTGTTTTCAAACACAGTTAAGGGGAAGCTGAACGAATGAATGATACACAAAGAGATTTTATACTTTACCTTCTGATTTATTATGCAACGGTATCAACTAGCCCAGCTTTAGAGGCGACTGACGTTCTCAACCGTTTGGTTGCGGACGCTAGCGGTTGCTGATCACATTTTTATCGTTGCGTATAGTGAGAACAGAGCTCAGAGATCTAGAAACAGAGTGTGTCGTCGATGAGCGCTATTTCATGTTGCTAGCCAGGATTTCGGAGTTATCGAGTTCCGCTAAGAAGCTTCATTGATTGATTTGTGGGATTTAACGTCCCAAAACCAGCTCTGATTATGAGAGACGCCGTAGTGGAGGTCTCCGGAAATTTCGACCACCTGGGGTTCTTTAACGTGCACTGACATCGCACAGCACACGGGCTTCAACGTTTCGCCTCCATCGAAATGCAGCCGCCGCGGCCGGGATTCGATCCCGCGACCTTCGGATCAGCAGTCGAGTGCCATAACCACTAGACCACCGTGGCGGGGCGCTAACAAGCTTCAGCGCGAAAGTGCGGGAATGCGGACCGGCGTAAAGCATGGAAATAATGAGACTCATATAGCACAGAGCGGTTTCAGTGCCGGAGAAAGAAAGAGAGAGGGAGAAAGAGAAATCAACATTAGGAAAGAAAGAGCATGAGGGAGGAGGAGAAAGGCATTCGTCGCACGAGTAGGTGGAGCTGCTTTTGGGGGACTGCGCTGAAGACGTGCGCTGAAGGGTCAATCAATCAGTCTTTCATTTCACAGGAGCTCTGTCTCTTTGTACGCCTGGCATTTTACATCGTTCGCTGAAAACTGCATAATAAGTGCATGGTTGACCATTTTGTTTCGAAAGCTGTTATCCCAATTACACAAATCATTCAGTAGCCTCATTAAGGAAACAAAATCGCAATCGGCGTACAAGGACCAGCTCAAATTCTGCGAATAGAGCCCATGAAAAGCACAGCTTGCGGATCACAGCTGCGTATAAGGAACATGAAGGGACGGTTTACATGAAACACAACCTGTTCCTCTGCTGAAGACTCGCACACTATTTCGACCGCGGATGCACTGGCTGCCTCAGTACCTCCTTCGTCAACTTCGACAAATGTCTTGTGGAACACATCCGAAGCTGAGAGGTTAGCGTTCTCGCATATTCCTGTAAGGTCCGCGTCGGCAGTAAAGAAATCTTCAATGCCCATGGCTCTCAGCGTCTGCTTGAGACTAATTGTCTGCTCTAGTTTAAATTTTGGAAGGTAGAAGTCGACGTCCTCCTCCAAGGCTAGGGACTTGAGAAGACTGGACAGTTTGGAAACGGTGAGACGTGTTTCTAGTTGGGGCAGACCTTCGATGTCGTCGGGTAGTAGGATGACCATGGAAGCCATTCCTCCCTGATAGGGTACCTCCAGCGTGCTTACGCCAAGGTCGTCGCTGCGAGTCATCTTGTAGTCGTCGTTTGTGTACATCATGTCCACTTCCGTTTTGTTCCGCTTGTCCAAATGGAAGACGGAACGTTCCGTTTGTTCGGGGTCGAACTGAAACTTCCACAGGCTCTTGAAGTAGATGACATTCACCAGGACCAAGCTAGTCGAACCGTCCACGCTTCCGTGAGGAAGCAGGTCTTTTATCTTCGACTCCGTTGCTTGCTCCACCCAGGCATTGATGTGTTGCCTAACTGTCTCGCCGTTGTTTTGGAAGTCGACCGGTTCGATTATGGCGTCGTAAATGTTCCGAACTAGAGTGAGGTAGCTGTCCAGGACCGGAAACGTCTGTTCCGAGAACATCCGGTTTGCCACGTGCAACCTGACTTCAGGAGCAAGACCGGCCAGTTTAGACCGGAAGTTGGAGAAGCTTTTGTGAACGTCTTCACCGTTGACGTGTAGGGCATCGGCGAGCTGCTTGGAAGTGTTGTTTCGAGATCCGGCCAGAGCCATGCACAGTGCTTCAGCGATGCTGAACGGTGAGTAGACGATGTTTTCAGAAGAACCACTCTGCGACGCAAGCTGCTTGTACAAGTCGATGGAAAATGTGAGCAAGGAGTCGCCGAGCTGACTGGCTGCCATTCTTGTCCAAGTCTGCGAAAGAATGATGAGTATAATGCAAGAAAAATAGGTTTGTTGTTTCTCTGTAGTAGTCGTGAAATGTGAGATTTTCTTTCAAAGCTCTCCCTTTCTCAAAAGTCAAAGTATTAAAAATGAAATACAATTTAAAACAAATAGGACAAGGACTTAAAGGGATGCGTCCAGATAGTGTACAAAATTAAATATAGGAATAAACATTCATGTTGCTTATTAAACGCTGACATTCAATGTCAGCTGTGCTTACAGAATGCACATCATAAAACTTCAGGCTGGCTTATGCTGATCACCGTAATTCAAAACTGCCGTTTGGCATCATGCTGTTGCCCCGCCACGGTGGTCTAGTGGCTATGGTACTCGGCTGCTGACCTGAGGGTCGCGGGATCGAATCCCGGCCGCGGCATCTTCATTTCGATGGAGGCGAAATGATGAGGCCGTGTACCGTGCGATGATTGATTGATTTGTGGGGTTTAACGTCCGAAAACCAGCTCTGATTATGAGAGACGCCGTAGCGGAGGGCTCCGGAAATTTCGACCACCTGGGGTTCTTTAACGTGCACTGACATCGCACAGCACACGGGCTTCAACATTTCGCCTCCATCGAAATGCAGCCGCTGCTGCCGGGATTCAATCCTGCGACCTCCGGATCAGCAGCCGAGTGCCATAACCACTACACCACCGTGGAGGGACGTGCGATTCTGGTGGGACTACATGACAGCGAGAACGGTCATTTGTTCCAGCTTCCTGGAACGAACGTATGCAAAAGAATGCTGTGTGGGTGTGATGGGCATTATGTATGTGACAGTGTTCCTTACTCTTAGTCGGACATACACATATACATATGTTAAACCTACGAATCATTGTACAGATTGTGTTTAGAACTAAAGGCAAACGATATAGAGCGCAGTGTATTCCGACTAGGGGAGAGCTCGTTAAAACCGTCCCTGAAAGAGTACGTCGTATTCTACTATGGGAGAGCTCCGTAGAACTGTCCCTGGAAAGCTCTGCAGCGAACCAGTCAGATTGTTCTGATTAGAACAAAAGGTAAACAATTCAGAGTACATCGTAACCTATTTGCTATGGGAGAACTGTGCACAGCGGCCTCTGTGAAGGGGAATCCGCACCAGTTTGCTATCACTGGAATTACAGTACAAGTAAGCAAATCTTACGATGTACGACAGACAGCGAGAGATACATGACTGAATACGCACCTCTTAGGAGCTCCTATTATATGGAACCACGGAAAACGCAGCGAAATCACAACCAGCAGATTGTCGACGTCGCCGTTTTTGCTTCGCGCTACGTGCTTAGCGAACACGCGGGAACGACGATATTTAGGGGAACGGTATCGCTATCGGTTCAGGCGTGCGCGATAACCAAACAAAAGGAAAGCAAAAGAAAAGCATTGCACCTACGTCCGCCCGCCTATTGCACGGCCTCACCGCAACGGAAAGGTGTCGCAGATATTGCCGCATTGTGTGCGGCGGCATCGGACACTTCATGGCGCTGTAGTCTTAAGTGGCACGTATTAATTTACGGGCGAGCCGACAAGACGGCCGTGTCGGAATTCGCTCCAATTCACCCGCCCTTCGTATCCAGTCACGTAGCTTTTAAGTGAGGAGCACCTTAGGGCTGGCCTGCGGCCCATCTCTGCTGTAGTCACAGTGGGCCCACCAGTGCAGTTAGTGTGTGCGCATTTGTGGGCCGATCTTGGAGGCAGTGAGGTCAGACAGTGTATCTGTAGGTTTTTCGGAGACGGATTGCCAGCTCTCCCGGCCGCGCAGAAAGCAAAGTTAAAGCCATATTTGCAGTTTAAAAGCTACATTTACCTTCATGCTCCTCTTTAATACCCCTGTCACACGAGGCAACTAAAGTGCATTTTGAGCGAGTGCACTTACGCTCACAGAGTGCACTTACGTTCACGCGCTGCTACACGAGAAACAGAAGTGTGCTTTGTAAATGTACATTCCCCTAGCGGACGTGGCCGCAAACTGCCCAAGGGCGGGAATAGCGAGGTTTTTCGTTTAAATATGATTTGTTTAAATACACAGCAGCATTTATAATAACGAAAACAATGTATTAAAAATGCTACGGTCGCCGCGTTGTGCATTAGCGTATGTGTTTACAAGCCACTGCTACCGAGGCTACACACTTCGTCGCCGCGAAGTGAGTTCGGCGAACGCACTTGCCTGCAAGTGCACTTTGCAGCGAGTGTCACTAAACGTTCCCGTGTGACAGCGTGCGAATGACACTAGCGGCGAAGTGCACTCGCTCAAAGTGCACTTTAGTTGCCTCGTGTGACAGGGGTACAATAAATGATAGGGTTTTACAGGCCAGAACCATGTTATGATCATGAGGCACTCTCCGTGGTGGAGGGCTCCGAAGTGTAGTATTGACCGCCTACAGTGCTTTAACGTGACTGCAACTTGAACTACACGCGTTCTTTCTTCTTTTTCTTTCTTCCCCCCCACCCCCCTTTTTTTTTTTTCTTTTGGTGTAGATAACCTTAGAGGCTGAGCTTGTCGGCGTGCATCTGCTACCGTCAAGGGAAAGGAAGTTGTCATCCTATGGTCAAAAAACAAGTGTGTAATGGATAAAACCGGTTCGAAATGAATTAACATGATTTAAACTAATTTAAAGTAAAGTCAGATTTAATTGCGTTATTAATAGAAATTTGTTAAATTCAGTTTCGCGCTCCTCCACGGTGGTCTAGTGGCTATATGGTACTCGGCTGCTGATCCGAGGGTCGCGGGATCGAATCCCGGCCGCGGCGGCTGCATTTCGACGGAGGCTAAATGTTGAGGCCCGTGTGCTGTGCGATGTCAATGCACGTTAAAGAACCCCAGGTGGTCGAAATTTCCGGAGACCTCCACTACGGCGTCTCTCATAATCAGAGCTGGTTTTGGGACGTTAAACCCCATTAACCAATCAATCAAATTCAGTTGCGAAAATTGTGTGGGTCCATCCTGTAGGCAGTGAAGTCATACGGTGCGTGTGCGTGTGTGGGCCGATCTTGGGGGCAGTGTACCCAGACAGGCTTTTGCGATGCCAATGTTCAAAACCTTATCGTAAATTACACATTTTACGGAAAGCGCTGAAATATGTCCTCTAATGACTGGCTCTGTTGTTGTTTTGTGGGGTTTAACGTCCCAAAACCAGTTCTGATTATGAGAGACGCCGTAGTGGAGGTCTCCGGAAATTTCGACCACCTGGGGTTCTTTAACGTGCACTGACATCGCACAGCACACGGGCCTCAACATTTCGCCTCCATCGAAATGCAGCCGCCGCGGCCGGGATTCGATCCCGCGACCCTCGGATCAGCAGCCGAGTACCATAGCCACTAGACCACCGTGGCGGGGCAATGACTCGCTCTACCGGATCACCCTGTTTGCACAAAATCGTCAAAACCGTTTCAGTGTCCCTTTAGTTTTACAAGAGCATGTATTTAGCCGGGAGTGAAGGCATAAATTCTGGTGTTTTACATGCCTTACACACGTTACAATTCAGAGGTCCTTGAAATGAGGGTGTGACTTATTTTGGATTCATTTAAACCACCTGAACATATTTAACGAGCCTCTAAACCCGAGCACGCGGGTAAGTTTGCATTTCACGCGCATCGAAATTCGTCCGCCTTTGGCCGCGGGCACCGTGAATCAGCGTTCCTCGAGCTTTATTGCAATGCTCTGGTCGCTTATTTACGACGGCGCGTGATATTACGTTGGATGTTTGAACAGCAGGAAAGCAGCGGACAGTCATTTGCAGGTCTGAAACATCACTGGCTCCAAGTACTGCAGTGCGATGCATTGAGCGAGCAACTAGACCAACGCCCCCTCGTACTGGAGTGACGACGTAATGTTCCAGTGCGGACACAAACAGCATGTAGCCCGGCGATGTGTCACTCCGTCATATGTCTGTCGAACCGAGAAAGCTGATTTGACTAAGCCGGGGCTGAAGTTCGTGTCGCAAACTATTACCGCGTACTTGGCAGTTCAGAATCAACCCTCGCCATTGGGCGAAAGCGCCCTTCTTAAGTAGGCAGAAGTGCTAACTTTGCCAAGACAGGCCTGCCGCCGAAAGAACCGTAGCGTTACTGCCCCGAGAGCGTAAGCCAATACTTCGAATAACTTGGCGCGCATATAAAGCTGCCTCTTTTCTATTCTGCGAAATACGAACCTTTTCTTT
This sequence comes from Hyalomma asiaticum, assembly GCA_013339685.2. NCBI lineage: Eukaryota > Metazoa > Arthropoda > Arachnida > Ixodida > Ixodidae > Hyalomma > Hyalomma asiaticum. The sequence goes on along the minus strand of CM023487.1, from coordinate 32,611,595 downwards.
CTTTCTTTCTTTCTTTCTTTCTTTCTTTCTTTCTTTCTTTCTTTCTTTCTTTCTTTCTTTCTTTCTTTCTTTCTTTCTTTCTTTCTTTCTTTCTTTCTTTCTTTCTTTCTTTTCTTCTTTCTTTCTTCCTTTCTTTCTTTCTTTCTTTCTTTCTTTCTTTGCAGCAGTTAAAAACCCAGCTCATTCTGTGCGGCATTAATTATAAGTCTGCTGTAGAGACCCGCTATCGCATTTAATAATAATGTTGGCGGTGCGACGTAGTTTCATGTTTGTACCGAGTGACGAGAAAACTTTGAAAGTAACCGTATAAGACGGATCGCTTCAGCGGTACCCGATGGGTCCAACTCCTGCTAAATAGTGTATGATACGGGAAGAAACATTAGCGACTATTAGGACACTCGCGAAATATTGGTCGCGGAGGTGCGCGCGTGTTGATGCAGTAAACCTGTACGTTCTCCGTTCACGCACATCCGCTTCGGTGAAACGCGTCAATGAACAGGGGCCGGATGCGTCCCTCATTGTTGAGAAAGTACCGACGGGCTTTTGTTTTAGGCGACGCGAGCTAGTGGCTCTTCCAATCTCGTGGAAGGTTGTTTTATGAAAGCTACTTCTACGGTATTGTGAGTGCTATATCGACCGCAATTGAAAGGTGTGATTGTGCCTGCGATAGACCTCCGAGTGGAGGCGTGGTACTGTACAATTATTCTTATTTTTTAGATTTTGCTAGGATATGTGTTACGGCGTAATAAATTAAGATCTGTGTCTGCGTAATTTTCCCCCTGTCATCGTGAGATTGCGTGCCGTTTTTTTGCCGCTCAGATATGCACCAGCATGCCCGCCTGCAACAATCAGTCACTGGTCTTGAAAGTAAGTTTGGCGCGCTATATTGTATAATGTCTGATGACGCGCTCTACTTGTTGCGATGCAGGACGCTAAACTATTGTGCCAACCGTAGTAAAAGGTGACAGGAATGTAGAAACCAATGTATGTCGTTTTGTGAAACAGCACCAATGAGTGCTTTCATAAAATGCCATTTAAGAAAACCTACCCCCTTTTGTGATGGTTCACATAAGACAGACAGACAGACAGACAGACAGACAGACAGACAGACAGACAGACAGACAGACAGAGAACTTTATTTGGTCCTGAGGACCTACGCTGAATGACTGCCTTTATAATATATTGAAGAAATATGAAAGACTATAGGGTAGTCAGCGGTAATTAATGCCTAAAGGACTACATTGTGACTGATTACGATTGTTAGGACGTTGCGATGTGTATGCCACAATTTAAAAACACTGTTGAAGTCACAAGACAAAGCCTAAAGGACTAAATTGTGACTGATTACGATTATTAGGACGTTGCGATGTGTATGCCACAATTTAAAAACACTGTTTAAGTCACAAGACAAACACTCGTCTACAACCTGAGCCTGGAATGGTAACGCCACTTAACATAGGTTCCTACGTCACATGTAACCTATGCTTGAAGAAGCTTTTACGTTCACCTAATTGACGATATACTGCTGCTCTGCGTGTGTGCATGTGCAACGTGCATCTTCTACAACGTGCTCTCTCAGTCAGAGTCATCCGAAGAAGCAGGCGTTGAGGAACTACTCTCTGATCCTTCTGCTTCTACGCCATCAGCCAGTGACGGGCATGCGTCCGACCCAAGGTCTCGCACGGAACCGACGAAAAGGATGACGTCCGGTTCAACACTGCGGATCAAGAACATGAACGGGCGGTTCACATTGAACTGAGGGGTGGAACAGTAGAACATGAACTTGACGGCCGTAGCGGCGGCTGCCTCCGTGCCTTCCTCGTTCACGTCCACGAAGGCCTTGTGGAACACTTTGGACACCATAAGATTTCCCGCTTTGCAAATTCCACCGAGATCGGCATCTCGCGTGAAGAGGTCTTTGATCCCCATGGAACTCAGCGTTTCTTTGAGTTCGACCGAGTGTTCCAGCCTGAACTTTGGCAGGAACAGGTCGACATCGCGCACCAGGACAAAGCTCTTCAAAAAGTTCGAAAGTTTCTCGGCGGTCAAGCCTTCTTCGAGCTGGGAGAGTCCTTCGTACTTGTCGGGCAGAAGGATGACCATGGAGGCCTTGCCACCTCGGTACGGGATTTCCAGGGCCTTCGCCGAAAGGTCTGCGAGACGACCCATCATGAAGTCACTTCGCTGCTTCATCATGCTTACTTTTCTTTTGGTCTTCGAATCCAGATGAAAAGTCCTTGGGCAAGTTGACTTCGGAGAAAACTCTGACTCCCAAGTTCCCTTGAAATATATGGCGTTTATCACGATCAAGGCGGTCGTTGCGTCCACACTGTCATCGGGGAGAATGTCCTTGATCTTCGATTCGGTGGCCTCTTCGACCCAGGCATTAATGTGACGTCGCACCTCCTCGTAGCGTTTTCTGAAGTCCACGGACTCGATGGTGGTGCCGTAGAAGTCTCGAAGAAGGGCGAGGTAGCTGTCCAGGGCCTGGAACGTCTGTTCGGAGTACATCCGGTTGGCGACATGCAGCTTTACGTCAGGGCCGGAACCCGCAAGTTTAGGGAGCAAAACCGAGAACCGATCGTTGGCCTCTTCGCTGCTGACGTGCAGAACGTCGACCAACTGCCGAGCCGTTGAACCTCGTGCTCCCGCCAGAGCCATGGACAGCGCGGTGGAGATGCTGAACGGAGAGACGAAAACATTTCCCGTTCTGCCGCTCCTCTGGACGAGCTGCTTGTACAGGTCGATCGAGAATTCCAGGATGGGTTCTCCAAGGGACTGCGTCTGCATGATGAGGATTGAAACCTGCGAAGAAATTGGTACGTGAACACTTGACACTGAACAGTCACCGCGGCGTGGCTGCACACGGAATACAAAGAAGAGAGTGTTACTGACTGTGGGGCATTCATCACCTGGCCTACTCGTCTGGCCGCGTATATATTGTAAACAGAGTTATCACTAAGCTATATACGTTAAATTATTGGCGGACCGAGGTCCGAGGGTACGTGTTACACGTTACGAACAATACGTTATACATTGTATGCGCAGTACAGAGCGGGTGTTGCGTATCATATCTGCGGAAGCCGGAAGTCCAACGTTGGCGAAAGGGAAGAACACTTACCATGTATCCGTTTGTATACAGCGCGAACCTACGCAGGAAATTTCACAAATCTTTCAGAGAAAGAAAATATGCCCCACTTCGAAATGTCCCGTAATCGCCCTTCGCCCTGCGATCTGCTGGCCTGATATAGTTGTTGTTATGTGGGGTTTAACATCCCAAAACCAGCTCTGATTATGAGAGACGCCGTAGTGGAGGGCTCCGGAAATTTTGACCACCTGGGGTTCTTTAAAGGGACTGTCTACCGTCTTTCATCGCTGTCCCGTTTTCTGGCTCAACACAAAGCGTACCTTTCGAAGTGTCCCAGCGTGCAGTGGTTTCTCCAGAATCTCAATAGAAATTATTAAAACACAATTTTTTTCATCCACGAAGTCGCTCCCTTCCTAGTGTAGGCATGCCAGCAACACTGGGTACCGCGCATGATGCGTCGTCGTCTCCCTGGAAACCCTTTCGGGCGCGGGAGGCATCTCAACGCGAACTGGCTTCAAGGTCGACATTCCAGAGGCGACGACGAGGAGGAGAGGCGAGGGAAAGTCGGCGCGCGGGGGTGCGTCTCGGACATGCAGCGCCGCATGCATGACAAGCGCACTACTATGCGCCTTCGCAGGCAGACGAATTCGAAGGCAGCGCCACATGCGCCACCCCGAAAGCAGCGAAAAAAAGAACAAATTGCTCTTGCACGCTATAACAAGGTGTCTCACAGGGTGAAGTACGCATGTAAGACATACATAATGGTTTTTCAGCAGAGTATGCATACCTGCGTGGGCTGGTTCTCGTACACTTGGAAAATGACGAACACGCTGTTGGGTGTCGCTAGCGGCGTTTCTTGCACCACTTTCAGAGCGAAATTAAAAACATAATTCCTTTTTTGTGGGGTGAAAGCGTGGTCGTTCCCGTAAATGTGACGCACGATCTGCCCAATTTTACCACAATCTCAAAAAATTTTCTGAGCGGTAGACAGTCCCCTTAAGTGCACTGGCATCGCACAGCACACGGGCCTCAACATTTCGCCTCCATCGAAATGCAGCCGCCGAGGCCGGGATTCGATCCCGCGACCTTCGGATCTGCAGCCGAGTGCCATAACCACTAGACCACCGCGGCGGGGCCTGATATAGTTGGCTCAGATGACAGTGGTACGTCTCGAATAGACGTTGGTTCCGTTGTTGAATGCCAGACTAGGACAATTAGGACAGTAAAATTTGCAGAATATACAGTCGAGTAACGTAGTATTAAGATTTATATAAGGTACTACTGCCTCACGAATGGGGAACAAGTTGATTCATAACGCTACACTTAAGAGCAGCGTGTAGTCATGCAGCAACAATAAATTTAAAAGAAAGACCAACGACATGGCCAGACGAATGCTATATTCCTGCAATGAGCTCTAGCTAGGTACATAATGTTAATCTTAATAATTTCTGAGTGTATCCCTCACCTCCATAAATTTGCTTAGTGCCAGTAGTCGCCGCTATTATGCATCTGTTGACCATAGTTCTACTATATTCCTGCAGAGACTAAACGTTGTGCAATCCAGAGCAATCAAATAGTTTAACAACATAAGTCGATGTTCGTCGAATAGTCGGGTTTTTAATAAAATGTATTTAATATCCTCATGCGCGAATCCATAAGCGCATTCCGGACCCTCAGTTTATGACATTACGCGCGGAAACCGTTGCATGTTCGCTGTGCGCCTAGGGATGGCGCACCCACGATATCTCCTAAAGGGACAAGGGGACGGGGTCAAATTTTGACAGAACAGAGTGGTGTGGGGGGAGGGAAGCAGGCACTTCTTGCAATGTGCAATTTCCTTGCTTCAGCTCGAAGATTCCAACAGCAAATAAAAAGGCAAGCAATAACACCAGCTGCAGAATTATTATTATTATTATTATTATTATTATTATTATTATTATTATTATTATTATTATTATTATTACTATTATTATTATTATTATTATTCAAACTTACTGACGGGGCTTGACAGGGCCAATAAGCCGTTCTGTAACGCAGCTCACGCGGAAGCTAAACGACAAATCGTATTAACAAAGACGTATCGTGCATTTCTCTTCGGTACAGCTCTTATTTTAGACAAAGAGTTCTAAAATATGTCGTGGAACGATGAGAGTACTGACATGCCAGCCGGCTCGCTCGCAGTCGCTCGATGCCGTTAGTATAAAACTCTGGACCTGAGAATATATGTTCTAAATTACGCGACCAGGACATCTTATTAATCTTGCTGTGAGTCTCGCCAAGCGATAAATCCGAAAGCCACTTCCCGAATTGCAATGATAAAGCCAACAGACTCTTTGAATGTGTACATTGCGCTCTTGGTCAAAATGACAGTGGGTACGTGATGAAAAATGGCCGAGTTGCAACCTTCGAGCCGTCGCCCCGTCAGTGCACCGTTGGTACCGATTGGCGCATGCAGGTGTGCGCTAACGTTTCAAAGGCCCTTCGCTTATTCGATGCAGACAAGATTTCGAGTTGGAGAGAGGAGTCAATGCAATATGCGTCTGAAGATATTGAATTCTGATCGAACCATGTCACTCTGCAACCGCTGGCCGACGTCCGCTATATTGCATGCTGTAATTCGCGCTGTGTTGTGTAGGTGGGCCAGATGTGACACGTGACGTATGCGCCTGTCCAGCTGTATCAGCTGTATCATCTTTTACAACATTACCATGGATATTATAGTAGCCAGAATCCACTGGAATAGTGTTATGCATCTGTGTTCACCAGCCCCTCCTTCTTTTTTTTTTCTTTTGTAACTTATATAGATGTTTCGTGAGTCAGAGCGGATTTTTTTCAACTGTCGTCACAGTGACGTGACTCTCAAAGTGCCCGTAAACAGCGTATGACAACCTTTTTTTTTTTTTTTGCTCGCTTTAATGAATTTATGCACCTTAACGTAGAAGATATTGCCCTGGTTAGTTAAACGGGGTGATCTGAAAAGAACACCCAATTTATAAAAGTATAGGAGATTATTTTGCAAAGCTAACAGTCCTTCCGTTTTTTCGACTGCCGCCTCTCTTGAACTTACAAACGTGACGCATTTACCTGTATAGTAAAACAAGTTCCTTCAATATTTTTGATCATCCTGAATGCTCTACTTACAGGAATCTTCTGCGAAAATGAAGAATGAGGTATAGCACTGTGTTAGTTATGCTGAAACAAACACGTAGTTGACATTGCTACGTAATGTTACGACGAGTATAAATAACTACACATGCGCATTTTTTCGGGGAGTCTGGCTTAAACGACAGGCGCCCGTGGCGTATCAGTGCCTGTATACGACGTAAAATGGTAACCTAACTACCTAACGTGGGTATGCTGTTTAACTAGTAGTAATTCCTTTGTTTTTGACTTCAGGGACGTGAAATATTGACGACGTCCGAAACCTAGCATAGCCATAACGCTGTGCGGAATGGGTCTGGAAAGTATATCGCAAGTGGTCTGACGTCAAAGTGACTGAAGGTCGATTCCGTTTGGCTGGTAGTTTATTTTAGCGACTTAAATCTCAAGTAGTTTGATGATCTCTTAATGCAATGGATACATCTGAAGAAACGTTGTGTGTAATACTTTACCTAACTAGAGCGCTTGTTCCAACCCGGCCGCGGCGGTCGCATTGTCGATGGATGCGGAAGTGGTAGAGGCCTTCCACTACGGCTTTTCGATCCCTCCAACCTTTTCATTCCCCTTCCCATACCCTTCTGGACGCTGAGCCGTGCTCCCGACAAGGGCTATAGAAAATAGCGTCCTCTCTCTAACCGAGCCACAATTATTGTTACAAGGTGCTTCGCTTAATTTATGCTGCGATATATCTGATGATGCTGTGGCCTGAATTCCAACACACCTTCAACACAACCGTTTTAGGGAATCGTTAAGCATAAGCATTCCTTTTCAGGAATTGAAAGACTCATATTCTTCCTGGCAGACATTATAAAATATGTATCAGCGTTGGAGCAGAATATGTATCAGCGTTGTATCTTGCCCGTGAAATGAGAGACGCAGACGCGTTTTTGTAATGTATATGCCATGCTTTATTCCAATATTTCAAGGGCTGCGGCAACAAAAAAATCGCCAAGCCTCGTGTAAAAATTTGTCAAAAGATGACCAACAGCGCGTAGCAAAGCCTCGCATACAAACTCTAAATATTTACAGGTCGCGGACGGATCCCATGAACAGCACGACATCTGGGTCGCAACTGCGAATGACGAACATGAAGGGCCGGTCCACTACAAACTTGTAGGTCCGCGGTGGCAGTGAGGACATGCAGCAGGCAAGCATGATCATGGCCGTAGCAGCCGCGGCTTCTGTGCCTTCTTCGTTCACTTCCACGAAGGCCTTGTGAACGACTTCGGAAGCTGCCAGCTTTTTCTTCTCGCTAATGCCGGACAGGTCGGCTTCCGAAGAGAAAAAATCCTTGATTCCCATGTCTTGCAAGACTTTCTTCAAACTGATTTCTTGCTCCATTTTAAACTTCGGCAAGTACAGCTCGACTTCGTCAAACGCGCGAAGGTCCTTCAGCAGGTTCGCGAGACTCGAAGCAGTCAACCGCTCCTCGAGTTTGGACAGTCCTTCGACGTCGTTGGGAAGCAGGACGACCATGGAAGTTCTGTCGCCTTGGTACGGTATCTCCAAGGCTTCGACGTCGAGCTCCTTGCTGCTGGCCATGCTATAGCTGTCCTTGCGGAACATCATGTCAACCTCTTTCTTGCTCTTGGAGTCCAAGTGGAAATCGGCGGGGCGGGTCGCGTCTGGATTGAACTGCATAGCCCAAAGGCCTTTAAAGTAAATGGCATTTATCAGGATCATGGTGGTCAAAGCATTCACGCTACCCCCTGGAAGGAGATCTCTTATCTTGGACTCTGTTGCTCTCTCTACCCACTCGTTGGCCAGCAGCCGGACCTTCTCGTAGTCGTTCCTGAAGTCGACCGACTCGATAGTGGCGTTGTAGCTGTCGCGAAGGAGTGACAAGGTAGCCCTCCAAGACGGGGAACGTCTGTTCGCAGTATATGCGGTTGGCGATGTGCAGTTTGACGTCGGCGGCGTGCGACGGCAGCGTCGACAGGAAATCGGAAAAGTGCTTGTGTATCTGCGCGTCGTCGGGGACTCGGAGGACTGCCGACATTTCCTTGGCCGTTTTGTTCCGGGCTCCTCCGAGGGCCATGGATAGGGCGGCAGAGATGCTGAAGGGCGAAAAAAAGATGTTTCCCTTGTGGTCACCCTTTGGCGCCAGCTGGCTGTACAGGTCAACGGCGAAGTTGAGGACGGAGTCTCCGAGCTGGTTGACGGCCATGGTCGGAACGCCTGCGCGGAAGTGAAACGCTTTCTTGTTACCATTGCAGTGGCGAACAAAGATGGTGAAAAATCTGTACATGTGCTTCCTATGTTCACAACGACATGCAGCGAAGGAACAGTTATGGGGAAGGCAACTACGGATTACGGAAATCCCTGTAGGGGTGAAAACATAAGAGCGGCTTACAATTTTTACCCTGTGCTGGTGCCTTCCACGGGAACAGCGTGAAGTTGATCACGCAGGTTTAAACATGGGCGTGAAGTAGCTTGAAGCAGGGAGCAACACTTTCGGGGGAGCGCAAATGTGACTGTGATGACGTTTAAGGAGTCAAGAAGAATAAAGTAAGACTGAGAGAAAAGAGTGAGAGAGCACACAGCATAAGCTAGCTTAATGTGGTACTGTGCTCTGCCTTCTGCAGCGCAGGCCTGGAGTCTTCTCTGGCCACGTCTGCTCGTCACTCACGTCAGCTGAGGCGCCGCACATGTATGTATGTATGTATGTATGTATGTATGTATGTATGTATGTATGTATGTATGTATGTATGTATGTATGTATGTATGTATGTATGTATGTATGTATGTATGTGTACGTGACACCACGCTCGTTCTCACTACGCCGATACATAGCAGTACGAACGCCTTTACCCAATCGCCCAGAGCGCCACCATTGCTCACACACGGTTGACATGCACACTGATAATACACAGTATTTTTTTATTGTTTCTTGAGAGTACAAGACAGGAATTCCCTGTCCGCTCGGTCCATCCTTATCGCGAAAAACGCATGCGATATCTCAAAGAGCGCACGCGTAGGCGGGCTGCGCCGGCTCGGCCGTCTCGGGTCAAACACCCCGACAGCGACTGGCAACTTGCCCGCCCATCGATCGACGTCATGATTTTCGGAGACGAGATGACCTTCACGTGCGCGTTCGGTTGCGAAGAGAGTGAATGACCGTTGAAATCAAATTAGAAATTATTTTCCTGTTTAGTTATTTGACAGTGTAGTTTGTCAGTTCAACACAAGAGTGAATACGCAGAGAAAAAGTATTATTAGACATTTGGGCAAGACGGCGAGGAAGAAGGTCGAAGGCAACGTCCATTAGTGCACGATTCAAGGTGACAAAGCAGCGCCAAGGACAACGAACAAAAGAAGCATTACGACCTTCCAGCCTATAGAATGTCATAATTTACTTCCATCCAGCTCGTGAACACGTTTTCTTTTCGATGGTCTTTCGCTTTTGATCCTTTCGAGGAACGGACATTTGTTGTTGAAGGCCCAAACTCAAGAGGATTTGCCATAGCACGTCCTTCACTGAGGTACAACCAGAACACCACAAGAAAAATTTTCGCAACGAATAAATGAGATGCGGGGGGTCAGGACGGGAGAATCGATGGGAAAATGAAATGCAGATCACGTTGTGAGAGGTATATATTGCCGTTATTCTTAAAAACAACAACAACAACAAAGAACTGAATAATCCACGAATTGCACCGGTGGAAAACTATGGGGCTTATCGAAGGGGCAGTTTGGGTGTTTTGGTAATGCGCAAAAAAAGGAAAGAAAGGGGGGATGAAGCACCACAACCGGGCGTGTATATATATATTTATATATATAGCAGTCGTGGTGGTGAATAGGCCGGAGGCGTGAAGGCAGAGATGAGTAGTAGACCCTCGGAATTGGCAACAAAAATGCGGAAAGCGTTTATTCAACGTTTCAGCCGGAGACCGGCCTTCATCAGGCCGGTCTCCGGCTGAAACGTTGAATAAACGCTTTCCGCATTTTTGTTGCCAATTCCGAGGGTCTACTACTCATATATATATATATATATATATATATATATATATATATATATATATATATATATATATATAGGCCCCGCCACGTGGTCTAGTGGTCATGGCACTCGGCTGCAGATCCGAAGGTCACGGGATCGAATCCCGGCCGCGGCGGCTGCATTTCGATGGAGGCGAAATGTTGAGGCCCGTGTGCTGTGCGATGTCAATGCACGTTAAAGAACCCCAGGTGGTAGAAATTTCCGGAGACCTCCACTACGGCGTCTCTCATAATCAGAGCTGGTTTTGGGACGTTAAACCCCACAAATCAATCATATATATATATACTGAAGACGGTAGGCACCGTTACGCTCTGTAATCTTCACCATATACGTCCCCTTGTTGAATCAAAGTCAAACGTGGCTATAGCGGCTGGTTAGCGATTGGTAATTGTGTCACAGGGTCTTTTTTTTAATTAGTGACGGCGCACCTCTGACACGCGCGGAAAGCAAGAATTGGTGTCGAGACTACGAATAAACTGGCACACAGACAGATGCAAATAAACGTGTGAACACAATAACTGAAAGTCATTCCACTTTTTTTTTTTTCAAAGTGAACCACTGCGCTTGTGCAGAAAGTTAGTCGAAGTTGTTTCTTGTCAGAATAATCAATACTTCCTTGGGCAAAGGCTGTCATAAAGCGTGCACTAGACAGATTTAGTACACTGTGATTGCGGATGGACCTAAGTTGGTACACTCTATTAACACATGAAGTTGTCACTGTTTAGCTGAAATGTTTACTATACTTACCGTCATCTCGTTAATTGGACTTCTTTTACCTCCCTTGACGACATATGATATCAGTGCAAGGTCCATGTGGATGCGGTTAGGCTGTTAGATTAATGCGTTTGCCGTCGGCGTAGAGAGCCAGTAAATGTTTACCACACAGTTCCTAAGGGGCATTGACTAAATATAGCAAATGCCTCGCCACGGTGGTCTATAGTGGCTATGGCAGCCGGCCGCGGAATCGAATTCCAGGCGTGGAGGCTACATTTCGATTGAGCCGAAACGTTGAGGCCCGTGTACTGTGCAATGTCAGAGCACTTAGAAACCCCGGATCAGTCGAAATTTCCGGAGCCCTCCACTACGGCGTCTCTCATCATTGCATCGTGGTTTTGGGACCTAACAACCCAGACTGCAGTTAAGTATAGCAAGGTGGCCCCATGTTAACCCACGTGATACATCCGCGTGCATTCGCATGGTGGGCACTCCTACGCGAATGCAGGACTATTATTGAGTCGCATCTGTGTCCGTGAATACTGTATTTCGCACTAAAAGAAGGAAATTCGTACGATAAGATTTTAGTACGACAATTCTGATAACACCGCTTCACTTTATTTGACAATGTCCCCCACCATTCGGGCTCTCCAACGCAAAGAAAATAAACGCTATAGTTCGGAAGTGACGCATATTTCTAGTATTTCGGACTGCTTCAAAACGATGTGCAACATGCCTTGGATGAATTGAAGCAACAATTTATCAGAAATTAATTTTCGTAGCCGTCATTTAGTGACTTTCTTTTATAATCAGGAGAGCTTAGATCGGCAATTTTCACAAGAAAGGGGTATTTGCTACCAATGCCAACGCGGACATAAATATTGCTGAGCTAGTAACCGCCATCACTCGCCGAGAGAGCCCACTATGAACTACAAATAGTGCCTGTCGCACAAAAGAGCTCGCATGTAAAAGAAACACGAACTCACCTGACAGTGTACTCGGAACTGTGTTCAATCGTCGTCCCTCACACAATTGAAGATGTGGAAGAAGAGAGATCGCCAATGGCGCCTTTTTCAAATACGCCGGGTGGGCGTTGCCGATTGCCGGCGACAGTGAGCTGCGACACGAGATGTTGTTCAGAAGCTTTCGCCGCCGAGAAACGTTGGCGACTCGCCGTAGCTCTTCAACGATCTCGTTCTCCCGCTAATCAGTGAAGCGAAGTCTGGGTTATTGATCACTTCAGGTGGCTTGTCGCGTTGAATTGTCCACGATCTTGTATTAACAGCGGCGCAACCGCGAGGCAACAGCGGAGGCGGACTTGGGAATGCGAACGAGGTGGCTTGCGACACGCAACGCACGGAGAGCGCCGACCACCACGTCGGCACCGCCTGCTAGGGACACGAAAGCTCTGTAGGAGAACCCCTGGGTTCCTGTGATTCCCTAGCGTGTCGCCGCGCAGCGTTTTGAGGTCTCCCTATGAAAACGCGGATGTCCCTAGAGGCGCTCTTTTTGAACGGGGTGGGAGTGCGTGATACCAGCACTCTGGGGCGCCGACTAGTACTTTAGTTGGTTTCATTGGAGTAGCCGCAGGAGGAGAGACGTCTACAAAATTTGTACAGTCTGTACACGCGTGTATGCATGTACACGTACAAGACACAGACCATCACATGAAGAGGCACGTTCGAAAAAGTGTCATTTTGTCGGAAAGAATGTAAGGGGTACGGTTGTGTTGACGTGTACGGTACCAGTGTTACACAAAAGTCAAGGGACAAAGGGCAGGTACAGATGCGACATTTGCAGTGCGTAAACGTGGCCACTGCATAAGAATACGAGTTGCGGACGGAGGTGAATACACTTTAGTGGTTTATAATTTTTATTCAACAGCTTCTGCTAAAGCTTCACTTCAGTCGACATATTCATTGTATGCGTATTACCGTTTACGACTCACTTATCCCTTTCAGCGTAGTGTAGGCGCCTGAAGGATTGTGTGACTCCCGACGGTGGTATTCGTAACACTTATTAACGATAGAAGCTATGGCCTCTTCATTCACAGCGGTAATCATGTATTCAATATAACTACCATTTCGATCCTTTCTGGCGCTCACGTTTAGAATTACGTTTGTTTGACGCGTCCACCGCTTTCTCCGGCCGAAACGAACTAAAATACTATGCGCATTAGGCATGCTTTGCATCGGAAAGACGTTTAGATATATTTGTTAGCGGTGGCATTGTTCTCGGAAGTTCACACTTAAGCACGAGATGGCGCGGCGAAAATATGGCAGGTACATGATATATCTTGGGATGGAATTGTCACGTCCACCAAAGGGTATATGTAAGCCGTATACAGTACAGGCACAAGGGTCCCGTAGTAGTACAGCGAAGAGAAAAGAAAAAGCAAGAGCGGCGTGCATTACACGCGTAAATTGACGTTTACTTCACCTAGGCAACGACTGACTCATACGACTGTAGTAGACTATATAAGCATACATCTGTAAGAATAACATTATAAATAACACGAATGAGGTCATCGATTCTCTGTTTGCGCACATAACCCTCTGTTCGGAGACTGTTCCATGCAGTTTAAGGACGCTGAGCTCCTCTAGTGGTCATTCCTTCGTTCCCAATACGCGAACAGAACCCATAAAGAGTATGAAGTTCGGGTCGATGCCACGTATTATGAACATGAAGGGCCGATTCGCGCTAAACTGAGGAGAAGCACAACATAGCACGTAGTCCACGGCTGTTGCAGCACCAGCTTCTGTACCTTCCTCGTTGACCTCCACGAAGGCCTTGTGAAACACTTCCGCCGCCACCAGCTTCCCACTCGCGTTTATTCCCGTGAGGTCGGCGGCAGGCGTAAACAGATCCCTGACCCCCAAATAGCTCAGTGTTTTCTTAAGCATTGCGGAGTGTTCGAGCTTGAACTTGGGGAGGAACAGGTCGACGCCAGAGCGACGACTGAGACTTCTCAGCAGCTGAAGAAGGTTCTCAGCGTTCAAGCGCTTCTCCAGTTTCGACAGTCCGCCGTATTTGTCTGGCAGAAGAACGACCATGGAAGCCTTGCCGCCGAGGTACGGTATTTCCAGAGCGCTCGCCTTGAGTTCGTCGCTGCGAGCCATCATGTAGTCGCTGTGGTCGTGCATCATGTCTACGTTCCTCTTTTTCCGCGAGCCTAGATAAAAGCACATACGGCGCGTTAAACTTTCGTCGAACTTCGTGTTCCAGAGGCCCTTGAAATAGACGGCGTTAACTAGTACAAGGGCTGTCGTATCATCTAGGCTTCCGACGGGCAACAGATCCTTTATCTTGGACTGGGTGACGTGTTCGACCCAGGCATTTATCTGGCCTCGAACCTTATCGTAGTTGTCCTTGAAGTCGACTGACTCAATTGTGGCGTCGTATGCAGAGCTTAGAAGGGAGACGTAGCTGTCCAGGACGGGGAACGTCCGCTCCGAGTACATTCGGTTGGCCACGTCCAGTTTTACACCGGGTGTCAAACTGCCCAGATTAGAAAAGAAAGCGGCGAAACTGGCGTGGATCTCTTCTCCGTTGACGTGTAGGACTCTGGCGAGCTGCTTAGCGGTGTTACCTCGCGCCCCTGCCAGGGACATGGAGAGAGCCGTAAATATGCTGAATGGAGAGAAGAAAATGTTTTCTTTATGGCGCTTCTTCGCGGCAAGCTCCTTGTACAGGTCGATTGAGAATTCGGCGAGCGACTCTTCAAGGCGTTGGGAATCCATCTTGTCAGTGACCTGTAAGGAAATATGCATACGTAAAAACTAAGATTATTTGCTTTAAGATACTCATTCGCGAATAAAAGCATTATCTCCTCGTTTAAAAGAACTTAGTCTGAAATTTTGCTAATGGTAGTGCAATAATACTGATAATAGAACTGTTAGAACTTCGTGCGTTCTGTCAGGAGGAACGACAGGTCTCAATAGACGTAAACTATAAATAGCTGAGTTCTTTCCTTCTGTGTGCCTAATAATAATTTCTGCGGTTCTACCTCCTAAAACCACTATATAATTATGAGAGGCGCTTTCCGTATACCTGTATATGAAGAACTGATAACTCCCCGGCGTTCAATTCAGCGCGTTGCTCTCCAATGATTAGGAAATTTCAGCGTAACCGGAAATCCGGTATACGCTAAGGCGTACCGGATACCGGATAACGTATAGCTTTTTTGTCGCAGTCAAATGGCATCAGCCATAGGCGATAAACAGAACAAGCAAGCCCATGTAATCTAAGTGCCCCAAGATTCTGGAAGCCACTGGCTAAGCCTACTGCGTCGATGATTTGAGCGTGACTCTCAGAAACGGTGTCGAATTGTCACGGATACCTTGATGTCGAAGCTTGATGATGCAAAAGCTAAGGCAAACACAACCGTCAATTAGGAACCTGGGGTCTACAGAGCGCGCGACTATCACTTGAGAGATTCGAAGCGGACGGCGTACGCGTTGTACGCTCGGCCCCGTCTGCGCGTGCTCTGATTACACCCGGTATGCCTCTGTCCCCAAAGTGTTTTGCGTATAGCGGTTTACCGGACGCGTTAAATTTTCCTGTTAGCTGTGAAGAACTATGCAGCATCAAGTAAGTCCTCTGGAACATATGGACATATCCCAGAGCTACATTTTTCTTGCGAGCTATTTTCAAGTGCCAAAAGTACTAAAGTGCTATTAAGTAGGGCTAAAAGAAAGCATAATATTGTTGCGCCTGTTTATTGCTTTGCAATTTCTTCACTGGAGACCTGGCTGCATTTGTAAGCACAGCAGATTTCACTTTTGTATACTTTACTGTTGTTATACCCGGCAAAATGCGACGGACGGTCTGCCAAAGAGTGAGTATGGTTCTTCAATAGCAAAACTCTACTTCCCGCGCCAATTCAGTCTCGGTTAATTTCAGCGAAGCTTAGTCCGCTTGCGTATACTGCGGTTAAGTGCTTGCGGAACTGCCCCTGCCTGAGACCACCATTGCTGAGAGAAGGTCCGAAGTTCCGCTGCTGCACTTTTGCTGCAGACCATGTGATGCGCTCTGAATGCTACCAGAAGAGAAATAACGAGAGAGCGAGCAGCCTTTCAGTAAACACAGTAACATTCCTCCAATAGGTATATACCAAAATTGGCGTGGAAAAGTATCAATGTACGACGAACACGACTGACAGGTCTTGACATCGATAACTTGAGAAGCTCGCCAGTCACGTCACGTTTAATGCTAACATATAGCGTGTGATTCTTACCGGTGATTAGATGCTGTACAGGCGATTAGATGCTGTAGATTGTGGGGCCTATTCCAAGTTACATTCAGGTGATTTTCGACTGCCAGGAGATCTGAGTTCGAGCCTTTAGGTCCCGGGTTACCAGATGTCCACCCACGACCCAGGAGTTCTGTATATACAAAAGGCCGCTGCATTTGGACTCCTGGAAATTTCGTCCGGAAGAACTGGGGATTACAGTATGTTAACTAATGAAATGCAACCTTTTAGAACGTCTTGTAAGAAAAGCGACAGTTTTTCTGACACCAAGAAAGCAAGACAGACAGCGCTTGTCCTGTTATCTGTGTTGCTTTCGTGGTGTCAAAAATTGCCCCTTTGCTTACACTGTGTTTCACCAACTAGCCCTTCACAAAGTACTTCTAAAACATATTGCATTGCTATTGCTAGCGGTAGTTTTCTTTGCACGAAATTATATTTATATATATATATATATATATATATATATATATACACGAATACAAGCTAATTTAAAACTGTTCGTGTTGCACAATGACGTAGAAAGTGCAGGCGCAGATCAGATACAGGCACGGACTAAATAGACTCGAATACATAATAATTTACAAAGTACAACAGGTTTTGCGAGCGACCACACGACAGTGCTGCCTCGGCCTGCTAATTACGCAGTTGCCAAAAGTTTGGTTGATGTCTCAAAATCAAGCGTACAGTCCGGAGTCATGCTGATACTACGCATGCGGTTGCAAACAATTAAGAACGAAATCTCGCGTTTCAGTTAAATGTAACTTGTTATGTATGTCTACGACTGCGATCACCGGCGGTGCTTCGAGCTACAGCATGCTTGCAAATGTTTCTACTCGTTGACGTAATAAAACGGATCAAAAGGAAGAGGCAGCACACCTGATGGTACTTCCTGTGATGACGTTGAAACGCAGTCCCTCCCACAGAGAGCTTAGTGTCGCGAGCGGGAAATTTTTTCTTGGCATCGTCGCATACCACTTAAAGAGCTGTATAGCACCGTTCTAAACACCCGCGAAATTTCATGGCCGCAATGAACATGGTGGCGCGCTTATGCATGTACTGGCTCCGTACGTGGCATAAACACAACCGCATTGCTCGAAGCTCACATTGCCGTTTGTCCTAGTGACATAGATAGTTACGTGCACTGTTACCTTTGGCCAGTGCTGCCGGTAAATCCGATAGCAGGCAATGCACACGCTGTACTACGGATGTCTGGAGCGACCGGGTGACATTCTGACGAAGGCTTCTTTCGCTTGCAGTGTTTGTGGCCTGCAGAGAGCGACGACCGCGACACCAGCGCCACCCCTGGGAGGCAAAAATGACCCGTGGCTGGTTTCGGAGACTCCCTGTCGCCGAAATTCGCTATCATCGATTTCTTTCCCCGTCGACCCATAACTCCTTTCTGAAAGTCCTTTAGTCGAGCTTTCATCTATCCTTACATATGCGTCAGCATGGAAGAGGACGTTTTCACCAGTTCTGCGTGTTCTTTATCAATATTACTGAACTTTTGTAGACACACAAAGGCACGTTAACCAGGGCGCGCCGGTCCATGCGATAGTCTGTTTTGAGGCGGGACGTTCCGAGGATTTCAATTTTAACATGGCATGCTATTAACAGGTGCTAGGGCTAAAAAGTAGTACAAACTTACACAACTTGGGTGCTAAGGTGTTCTTGAACTTTAGGCCAGACTTGCATCTCAGAAAACACTGTATGACGAGGGCAACGTGTCTGTCCGTGACACAAAAATTTGTAATAACTAAATGAGTATGATCTCGGATGGTCACTAAAACCTTTGCGTCAGATGAGATGGCCGAAAACAGGGAGATGTGGCTCGTATAATTAAATGTGGACTTTCCAAGTCTTGACGCGAAAAGTGAATCGGTGACTGCAGTATTAATCTTCCTTGAAAACTGATGCCATGAAGTTCATGGAAACTAGAGTACAGATTACGTTCATTTACATTCGCCCTGGCAGTGTAACCGTTCTCCCTCAATAAAACAAAGTAAGGTGTTGCGAGAGACATGAATGAAAAACAAAGTGAAAAAGATAGTTATAGAGACCCTGGAACGGTTTCGGTGGTTTTGTACAAATGCATTGTGCCGATAGCTGAAGCCCTTGTGATTATGAGCAGACCTATCAGCGGTTTGCGTTACATGTGTATTTTACTGTAAGGTTTTAAATATGAGCATCATTCAAGATCGATACACTTAACCTAAAATGTTTTCAACCACCCTGCCCACTGACCGTGCAATGGGCACGCAACGATTGGCTTTCTCGCCTGACGTCACGAGCACCAAAGGGATAGCCAACGATATCGTCGTCGCACCTAGCAGCACACTCGCGACGCTCGCGCGCTACTGTAGTCTGTTTCAGAAGTTCCGTGCAGTACTAGCTGTGGAAGCTACAGGCCGATTCGGCCAATCCGGAGGGTGAACACATGGTAAACGTGTCCTTCCGCGGCTTGTCATCCGCCATTGGTAGGCGCTGAGTAGGAAGACGTTGAGAAGAATGAAGTGGGGTCCCTATTGGTAGTATTACGACTCGCAGGTGCTCGGCCGAACAATGGGATTTCATCTCGCTTAGGAAGAATTCTGCGCTCGATGGCCTCGTAGCCTTGGCTCCGCTGCACCGAACTAGTGAAATAGGGTGTAGGGTACGTATTGTAATAACTCCAGCACTAATGATGCCTCGGCACAGCGAGTGACGTGAGATGTACAGTCGTCACTATAGCCTGCACCCCGCAGCTAAGCAAGTTCAGGAACAACGGTGATAAGGAGGAAGGAATTAACAGAATTAAGCCCCATAGCTGCCTTGGTGCAAGGTCCCTTGCTTAATTTATGTTGTGAATGGTTTGATAATGGAAAAGCCTAATCAGCGTCTCAATGTCAAAACACCGTTTTATGGACCCTTTAATTCCAGATATTGGTCTAAATACTGTGGGGATGGCCACAGTATACCCACAATACAAATGCATTTAAGAGGTAATAAATGGCGCCGACGTAAACTGCTTATCACTAAAGCGCCCGTCAATATTTGACCTATACCTCGCTGTAAGGTATCCAGCAGCAGCGGGCAGAATAATGGCGCTACTCAAGAAAAAGAGTTTGGGCTAAACTGTATTGCTATGTTAAACCACAAGCCTACGAATAGCAGTAGTGACAGCCTCAGACGAGGCTCGGCGGTACAGGGAGTCGCTGATTCTTCAAAAACGCGCACTATTCCAGCTGACACGTTTTAAGTTCACAGATGTTTCCCGCTCAAGAGCCTTAACGACATCCCACATCTGTTTGCCGGTTCAAGCGTGCGCCTTGAGCCGTAGCCGCTTTTGTTTTGCACGTTTGAGTATGGCGAGATACTTTCTACTCGTTTTCTATTTCGTGGAGCCGCTAAGGCATATCTCATAAAACTGTTGATTTATATGGCTTCAACCTCACAACGTCAATGTGTTTCCCTCTTCTTTATTTTAAACCAAACCACTAAATATTCGCTCAGGACCAACTGCGTATTTACCTCAATTTTATACAGATTCCACGAATCCGCTGGCGCGCATCACGGACGATAAGATTCGTATCTGTAGTCCTATAGTGCGGTGACGACCCTACACGATAATGACGGGCCTTGAGTATCTTTGCTGCGTGCCAAAGCTTATCGCTGATGTGATGCCTTGAAAAATCTAGTCACCGCAGGTTCGTACTTTCGTATTGAATATTTGTGCTTTCGTCTATGTATTCTTGTTGCAATCTGGCCGACGGGAGATATCAATTTGCTTCGAAACTAACAGCAGCGGTGAGAGGAAAGTTGGTGTCCGTTTTTGTGGTGTAAGCACTCGGCAACATTACGTCCCTTGCAGGGAGCCTTCCGTTCGCCTCCAGCAAACCGGAAGGTGAGGTTGTCTATAATATGCTACAAATTCGAATTGGAGACTTATAAAAAGAAAGCGGCAATGCTTCGAGTTAGCACGTTGTATGGGATATATGTAATGTTAGAGGATATGGTCAGTGCGAAAAATGGCCAGTTGAGTCTCATGATAATTAATTAAAACTAGTTTAATGGACTGGAAGCTAAGGTTGGCTATATGCGGGTTGTCAGTATTGTGGTATGCGCCACACGCAGGGATAAACAAACCAACAAATAAATAAATAAATAAATAAATAAATAAATAAATAAATAAATAAATCGCGCCTGTCTCAAGCCCGCTTTGAACATGCGGGGATGAGCCACATGCACTCTTGGCGCGGTAACCTTTAGTTCATTTTATAGGTACACAAAAATGTTAAACTATGCTCCTTTACTAAAGGTTAAAGCACTTTAACCTTTAGTAAAGGAGCATATTTTCACATTTTTGTGTACCTATAAAATAAACTAAAGGTTACCGCGCCAAGAGTGTATGATTGAATTTTCCTAACGTGTACATAAGTGAACGAAAACTAAACGCTAATGGATATTTCCATTAAAAACATTATAAGTAGAATATTAAGGTCGCTTAAGATTTTCGGAAATATTGTTAAGGCAGATGAACGTTATCCGCGTTTAGACAAATTGAGCTGCCGGCCTATTACGTCTCGTTTTTGTAGCGAAAACATTGTGGTGAATAGAGTAAATGAAATTTATTAAACTCAGCAGACTAATAAACTTCGCACGCCGCTTTACCGTTCAGGTAAGGGCTTTCTAACTTTAAGGTGCGCTCTATTTGCAATATACGAAAAGTGTTTTTTTTTCTTTTTTGTGCGTTACGTATTATGCATCACGCAGCGCCCGTGTCTGTCGTTAGCTTGCTTGTTGTGTCCTTTTTTCGAGCCGTTTATTTTTGTAGTAGCAATTGTTGTTGTTGTTGTTGTTGCTGCTGCTGCTGCTGCTGCTGCTGCTGCTGCTGCTGCTGCTGCTGCTGCTGCTGCTGCTGCTGCTGCTGCTGCTGCTGTTCAAAATGGCTCCTATTTTGTCTTTCATCTGTCTTTCCTCTAACTTTGCGCCGCAAATTTTCGGTTAAGTTTATCAACGCCTGGCGACACTTTTCTGCTGTCAACGAACGGGAGGCTGAGGAGGAACTATTGCCAGTAATTACGCCATGAGGACACTGTGTGCCGAGTCATGTCGACAGAACCATTTTGCTCTGTGGAAAATCCCTTAAGCGGGTTGTGGTAGAGTGTCGTCTCATGCTATTGTAGGTGTCCTGAGACGAACATAAATTCCTAGGCGTCCTTATCTGTTGCTTAAGATACGTAACAGTCCAGACATTTGGTAGTAAAAGCAGGCTTGGAGCCGGAACCTATGGCAATCGAAGATCGCTTGAATGGAACTTCGCGTAGGCCGTAATGGCTAACATTCACTCGTGTGTTACTCAATCCCGACATACGCAATACGGGTATGAGACGCACGTGATTTTATTATCGTTAATCGCGACGCAATAATGAAGAGCGTATATCACGCTGTTGATGTCACCGCCTATCAGTCACGTTAGTCATACACTCTCACCCTTCAATGCCAGCCTATGTACAAGTGAACAAGACTCGAGTTTTCAGTTTTTGTACCACATTTAGGTATTGTTTCTTTTTCATTTTTCTGCCACCGTTGTCTAAAGGTCGCGTCGCATGAGCCATCCTTCGCTCTCAGGAGAGGCATATTGTGCTGCAACATGACCCCCACCTGGGCCTATATTTTTGGGGATTCTGTTAACGACAAAGGCACCGTAAATTCTGAGCCTCGCGAATGTTCGTTTTAGATGCGAGAGCATCTTATGCTCGGAGCAGTGTCCGTTCTGCGGCGTCCGCACCCATACTGAGCATGCGCAACTCTCCCTCATTCTCCTTTCCTACGCAGGTGTGCGCTCCCCTCTCCCCCTCTCCGCCACAGGTGCGGCGCAGCAAATCATTGCATATAACTCTCTCTCACTCTCTCACTCTCTTTCTGATGGCACGCCGGTAGGCGGCGCAAGTGTCGTGGCGGAGTACAAAGCGCGCGTTCGCTATGCTTCCGTCATTCTCTCACTCTAACTTTCATTGGGTTGTGTTGCCAAGTGAAACGAAACGGAAACTCGATGCGCACCACCCGCGATGCTTTCGCAGTACTACAATGGTTGTCCGTAGAGGGAGATGATATGTTTTTTTATCTGCCTATTAGTTACCGCATCGATATTGATTATCTTCAGATATCGTTTTTAGTATATCATGTCCTTTATTTCCTTTTTGTTTTTCAGAGACATTCAGGCCATGTTGTCTCCGATCACCTCTTGCTTGCTCCGGCTTGCCTTGACCTTTCACTGGAACCTCCGGGCCGAACACAAACAGGAAAACATCATCTTCTCCCCGTTCGGCATAGGCACCGCCCTCTCGATGACCGCATTGGCATCCAGCGGCAACACCGAGAGGCAGCTTTACGCCGCCCTTAACCTCACAAATTGCGTCGGAAGAATGGCAGAGCACGTCTCCACGCTTCTTGATGTCCGGTCCACCCCGGACGCATTCTTGATAATGGCTAACCGAATGTACGCCGATCGAAGGCTTACTATACGCACTCAATATCGCTTGCTTCTGGACAGATTCTATCAGGCCATCGTCGCGCAGGCAGACTTTGAGAAAAACCCGGAGGCGCTCAGAGCCGACATTAACGCCTGGGTGTCCTACCAGACCGGGTATAAGGTGAAACAGCTGCTTCCCGTGGGTAGCGTCAACAACCGCACGCAGTTCGTACTCGTCAGCGCTTTATCCTTCCAGGCTCTCTGGGAACAGCCCTTCGAGAAGTCGTACTCCAAGGTCGGGTCGTTTTCCGTGAGCGTCCAGAGGGACGTCGAAGTGGTCATGATGTACCGGGAGGGAAAGTTCAAAATCGCTTACGCCGATGATTTAATGTCCGTCGCAGTGGAACTGCCCTACAAGGGAGGACGGTTTTCGATGGTCATCTTCCTCCCGTACGAACTGGAAGGCCTGCAAACCGTCGAGAAACGCTTGACGGAACGCAGGCTTCGCTCCGTGTTCCAGCACCTATCCGTGGACGACGTGGGGATAACCTTGCCCAAGTTCAAGCTCGATTTTCGCTCAGATATCAAGCGCATCCTCCAGAGTCTGGGCGTTAAAGACCTGTTCCAGCCGGGCGCCGCGGACCTCTCCGGAATGGTTGAGAGCGGTAAGCCCTGGTTGTCGGACATCCACCACGAGGTTTTCCTTCAAGTGGACGAGGGTGGGACGGAAGCCGCCGCCCCCGCTGCTGCGGTCGGCGTTAACAGCCCTCCACCTGATCCGAGTGCCATGACGTACATTGATGTCGACCATCCTTTCCTCTTTTTAATTAAGGACAACGCTTATAATATTATATTGTTCATGGGATCTTTCGTAGAGCCGAACGGCAAGTATTAATCGCTGATCTAATTTGCTGCAGGGCACCTCAAAAGAATTAAATTCTTTGTTTTAACTTTTCAGTTACACTTATCGATCATTTTTGAGATTCTTGTTTCGTCTTTTACTCATTTAGTGCGAATTTTTTGTTGGCGAGCTTCAGCGAGAATCTATCTATCTATCTATCTATCTATCTATCTATCTATCTATCTATCTATCTATCTATCTATCTATCTATCTATCTATCTATCTATCTATCTATCTATCTATCTATCTGGCCGCTTACTTCTCGGTGCTCCCCTGGTCGTCTCGTTCACATTGTATGCACCTAACTTGGTCCGGTATGATATGAATGTTCACCAAGCATAAATTATTGAGTCTGGACAAACTGACTGCTTGGGGTTACTTAACTGAACTGAAGATACGCAATATGTTTACCTCTAGCGTTCTTGCCTTCATAGAAAACCATCAGCAACTCCGCCTACACCGCTAATGCCACTGATGCAAATACGTCGAATACACGTTACAACGAATCCATTTACAAGTTGACCAGACGAAAAACTTGGGCAAGCTCGTAATAACAATGTTCGAGCAAACATTGGCGTGCAGCTCTGACAAACTCGCCAGGACGCAACGAAATTTCCTGGTGCATTTATTAAAGGAACACAAAGACGCACACACCGAACCCTCCCGGATACCCATATGAATATGTAGTACGATCGCGTTGCCAGTGGTGAGCGCCAGCATTTCCAAGGTGAGATGGTAGTCAGTGTAAGGACAACCCAGGCCCAAATCCATGCTCCTAAGCACAACTTCCTCCGCCATGTTAAGCTGAATTGGCGCAAACAAACGGACCCCTAATGCTTTAGCATGGTCACGACACATTCACACACATGCACCTTTGTGAATACAGCCCCAAACGTCGCATGGAGCGTTCTAGTGAACGTCCTCTCGAAACAAGGCTTCCAAGTGGGTTCTATAATGTATAGCTTAGAACAAGTTTAACGCCACCATCAGCACTGCGCGAAGAAGCTAGAACCGCTCCTGTCGTCGTCGTCGTCGTCGTCGTTGTTGTTGTTGTTGTTGTTGTTTCTCTCAATTCTGGCTCATACCCACCCTGGGGGATTGGCCAAGATGTCAGAAGTTGAAATAGTTAAGCCTCAGGTACTATGGAATACCAATCAGAATCGAAAATCAGGATGAAATTAACAGTGAAGAGTAGGAATTTATGAAAAGAACCGGCGTGAATCAATTACGAATTTTGAAACAGTAGAGCACACATCCCCGTGGCAATGTCCTAATGAGGAGGCTCCCAAAGACAGAACATTAGACACGGTGAACTGCAACCCAACCCTATGAAAAGAATCTTCTAATGTGCGTTTTCTTAATGAGGATAACCGAGTGCATTTTAAGAAATAATGTTCGATAGACTCGTCTTCGCCGCAATATGGACACAAACGCGATGGGGCCAGACCAGCTCTGTGCATATAAAAGTTTAGGAATGCGACAACGTAATTGCAGGGTCGCTAAACTTCCTTATATTTTTTATTTTTCTGCGCGTGCGTGCTTTTTCAGATTCTTCTCTTGAAAACAGCAGCGCTTTTGGTATCGGCAAACGGCAATTTACCAACACCAGAAAAACTGTATTTTTTCGTAGTGCCACTTCTGTATACGGCGCGAATTAAACTAGCCCTCAGTTTAGGTAAATGCCAGAAGATTCTACACCTTCAGCGGCAAGATCCTACACGACAGCAGCGCGGGCAGACAGCGACACAGATGCCCGCTGTGACATATTCTGAATGTAACAAAGAATTAAAATCCCTAGTGTGGTTACTACTACTTAGTTTTGTTCCCTTATCTCTGATTATTATGGCTAGAATTTTATTTAACCTTTCCAGCGTTCAGTATCAGCAGTGCAACAAATATCTTTTTCTACCCGAATCAAAGCCTCAGAAGCAGCATACTATTGGTGACAATCTTTTATCTCGAAGGACTCGCTTTTCTTATATGGAACGATTCCAGCGCCGCAGTTATGTCACAAGGGCTGTACACTCCACGCAGTTAGAATTAAGTCTTTGTTCTCTTTGCTGCTGCAAACATCATCATTATGACCTGCAACCACCTTCATCTTGACGAGCTGCGCGTGACCATAGCGCGAGACATTCGATTCCTCTTCTTCAGGTCTTCAGGCCACCAGAACACGTGGCGTCTCGCTCTCCGAGTCGAAACGACGCTGCTCAAGGATCGCCAACTACGCTACCAGTAGACCGTGGTCTTGACCCAGCCACCTCTCAAGCAGGATAGCCAGGCGCCGGCAAGATCCGCTTTCCATCGCTTCTCAACAATTGCACGAAGACGCCGCCAAAGAGAGGGTCGTAAGCGGTCCATCATGAAGATTGGAAGCCGAAAGCGGACGTTTGCGGATTCTACAGCTCGTCGTGGCCTGCGGCAGAAGATCCATTGTAGCCGGATGCTGGTAGGTCCTGGATTCCGGAGCTGTCCACGGCGTTCTTTTGGGCGGCGCGTCGACACTTACCTGGGTTCCAAGAACTCGGCTTACGCCGGCACACTAGTTTTCAAGGTTCCCCCGCGTCCTTCTTGCGTGACATCGGCCGTTCTCTACGGCAAAGACTCGCCTGTCAAGCTACCATGCTCTTACCCGGGAACCGTCACTAAGCAGTTGTGGTTCATCAAAAGAAATCTCACGCCTCCAAAGCCCAGCAGCTGCAAGGCTTGTCGTCGTGAAGCTGGATCATCCTTCAAGACGGGCGGCATTCATCGGCGAGAGGTGCCGCAAAAATCTGGATGGGACGCTGCTCGCGACTTCCTCTCCGGCAACAATTCGAACGCAGAACGCGTCGGCAACTCCGTACACTCTACCGGCTTGACAGGCGGGGTCGTCAACCGACGCATGGCGAGCCGATCCGAGAAGCCTACCGTAAAACACACGTCGCCGAAACGTGTGGGCGTTGGAAGACGCCAGTGCCGTTGCCGTTCGCTTCTGGCCAAGATCAAACCCAGGGATTCGTCTACCTCAACCAGCGCGTCACCTGTGCTAGTACATATAAAGGGCCAGTCCGAACGCCAGCGATCGCACCGCTTGCAGCCTTATAGAATGAAGAACCAAGCGAGCCTGCAACGCATGCGCAGCACCACTCCTGCATTCTCTGTTAGTTCGTGAGGATGGTTTATGGCAGTGGACGTGGCAGACTAGCGGTTACCTGTCTTTTGCCACAGCTTGCTTGAGCGAAGGTAAGCGAGCGGTGATGCCTCCCACCAGCCGTGGTTCACCGACACCAGGAACGGGCAGGAACAATTTCGCGCCACACGACGCGTAACATGTTGGCTCATGGACGACCGGCTACCGGGCGACGATGGTCTTCAGCCCGATGTCCTGCATAGACTATGCGGCACTGTGTATATCTGCAAGGTCATGTGACCGAAGTCACTGACATGCTGGCAGCTCTTGGGGACAAAGGCAGGCCAGCTTCGTCCAACTGACGAATCAACAAAAACGCCGACGGTTTTAATTATGTACCGATCCTGATAGTTCGATTTTTCCGTGACCTTAGTGTTTGTTTTTCCGTTACATGTAATAAACAATTTGCGAAGCGAGTGTGCTTTTTACTTCGTGAATGGGATGGGATATCCAGGATCCGTCGGATAGCTCGCAGAAAATCCATGGTGTATGCATTCGTTTTATCAAAGCACTGCAGTGGTCATACATTTGAAACGTAGCTGGTCTTGAAGCATGGAATATGCGGGGTCTTGTGTCACGAAGATTGAGCCAACAAAAAGTAGTGAGTGAAGCTTGCACTAGTGGCGCAAGGCTAGCAAAGCAGCCAAGCTGATGGCACACTTGGTTGGTCCGGGTTTGCCTCCAGCACACTTGTATTTCGTCGCGGTCCGAGGCTTCTGGAAACACCTCACAAAGCATAGCGGGACCCAGCGTACCTTACAAAGTTTCGCACCGTGTTCACCGTAAAGAGGTTCACGTTGAACCAGACGATGTCAGACGCGGCGCGCGTGTACTCGGCTTGACGCCGTCTCAGCCCTTTGTGGTCCGGTTAAGGAAAAGACGCTTTCTGCAGCCCATGTCGGCAGAACGCCTAAGCGTCCGGGGGGTAGGAGAAAGGGACTGAAAGAGATAGAAGAGGAACGCCGTAGTGGAGGGCTACGGATATTTCGACAACCTGGAGTTCTCTAACGTGCACGGGCCTCTCGAATTTTCGCCTCCATCGAAAATGCGACCGCCGCGGCCGGGATCGAACCCGCGTTTTTCGGGTGCCATATCCGAGCCCAAACCACCACCGTTATAGTGTACTGGAAATTCTAGTACACTATACAGCCGCGGCGGCCTCGCAGTGCAACGCCTCGAGACACGTTCCCAAGCACTGCGAGGAGGAGATGATGTCACTGATGATGGAGACAATTTCCCACCGCAATGAAAATGAAATTTTTCTATGCAGTCTTTCCCAGCGTACCTAACATAACGTCCGTATCGTGGCCGGTCTGTGTTAGTGTATTTATCGACCGGGGGACCCACCTACCTACTTGCAATTCCAAAAATGTTAAATTTCAACAGACAGGCTTCAAAACTTGACGCAGCAGTCATGTCGTACTGTCTCTGAAGAAATAAATCTAATCACCGCCGTTCTTCGTCGGCTAGTCCCTGAAAACACTAGCGGCCAGAAACGATGATGATCATTGCGGTTCGGTTAGGAAAGGACGCTAATTTCTGCAGCCCATGTAGGGAGCACGGCTAAGCGTCCGTGGCGGTGGGTGGAAAGGGAGAGAAAGAGATAGAGAAGAGAGAAAGGCAGTAGTGGAGGGCTCTGGAAATTTAAACCTCCCGGGGTTCTTTAACGTGCACTGACAACGCACAGTACACGGACCTCCGGCATTTTCGCCTCCATCGAAAATGCGACCGCCGCGGCCGAGATCGAACCCGCGTTTTTTTTTGGGTGGCAGCCGAGTACCGTAACCACTACACCACCACGGCGGACCAGAAAGGATCGTCCTGAAATCGGAAGGTCCATTTGGCCGAACAATCCTGCCTTGCTAAATTTCATTTTCTTCGCCGCAGATAACAGTTGCCATCATCATCCACATCATCTTCTCGTGGCGTCACGCGTCAACGTGTCACGAGGCGTTCCATTTCGCTTCGCATTCATCGTCTCGGTCGAATGCAACCAACCTCCTTGAATGCAACCCGCATGTCTTGAAGTTCGCCGCTAACCCCCAGACAAGCGCCCATGTCGAACCGGAACAATGCCAGGCCCGCCCTCCAGGGATTCAAGAGGACTAGCGAAGATGCTCGACCTATCAAGTGGTCTCTACGGCGAAGCTGCCACGTAGGACGTCTGCAAGGCAACCAGTTCCGTTCTCTGAGCCGGTATGTCCCACAACTCGCGCCTCGAAAACTCGTCACCAGGCCATTCACCGTGAACCCTGTCCACTACTCGAAGCGCTTTTTGCCTTGCTCCTGGTTACCTCCACGGTCTCGGCAGAAGGTGCGGAGCCGCCTCGTCTGTAGGCATCTGCGGTCAGTGGCTGAATCACGAAGAACTGCACGCTGCTTCTGCCATCGACGGCCGGAAACTGCTACCGTGTGTCCAAAGGCAACGCGGTGTGGACGCTTCCTGCAACACAGCGGCGTTGATCGACAGACCCACGGCACACCGCGCGCATTGCCAACTTTCTGGACGCTTCGCCATCTTGGACAAGGAAGACGAGGAGCGACACGGAAGAACGCAGCGCAGAAAGTCAACCAGACCCAACCAGACTGTGCAGAGCGCCCCAACGTTTGCAACGGCCTACAGGACGCTGGGTTTCATGTTCTTGTGAAACGTCTGAGCCGTGAACCAGAGAACAGGCCTTCCATATTGGAGCTGCTGGAACATCCATACCTTATGGAAGAAAAGCACCGTCAGGAGGCAAGCAGGACAACAGCCCACCCTACATCTCTGCAGTCACTTCTCAGTGAAATCGAAAGCCTGTCTCCTGCTAGTGTTTGGAAAGTGATAGAGGCGCTGAAGGGCAAGCCTTAATCTTCATTGGATTCCATTAGATTTGCCAGAATTGCAGCGTTTTTTAAGTATCGCGTTAATAAATGCCTTAATTCGCAGCACAAGCTTTGTAAATTACTCATTTTATCATTTTGAATGTAACATGTTTTGCATTCAGAGATGCCTTTTGTGTGTGTGTGTGTGTGTGTGTGTGTGTGTGTGTGTGTGTGTGTGTGTGTGTGTGTGTGTGTGTGTGTGTTTAATGCTATCATTGCTTAGGGTGCCTCATGATGGCATTTTTCAAAATAGTGTAATTTATCTCAGGTATTTTTACGCCCGGAATGTACATAGTTTGGCTCGGAGCCTTAAGTAAATTATATGTGGAATAGAATGGTATGTGAAATAAAAAAAATTTTTTCGACGTTAAATAAGAAAAAAAAACACGCCAGTGACCATGTTTTTAGCTCTGGCGGTCACAAGCCGCCAATATCCAACAAGAGTGGGCACCCTCACAAACGTATATTCCTTATGCCCAGCACCAGGACAGAAGCGCACTTGTCCATATTTCACCCGTAAGTTCGCGGCGGCAGCGGTGGATGCTCAACTATTTCCCCAAGGCTGTGGCGGCTAAGGTGCGCCCACGGGACCGGTCACGTCCAATCAGGGCGGGAAAATATTTTTTCCGCTCTGATTGGGATCAAGCTTAGGGCCTTGGGGTGCCAGACAAGCACGTTCGTCCACAAGTTCAAAACTTTTAGCCCCTGAGCCTCTTACTAACCTTTATATACTTTCATGTTGGACTAACTACTAGCCACGTAAACGATTGTTCCAAGTGTTAACGCGACAGCGTTTCGTTCATGCCGCTGTCGGCGAAGGTGTCGGCGTAGGCGTCCACGTCGAAATAGCTGTTTCAAGCTACCGCAGCGTCTTCCAAAGCACCCGACCGCGCATGCTAGTACACTGGCGAAACTGCAGCTGCAGGGCGCGCATGTCCAATAAGAAGACAACAGAAAGTCATGAGTGCTCCACTAACGTGAAAGCTGGGAAATGCGAAGCGTGCGGTGATATGCGCCGGTGTTTCTCACAGGAAAAGTCTATCGCTGCTAATGGGCTTGCTTTAGAGTGGTAACGAGGACGACGACGTTGAGACGATAACAGCCCGCGCTCTTTACCAGAAATTTGTTCTCTTCTGACGCGACAGCCCTCCACATCTGGCTGTATGGAATCCACGGACGGCCCACCGTGACGCGCGCATCAGCACTATCTGCTTCCCTCTACAGTTCCTAGATGACAGTACCACCACGTCCAACCAAGAGTGCAGTTGAAAGGAGGCGACGTTAATCTATGCTTGCTAAACACCTTCGCTTTAAACGGACATCATTTTGGCGCAGCTTGTAAAGCGGTATAGTGAGGATATAAGGCCCGTTTGTTCCGGATGCAATCAATGTGGCGGTGGTGTACAGGTGGAATTTCCTGATCCTATCATTGGATCTCGGTTTTTTGTGGGTTGCGCTTAGCGTGGAAGACGAGCCCCAAGAGGGCCGTCGCCGACTCGTAAGGCCGGAGCTCCTCGTCAGCGCAGCTTGGAAACATCTGCATGCAGCCGTGACGCCGCGGGGGTGCTGGGAATAACGTCAGTTCCCGAGCCTAGACGGTAGTATTTTCTTCACGGGAGCCTACATTATACGTTTGGCCGTTAGGCCGAAGGGAAGAGACGATCCCGTCCTGGACACCTGAAAGTGGTTCGGGTAACTTGTCCTTTCCGGGATGGTAACGGAGGGCAGCGAGGGCCCGCCTTCTCAGCATCGGACCACAAACTTTGGCAGCTTGAATTTCTCCATACGTGTGTCATTGCGGCTGTGCTGACGCAATGTGCCAGAGAAAGGACTTTGCGTGACGTGAACGGCTCCGGAATCGTCTCCCGGGGACTTCGACGACTCCAGCCTGCGCCAGGCCAAAGACGTTCATTTTGGACGGCTTTCTTCCTCTCCCTTCTTCCTCGAGAATCCAACAATGGAAGACAACGGGGATCAAAAAGCGCGAGTCTTCAAGAGCTCTCGAGAACCCTCTTGCGTGTCGGGAGCCTTGCGAAAGCAAGCTCCCCATGTTAATGTGTAAATAAACCCACGTTCCAGTGATGGACAGAATCTTCTAGGTTGCAGTGATGGGCGGAATTCATCGTGGACTCACGTGACCGGTATGCTTTGTGTAATCGTTGAAATTTGACAAGCAGCACGCATTCAACAGGGACGACAAGGAAGCGCACTGCAACGCCTCGAGGCACGTTCCGAAGCACCGCGAGAAGGAGATGATGTCACTAATGACGGGAACGATTTCGAACCGCAATGAAAATTAAATTTTTCTATGCAGTCTTTCCCAGCGTACCTAGCATAACGTCCGCATCATGGCCGTTCGCGTTAGCGTATTTACCGACCGAGGGACCCACCTACCTACCTATAATTCCAAGAAAGTTAACTTGCAACAGACAATCTTGAGAACCTGACGCAGCAGTCATGTGGTACTGTCTCTGCAGAAATAAATCGAATCACCGCCGTTATTCGTCGGCTTGCCCCCGAAAACACTAGCGGGCGGAAAGGATCGGCCTTAAACCGGAAGGTGCCTTCGGTCGAAAAACCCTGCATTGCTAAATTTAATTTTCTTCGCCGCAGATAACTGTTGCCATCATCATCCACATCTTCTCGTGGCGGCACGCGTGAACGTGCCAGGAGGCGTTCCATTTCGCTCCGCGTTCATCGTCCCGGTCGAATGCGACCCGCTTGTCTTGAAGTTCAGCGGCTACCCCCAGACAAGCAATCATGTCGAACCGGAACAATGCCAGGCCCGCCCTCCAGAGATTCAGGAGGACTAGCGAAGATGCTCGACCTATCAAGTGGTCTCTACGGCGAAGCTCCCACGTAGGACGTCAGCAAGGCAACCAGTTCCGTTCTCTGAGCCGGTATGTCCCACAACTCGCGCCTCGAAAACTCGTCACCAGGCCATTCACCGTGAACCCTGTCCACTACTCGAAGCGCTTTTTGCCTTGCTCCTGGTTACCTCCACGGTCTCGGCAGAAGGTGCGGAGCCGCATCGCTTGTAGGCATGTGCGGTCAGTGGCTAAATCACGAAGAAATGCACGCTGCTTCTGCCATCGACGGCCGGCAACTGCTACCGTGTGTCCAAAGGCAACGCGGTGTGGACGCTTCCTGCAACACAGCGGCGTTGATAGACAGACCCACGGCACACCGCGCGCATTGCCAACTTTCTGGACGCTTCGCCATCTTGGACAAGGAAGCCGAGAAGCGACACGGAAGAACGCAACGCAAAACGGCAACCAGGCCCAACCAGACTGTGCAGAGCGCCCCAACGTTTGCTGCGGCCTACAGGACTCTGGGTTTCATGTTCTTGTGAAATGTCTGAGCCGTGAACCACAGAGCAGGCCATCCATATTGGAGCTGCTGGAACATCCATACCTTATGGATGAAATGACGTCATTAGGAGGCAAGCAGGGCAAGAACTCACATCGCTGCAGTCACTGCTCATTGAAATGAAAACCCTGTCCCCTGCAAGTGTAAAGAAAGTTACAGAGACACTGAAGTCATTGACGAAGGACAAGCCTTATCCTTCATTGCACTGTACGAGATTTGCCAGAATTGCAGCGGCCCTAATTGTTTGATATAGAAGTATCGCGTTAATAAATGCCTTAATTCGCCGCACAAGCTTTGTAAATTACCTATTTTTTTCATTTTAAAGGTAACATTTTTTTTGCATTCAGAGACGCCTTTTGCATGTGTGTGTGTGTGTGTGTGTGTGTGTGTGTGTGTGTGTGTGTGTGTGTGTGTGTGTGTGTGTGTGTGTGTGTGCGTGTGTGTGCGTGTTTAATGATGCAATCATTGCCTGGGATTGTTCAAAATGGTGCAGTTTATTTGTACACCCGGAATTTATTAATTTGGCTATAGGCCGCCTGACTTAAATTTTATGGGGACTGAATTGCGTAAAAATAAACAATACAATGTTAGATATATTTAAAAAACGAAAGAAAGAGAGTGGCCACATTTTCAGGTGTGGTGGTTCCATGCCGCTAATTTCCCACAAGGGTGGGTGCCCCCCCAAGCGTATATTCCTTATGCCGGGAACCAAGCCACAGGCCCGCTTGTCCTATTTTACCGGTAGGTAACCGTCGCCAGTGGCAGGTGCGCCTCTGCCTCCCACAACAGCGGCGGATGCTTAAATACTCTACCAAGGTTGCAGTTGTCAAGGTGCGCCCAGGGGACCGGCCACGTCTTTACGAGGCAACCTTTCGCAATTAGCACAAGTAAACAACCGAGCGCCGGGTGTCTACTCCTTTACACGTCTTTCAATAAGAAACGGTGACTGTCGATCCGGCACTGAGATTTGTACATGGTACATATACCGCATCGGAAGCAGACTCTCAAACATTTCGCCGTGGCAGTGGTTCAACACGGCCCAACGTTTCCTACAGACGTCGGCTACAGCCTACTGGACGCTATCATACGGAGGTCCACCTCTACAGATAACGTAAACGCCAGTACCGTCCATGCTTTGTGTCCAAGCGAATGCGTTTCTACACCTCTGCAACTAGTTCGGCTTCCAGCTTCCAGAGTGCGGAAGCAAGCGGGCAGCGTAATCTACGCTGCCCGCTTCCTTAGTCTTACCTTTTTTGGCATTTTGGGCAAGATTTTGAGAGACCGTATTTTTATTCAGGAAGGCGCGCAATCAGTAGAGGAGTGCTCTACGATGCCGGAAAACGCATTTTCTGGGACTTCTGATCGAGTCAAAATTTCACAACCCAATTACAAGTCTTACCTTTTTGGCATTTCGGGCAAGATTTTGAGAGAACGCATATTTTTATTCAGGAAGGCGCGCAAAAGGTAGAAGGAACGCTCCACGATGCGGTAAAACGCATTTTATGCGACTTCTGATCGAGTCAAAATTTCACAAAAAACCCAATCCGGTCTTACCTTTTTTGGCATTTTGGGCAAGATATTGAGAGACCGTATTTTTATTC
>CM023487.1:32484515-32576924 GCA_013339685.2 Hyalomma asiaticum | reverse complement strand
TAAAATCTTTAATTACGTCTACGAACTCATTAAAAAATATCCCCCTTTACCCGCACTGTTCGGTTCTTCGGTGCACAGGACCGCTGTAGGTCCTGTGCGCCGAAGATTCTTTCGTTCGAACGCTGAAAGCAGTGGCTATGGGAGGGTATGGCACACAGGTGCTTTAAGGCAGCGTCATCCTCTACAAGACAGATAGGCGGGGGGGTAAGTACGCATGCGCAGTAATGGAGGGAAGTGACACGCTTGCTTCCATGTACCGGAAGCTGGAACCGGGAGCTGTCGCCCGGGGCGCCGACGCTAGCCTTCTGTTGGACGCAGCTCAGGGACAGTAGAGGCGATGACGGAGCCTGCACAGGTCGACCTCCGTGTGGTCTCGTTCTGTAGCAGACAACGTCGCTGGTATTGTTTGACGGCCAAGCGTCAGGGTCCTCAGCGCAGTCTGGTTGTTCTGGTCCCCTTTTAGCTGTGAAGCTGCTTACCGCAATGTCGCCGATGTCACCGTAAGAACTCTGTCGCGCCACTCTTAACAGCGAAGCTCTTTAAGCTAGCCGTAATTTGTCAGACGTGACACTGCGTCACGCGATTCTGACGGGAACATGTCACGTGGTTTTGGGTGAACACCTCCTCTCTACACACCTCTCCACTCCGCTCTCCTCGTGACCCTCTCCACACACCTCCTCTACGAACGGCGCGCGTATTATTATTATTATTATTATTATTATTATTATTATTATTATTATTATTATTATTATTATTATTATCTCTTGGAGATTAGTTATACTTAGCCTGTGCCTACCTTGACAGTTACTATAGTGCATCTTTGCTGATCAACGAGACACCATCATTTTCTGTGCCATCGACATGAGTTGCTACTCCATGGCAGCGTCGCTGTATGTTTTGTTTCTTTTTTTCATACGTTTTCATCTTTATTAGGCGTCTTCCTTGCGACAACAGCAGTAATCTTTGGTACTGTAAAGGGTAATTTAGTAATTCGAGACAAATTGCATTTATCTACAATGTCCCGTTCGTTCAATTGAATGAAGTGATTTTGTTCACCCATATTCGAAAATCTGTATGGAGCGAATTAAACTATGCTCGTAAATGTTCCGAAATTCTAGAAAATTCACCTTCAGCCCAAACATGAGTACCATCTTCATTAACGCTTGCAATGTTCACAATTGGTACAGCAACCAATATTTCTTGTTCTCTAGCTTCATAGAGCCCCAGTGCAAATCAAAGCTTCAGCTACGACATCCTCTCTGTAGCAAAATAGGATGTCTCGAAGGCCCCAGTTTTCCTAGCTGTACAAGCCGAAAACAATTACCACGCTAGGAACATGTCACCGATGCTGCAAACTGCTTACATTATGCGCTTCCAGTACGTATCTTTTTATTTTTTCGGAACCCAGCTATCATCATCGTCTCATAGAAGCGCTTTCGCCTGGAAGTGCGGCTCCGTGCAGTCGAGTTTTCCATGTGCGACATCAGCGCCAGAATACACAGCCTGGCGGACAAAATAAGCAAAATTGGGCAGACTGTAGCCGGACAATACACAAACGCGACGCGCGCGTCTCCAACTGTATATATACGCGGGTTCGATCCCGGCCGCGGCGGTCGCATTTTCGATGGAGGCGAAAATGCCAGAGGCCCGTGTACTGTGCGTTCTCAGTGCACGTTAATGAACCCCAGGTGGTCTAAATTTCCGGAGCCCTCCACTACGGCCTTTCTCTCCTCTCTATCTCTTTCACTCCCTTTCCCCCACCTCCACGGACGCTTAGCCGTGCTCCCTACATGGGCTGCAGAAATTAGCGTGCTTTCCTAACCGAACCACAATCATCATCATATCAGTGGGTCTACACGGCGCGTCCCACTTTCTTTTGTTTTGTTTGCTTTGAGACGCACGCTCGAAACCTGCCGCAAACTGTTCCAGATGGCGACGAGAGCGGGCGTGTGGTTTTCTTCGTAGCAAGCCCGAAAAACAGCGAAGAAACGCGCGCGTCGCTGTCGCCTCGGCTTCCGCCATGCGCGCTTTATGGGCGAACGCGGGCACGTCTCATGAGTGCACCACAAGCGGCCAATGTTAGCGACACTGAGCCGTCCAACGAGAGCTACGCAGCGCCCTCTGGTCAGTGAACGGAGCCCGTTCTATTCCTCTTCTTTGTGCCACCGTGTCTTCTGTGGTCACTTGGAGCTCGGTCAAGCCCACGTTGAGGTCCTCACTCGGCCCTGACCCGTCGCGTCCGTACCCAATCCCTCCCGAGTCCCAAGGTCACCGGTAAAAGCTCGCCTAGCGCACTACAAAACGGATGTGGTCCTTACGCAACCTCCTCTCAACCAGGCAAGCAAGGCGTTCACCACCGCCATTTTCCATTTTCCATCGCGCCTCGGAGATCGCACGAAGGCACGGCCAGTTAGTGGCTTACAAGCACTCCATTATGCTGACTGGACAACGCAAAGGGCTTGCGCCTGGTTCCAGCGTTCGTCGAGGCTCACGGCTGAAGATACCTCGTAGCTGCATGCGGCTTGTTGGATTACGGAGCTGCCCACAGCCTTACTTTGGACGACGCTTCACACCTTCGCCGGTCGTCACGAGGTCGGCTTACGCCAGCAGGCATGGTCTTGAGGCTCCGTCGCCTGCTTCGTGGATGACATCATTTGTTTCCTACGGCAAAGGTGCGCCACTTTCGCGCAATCAATGTCGATTTTTAGCCAGAGTGCAGAACTCGCCTGTCAAGCTGCCACGATTGGACACTCTGATACTCGTACATATCGTGTTGAAGAGGGCTTGTCACACCCCGGGATCATCGTCCAAGGCACGTGACTTTTCTCAACCAGAAACGCCAAGGCTGGCTGGACGAAACGCTGCCGGCGACAGCCTCGCGAACAAGACGTGGAACGCCGGGTGCGCCACCAAGACTGTACACATTACCGGCCCGATAAGTGAGACCACACAGCGACGCACAGCGAGCCGACGCAAGATGCTTAGCATAGAAAGATCGTGGGAACGCTTGGGTTTCGGAAAACGCCAGTGCTGCTGTCGTCTGCTTCGGGCCAAGACCAAAACCAGAGTCCCGTCTACTTCCGTCAGCGCGTCACTTGTGCTAGTGCGTACAACGGGAGAGTTCGAACGCCAGCGATCGCACCACTTCGAGCCCCAATGGTGTCCCAACGCACCCGCAGTACCATGCACTTCTTGCACTTCTTCGCCATCTGCGTTTTCAAGTGAGCGAGACACAGCAGGAAACGCCGCCGACTGGTGGTTCCTTGCTTCTGACCACAGTCGTCGGAGTGAACGCCAGCGAATGGTGACTCCTCCAACCACCTGAGGTTCACCGACGCCAGGAATGCGCAGGGACGATTGCACATCTCATGACGCGTCACATGTTCGCCCTCAGGAGACTTACGAATGGGCGAGAAAAGTCTTCGCATCAGCTATTCGAGAGACGAGGAGGCGCTCCGGATAGCTACAAGGTCATGTGATCAAAGTCCCTGATGTGCACCCAGCTGTCGGAGACGGAGACAGGCCACCGTCGTTCAGATGGTGAGTCAGCGAACAACGGGGTGTCTTGACAAACGACACCTGCACAGCTGTGAACATTGTAGTGATATTAATTATTCAATTTCTTCGTGATGTTAGTATCTTATGTTCTATTACATGTAATAAATATTTTACGAAGCGCATGCGGCTCTCTCTTGCTGAATTGGATGTTCGCGATCTGTCGGATCGTATATGGGAACGCCGGATTATGCGCGTTCAATTACCGCTTCTGCCAGCTCGAAGCCGGTAAAAGTACTAATCTCCGCAAGAATTCGCTCGCTTCGGCGCTTAAAGCGGCCGTAAAAACACTACAAATGATCAGTTTTGTTTGCGACGATTTCCGTCCCAAAACATTGCATTAGCCAGCTTTAGTAATGCGTACGTAACGTGCGTAACGGCGTTGTGGTCGTATGACAACCCGGCGTGGGAGATTGACCGCCCGCGACGGTCAACAATGATAAGTGTGATTTATGGGTAGAGCATGCAATCGCAACTACAAGCATAATTTTCAAGAATTACCAAGCTGCTGTCAAATTGCAATTTCGAGTGGATACATGTGAAGCTGTCTGTCTAACTTAATTGTTTTCATTTCCAACGTCTTGATTGCCTCATCGAACGAGAGCATTTTAGTACACAAGTGAACGTTTGTTACTCTTATCTCGCTGAAATGTCAGGATAGCTCTTCTATCCCATATGCTGCTCGTGACCAAAGCCTAACCGCCCGACTCAAGCGGTCCTTCAATCAATCGTTTGAGACGGTAAACTTCGAGCACAGGCATAATCTAACTCTTTTAGGGGCGAAGCTCCTTAAGCTGTGGGTCGGTTGTCACGCGTCGTAATCGCTCACCACTCGCGCAAGAGATAAGCACGACTGCGTCGGGCAACACCCCTCGGCGACGTGAAGTGCCAAGCCTCCGTGATGGCCTAAACGAAAGCGCTATTTAGGCTGTTATCATAGACCGGAAGCTCAGGGGAAGACGGAGGCTCGGATCGATGAACAGATCGTTAAAACCGATGGAGAGCAGGGAATCTCGCTGGAGTCAACGTTTCGGCACATATATTGGAAAATTACGACACCGTCGCTCTCACCAGTAACTTGAAACAAACTTCACTCTAAAAACTGCAGCCGGTTTCGCAGGAGTGAAAAGACCGAGCTACTCTTTAGGGCATCGTTCTACTCTAGCAAAACGTCGGGTGGAGTGAAATGTCCATACCTCTTACGGCATGAGAGAGTAAAATGCAATTTCACTCCTGCCACACCCATGTGATGCTCGCATTCGCAGCCGCAAACGTGGCGGCTGGGGTGGGAGCTGACGATTGAAGAAGACAACAGCCGCTTTGTGAAGTGTGTTTCGATAGAACTATAGCAGCGGCCTTCCTACGACTTCCACGTCCAAGCTCTCGCGTACAAAGGCGTGCAGTGTACGTTTAATGAACGCTGCCTTCCTCGACTACGAGCCTCAACCGACGGTAGTCATAGCGAGCTGCCTCTCCTGTGTTTTTCCCCGATCGAACGACCGTACCCGTGCTAGTGAAACCCGCCAGCTTACACGCCTCGAATTCTTCGCTTACGTGTGCGAAACGAAGAGCAATACACTTTCAGCGACAAAGTAAGCTGTTGTGATCGTCGACGGCTGGTCTCCGAAGACTCACTAGATATAACTCATACATGTAAAGAAAAAGGCTTCGCTACGACTTCGGCATCGCGCCGTATACGCCGGCCATGAGCGCGTCGACGGTGAAAATACCGTGACTGCGACCCGTCCCGTTCGCAAATCTGGTAAGTACAGCATAGTACCCTAAACACTTCTGATGGCAGAGACTATATTTCATCTGTGTGCAGAATAACGAAGAACGACGAGTGCATATTGTGTGATCGCCAGCGGTTGTTCGCCGTACAGACGTGCTTGACAGACTCGAAAGGGGACGCCGTCGGAATGAAGCGGGTGGTAGCGGAGCACCCGGGTGCCGCTTTTCTTCGCTGGCGTTGATGAAATTCAGCCGCTATTATGTTCGTACTCGCTTCCTCAGGTGCATTTTACATCGCGAACCAGCACTGCGAACTCGCGTTTGCCCGTAAAACGGAATGCCAGCTCATGATAGGAATGTGTTAATCTAAAAGGCATTGTATATGTTCCGCGCGTTTAGATTAACAGATATGTGTGGCGAGCGGCTACCTATGAGCCAACGCTAAATATACACCTGTTCTGTGCATACTTTTTGTTTAATTACGCAGAACAGTACTTTACCACTGGCGCTACATAGCAGGTGAAGTATACGGGTTATATATACGGGACTTCAGTGTAAGACGGTATATCGCGAGTGTGCTGTGGGCTTTGTGCTTTGCTATGGTTGTGTTATTGGCGTGTATGTGCATTCATGTCAGGCTGTATGTTCCATGTTCAGTGTGATGTAATTAAATGCCTGCTAATTGTAGCATGATCAAAAAACGCAGTGGTTGGTTGGTTGGTTACAACTTTATTTGAAACGCAGTGGTTGCTATTTTTTTTTTGTCTCTGCTACTCCCTCTGGGAGTACTAGCACCCCGCTTGGTGGGGTAGTAGAGCTCTCTTCAAAAGAGTCTTCGAATCCCCTTCGGAGGCGTCCTACTACTCTGTCTTGACGAGAGTACCGGTACCTTGCAATGGGGTTGATCTACTCTGAAAAAAGGAGTTAAATTTGGGGCACGAAAGTACTCCCTCAAAGTGAGTGCCCAGCACTCTCTTTGTTTTTAGAGTGTTGAGTTTCATTAAGCAAACACCGGCATGCAAACTTAAATTACAGGGTTATCTGATGTCATAGCGCACTAATGAAATGGTGGCACTTCCTTAAAGGTACTAATTTGAAGTTCTGGTGAGGGCCAAATATGGATGTTTTCGGGATGATCCCTACGCACGCATTCCTTGGATACTTCTTGGACCTACCGACCTGGATGTGGCACAATTGCACATTTTTGGGACGTCCTTGGGATGCTATGTGTCGTCTGGGAAGTGGACATTTGTCGCTGATAGTGCCGGATCATTCTACATGCGGCAGTACGGCACAACAGCGACACGTGCGCAGGCGAGCTAGCACGTGACCAACCTTACGAGGGGTGGCCCTCCACGCCCTGCTTCACAAAGGTGACGTAACGAGGTCTCCTAGCTTCTTTCCTGCCTCTGTTAGAGAGTAGAACGCGAAAGGATGGCACGAGCGGAAAAATCCAGCGATCCGAGTTCAAATCTCGGTGAGACCGTTAATATAGTTCCTTTTCTTTCTTGTTTACTATAGCCTGTTTCAGTAGTTCCGTGCAACACTGTGGAAGCTACAGGCCTCTTCGGCCAATCCGGAGGGCGAACACACGTTAAACGTGTCCTTCCGCGGCTTATCATCTGCCAATGGCGGGCGCTGCAGTGGCAGCTGCAGCCCTGGAAGGAGTAAGACGAAGCGAGCTGTGCGCGTCCGAACAATGGATTTCGCCTCGGTGTAACGGTTAGCACTCTGGACTCTGAATCCAGCGATCCGAGTTCAAATCTCGGTGAGACCTTGCTTTTTTTTTTTTTTCTTTTTGATTACGTTGAGGCATAAATTAACAATTATTGCAGCAGTTGCGCTCATGGGAACGCTATTTCGCGTCCGCAGTCTCCGTTCCGGCGTGGTCTAGTGGCTAGGATACCTGGCTCTCACCCAGGAGGCCCGGGTTCGATTCCCGGCGTCGGAATGTTTGGTTAGGGTCTCATGGTGTAACGGTTAGCACTCTGGACTCTGAATCCAGCGATCCGAGTTCAAATCTCGGTGAGACCTTGCTTTCATTTTTTTTTTATTTATTACGTTGAGGCATAAATTAACAGAATTATTGCAGCAGTTGCGCTCATGGGAACGCTATTTCGCGTCCGCAGTCTCCGTTCCGGCGTGGTCTAGTGGCTAGGATACCTGGCTCTCACCCAGGAGGCCCGGGTTCGATTCCCGGCGTC
This sequence comes from Hyalomma asiaticum, assembly GCA_013339685.2. NCBI lineage: Eukaryota > Metazoa > Arthropoda > Arachnida > Ixodida > Ixodidae > Hyalomma > Hyalomma asiaticum. Next base: position 32,569,434 of record CM023487.1, on the reverse strand, counting down.
GGAATGTTTGGCTAGGGTCTCATGGTGTAACGGTTAGCACTCTGGACTCTGAATCCAGCGATCCGAGTTCAAATCTCGGTGAGACCTTGCTTTTTTTTTGTTTCTTTTTGATTACGTTGAGGCATAAATTAACAATTATTGCAGCAGTTGCGCTCATGGGAACGCTATTTCGCGTCCGCAGTCTCCGTTCCGGCGTGGTCTAGTGGCTAGGATACCTGGCTCTCACCCAGGAGGCCCGGGTTCGATTCCCGGCGTCGGAATGTTTGGTTAGGGTCTCATGGTGTAACGGTTAGCACTCTGGACTCTGAATCCAGCGATCCGAGTTCAAATCTCGGTGAGACCTTGCCTTTTTTTTTTTTCTTTTTGATTACGTTGAGGCACAAATTAACCGAATTATTGCAGCAGTTGCGCTCATGGGAACGCTACTTCGCGTCCTTAGTCTCCGTTCCGGCGTGGTCTAGTGGCTAGGATACCTGGCTCTCACCCAGGAGGCCCGGGTTCGATTCCCGGCGTCGGAAGAGTTTGAGTCTCATGGTGTAACGGTTAGCACTCTGGACTCTGAATCCAGCGATCCGAGTTCAAATCTCAGTGAGACCTTGCTTTTTTTTTTTTTTTTTTACTACGTTGAGGCATAAATAAACTGCATTATAGCGGCAGCCGCGCTGATGAGAACACACTTTCGCGTTCACAGACTCCGTTCCGGCGTGGTACGGATAATGCAAAAAGTAGGGATGATAAACGCTTGGGAGCCACTCGGGAGGTTCAGCGGGGCTTTTTGGATCTCTAAAAACGAGTTCATACTTTCACGGAAATAAATTCGTGCAGGCCGAGCATCTTTATCAACATGATAACCTGCCATCCTAGATCGTCAAATACAGTGGAGGCCCATAAGCATGATTAAATCAAACGGCACTGCCTGCTCCCTATTAACATTTAGAAACCCGATTCCATGTGTGTACAGTGGGAGGACTTTCTTCATAGTTTGCTGTAACACATCCCAAAAATAAATGCCCTCCCAATTTGTAAACATACGGTCTATCGTTTCGAGTACTTTGCAAATTAAGCAATGCGATCCCCATGGTAAGAATCATCCCTTTCTCTCCAAAAACGTCTTAACTGGCAATGTGAACGTATGTAGTTTGCAGAAGAAGGACTTTGTTCTCGGCGGCACTTGCATTTTCTTGACTCTCTTCAAAACGTTGCTGCCTGGGCCTCCAGTGTGCAGTGACCTGTACCAAGGCACTGGGAAGACAATGTCGCACAGGGCAAAATTTTAAAATGACGAAACCAGCAATTGCTGGTGGATACAACCAAATGTACCATGAGCATTGTGTTGCTGTGTTGCGATTCTTGTTCGTGTTATCGGTTATGTGCCAGAAAGAGGTAATAAAGAAAAAGAAATGTAGGGATATGAGTAAGGCACATACGGCACATTTTTACTCCTTCCAAAACAGCCGAACCTGCCACTCTTCCTGAGGAAGCATCACAACTTTTCAATACTCTTGTCACATGCATCCATGTATGCCTGTGGCAGCGAGACCTTCTCTAATGCTGCAGGTCTAGTGTGGTGGTGGTGGTCTTTTACCAATTGTTGCATCATGTCTCATGGTCTGCTTGCATGAACTTGTGACGTCATTTGTTGAAAGCAAAGCAGGGAATTTCTAGGAATATTTGAAACCAAACTGCAGATTCCCTGCTGCATGCAGCACACCCCCAATATTTGGCTCACGTGTTCACACGAGTCTCGACGACTGACTGGCACGGTTTTCAGACATCAAAAAGTGTTGCCGGGCCTCTTTAAAGTTCTGGTCCCCGAGCATTTGTAGGTCAGCTCCATCGCAATAGATAACACCACGACCTGTGAACACAATTGCCTAAAAATCACTGTTGGAGTCGGTGGATGGCAACAAAACGATTTTTTTGGTGCGCACCGCGTGCGACTGACAGCAGCCACCACAGTTGCTGCGACTCCATCACGAGTTCGCCCTCACCCAACTTAGACCTATGTCCAAATACGTTGGCACGTCCCTAAGTAAACTTTCCCTTAAAATCAGTCTTTTTTTTAAGACAACCGTATTTAAAATATATATTCAATACATCCCCAGGCTCCAAGATGCCATTCTTGAGGTTCCCATCACTGGTGCTCTTACATAAAAGAACACAAAAATGTCTAATTAGTCTCAGTGTGCCTTTAAGGTGCATTAGGATGGATGAATTAGGAAGTGCAAGAGCTGGCATAGGGCTTTCGCCTTCACATCTAAATGATAGGTAAGGGCACTTCGAAATTTTCTCAAGAACTTTCCTAAGGTACACTCTTTTCAGTAAGCTTTTAACACTGAAGAATTTCCATGGAGTCAATTTCAGATGCATGTAATATCTCTTTACCTACCTTCCATTATGTATTCAGATGTATGCACTTCTCTTAAATTAATGAAGGGGGCAGTGCTACTTCAATAAGCACTGGTTATGTGGCCATCTTGCTTGGAAAGCATCGGTGTGTCTTTCAGAACACTCGCGCTTTTTTTTTTTAACCTTGCACCTTCATTTGCACCGAGCTTTGAAAATGTTTGACAATGTATTCAAGCCGCCCCCCCCCCCCCCCCCGTTTTTTTTTCAGTGCATTCCATGTTCAGTTGTTTTTTTCTTGCCAGCACCACCACAGAGGTTCCATTTCTCCTAGGTGCATTCCATATACAAACAGAAAGGACGCTTGCCACATACAAGACAAAAAGCATTTATTTACAACACATTCTCGCTGGAAATGCTCATAACAAGAAGTGCAACAGAGCACAGTAAAGCTATATTAAAGAAAGAAGAAGTAGAATCTGATGCAAGAACAAAGGTCATCAGAAACTTTGTTGCAGCATACAGTGCGCTGTGCATATCTGTCCTTGAGTAACATAGCTGCAAGAACATTATGCCAGGCACGAAAAATGCTTCCGTCACGGCTTTGCAAGACAGTCAGGAATAAAAACGTATTGGTGGGAGTCACATGTTGTGAAAGGTCACTGAATGTCTTACTGCTCGTCACTTGAGCAGCACAGACGCAAGGCTTGACGACATTTTTCAAGGCAGCCACTGCAAAGAAGCGACAAACGAGTATTATACCTGGAGCAATTTTACACTGGCACAGTTGCAAGCATAAAGTCCAATCAAGGCACAAATGGGCAGAACACACTGCCGAGTTCTTAAAGTGGCTCTACGGGCTCTATAAATTCCCTCTGCAAATGGGGGAAACACTGAATTATCTAGGGAAAAATAGCCATGTGACCACTGAGACATACTATCAGATGTATTTGCATGCAGTATTGTGTTCACTGAAGGAGAGAATTTTGATACTAAAGGACCACAGATTGTTTTTAAGAGATGCAAAGGTGGCCAAGCAATATTTGCAACGAGCTTATCAATAGGTTACATACTGAAAAGCAAGTGATTTTATTGATTAGATGGAAATCTTAGCACTTAGGCGATGTGTCTAGTGCATTTATTAAAGAACGGCTACCCCTGTACAGGCTACGACATCTCTCCTGTACCTGAATCATTCAAAACAGCCTGTTCACCCATCATTTCGTCTTCCACTGTATGCCAGCGAGTGCTGACATCACATACAGTCAAACCCCGTTATAACAAAATTGCATATAACATGAAAATAGCTACGTTACACAGATAGATTGCTAGAAGCACATATGTTCCTAATGCATAAAGACACACATTCCTAACGTGAAGGATTAAATGCTTGGACTGGCCATCACTTGAGACTATAAAATAGCCAACAAAAGACGTTCACTCCCACTCGGCCACAATGTGCCCGCTACAGCATCAGAGTTGCTGCTCATGCTCAGTACTCCAGTAGGACTTCAGAATTTTACTGACTTGCCTGTCACTGTCTGTAAGTAAATTACATGAACATTTTACCAACTAAGTCAAATAAAAGGTTGCCACCAATGACTTCATTGCTTTGGGGGACACTTCACTGGATTAGTCCCACTGCTGAACTTGCTAATGTTGTAAAGAATGAGAGGTAAACACAGTCCTTTAAGAGTGAAATTGGGTTTTTACTACCGTGAAAGTACTACAAATTTGATCCGGTGCAGAAACATGACGGAAAGCAGTGCCCTAACACAACATATAAGAAAAAGTCCCTTCTAGCATAGAGACAACAGCATGTCAGTACTGCCAGGCATTTTACCATCGCAATACTGTTGAGAAGTAAACCACAGTGAGGTCTACAAACATCATTTTCTCCCTTTCAAGTTCTGCCATTCCTTCAACTTGTTAAGAATTGCTAAACAGCTGTAGTTACATTAACCACGAGCCGCATTGTTTCGCAATAACATCTCGTGCAACTATTGCAAGAGATGCGTCGGCATGTGCACTTGAGAGCATTTCTAGCGCAAAGCAGGGACCGTCGGCACATTGCTTGGAATGCTACCAGCTGGATATGGTGTAACACGCCAAGCAACATGAAATTTCACAAAAGTGACTGCAACCCTGAAATTGATCACGAGAAAGTGCCTCTTCACCAAGATGTTTCCTTTGAGCCCTAACGAAGCCTCACCTATGGGTGACTGGTCAGTCTCATCACTTTCGACCGTAGAGGGCAGCTGGCCTCCTAGTTGGTGCACTGGAAGAAGTCTTGGGAGCAAGGTTGCAGCGGGGAATGTGCCTTTCGGCAGCCGTCTCGTTAAACTTGCGGAGGCACTTCGGACACTGCACGTAATCGGGGTTTTCCGAAGGAGGTGGTGGCGGCAGGTCTGACAGCTTGCCGCCAGCGGCCAGGTGTTCCTGCACCAACCTCGCCTGCCGGACAGCGTTCAGGAATTCCTCATGCTTGGCACGCCAGTTGGGCTTTTTCACCTGCAAGTGAGCAGATGGTAATACAGTAAAACCTCGTTATAATGAAGTTGAAGGGGGAGCGGTAATTACTTCGTTATAACCATCAGTTTGTTATAACCAATATCAATTTCATCTATAGGGATTTCAAGGGGAATTGCAATTACTTCGTTATATACGATAGTTCGTTATATCCGGTTTCGTTATAACGAGGTTTTACTGTATTGATTCAGGGTCTGCTACGTGCCAAAGCCGCATTAAGATTGCAAAGCACAGCATGGAGGAGGGTTCAGAAGTTTCGACCACCTGGAGTTCTTTAATGTGCACCAACTACGCAAAGAGCACAGGCCTCTAGCGCTTTTGCCTGTATCAAAAAAGCGACCGCTGTGGCCGGGATCAAACCTGCATCTTTTGAGTCGGCAGTCAAGCACTATAACAACTAGACCACTGCAGCAAACAAATGAGCAAATGGTAGACACTGCATGCGGACAGACAACTTGAAGCAGGTATCTGAAGTTTCATTACAATGTACAAATGACAAGCGGCAATTGTCTACTACATCAGAATCTTCTGGCGACCCACTGACTACGTCAATGTCAAAGCACTCCAAGCTAATGACAGTCATTGTAAAGTGTGCAAGGTTGTGTTCAGTTTTGGCAGCTGTACAGTTATTATGCAGCTAATGCAGTTTTCAAGTTTCAATGCTAACTTGGGGGAGCACTTCTTGGGGAGAGTCGTGCTTAAGAATGCTAAAAAAGAGTCCTAAAGATGTGCAATAAATATAGGGCCAAAAGACAATGGACGCCACATACTGCCTTGTTTGAAAATTTTTGTCCTAACCACCAGCACGGTGTCGTCTCACGTTTCTTGTCCCCGTCAACTGCTGCGTGAAAGGTTCAGTGGCAATTTAGGTTGGTTTCTGGCCATGTGTGTGTACGCACGCCTCTACACACACATATCGGGGCATCAGTTATGAGGTGAGCAATGGTACACTCAAAACAGGAGCGCGACGCCTCGTACTGTTATCCAATATCATTTGGGGGACATTTCATTGTAACGTTATCCAATAGCACTGCCAGATTTTTGTTTCTTGCTCAGTTAAAGTATTATATGCTTTGTGAAAGTCAGGAAGCCACTGCAGCGCCGTGCAGAGCTTGAAACATTCTGCAGTGGCACCACTTGTAGCCAAGAATCTGAGCTATCCGCAATTCGGTCAGAAAACAGTTGGGGACAAATAGTAACAGACCCAAGCAGATGACAAAATCATGGCAAAATGGAAAGATTTGAGACATGCATTACATCATCATAGTGCCACTGAAATGGCGAAACGTAATTGCAATGAAATAAGTGACTTACTGAAGTTTGTTGCGACTGCACACACACTGTAAGGTTTAACTACACTTGTCTCATAGCCAAAAGATCAGGCTGAGAGGTGTGCAGGCAGCACAGTCAGAAATTCGTGTTGAACAAACACTAAGTGTGCATGTGTGTGCATGCGCACACACATAAACATCTCTGACGAAGGCCGGCCAAAAGGTCAGAATAAAGCATGCTAAATAGGCACGTTATGTTCAAGATTTCTTGCTGCTTTCAGGGCCTGCAAGATACTTTCTATAACATTAATATATATTACACACACAAGTAGTTTTATGACATCACACTACATGTTTGCATAACCAATAGAGTTGCAGCAACAAAGAGGCCAGCAACAAACATTAACTCGAAAAGCAGCAATTGCACAATAGTGAAATGCAGAACTGAGAAGGATTACATATTCGGACGGGCAGACAGAAAGCTATGAGAGGACTATGGCAGGAAATCAATGCTCTTTCAAGCATCTGCAAAACGCCGGCTTACCGGTACTTCTTTCTTGTGGAGACCCTTCTTCACAAATGCCTCCGCTTCCGTACCCTTCGTCCTCATCTTGGTTGCATCAAACACTTTCACCTTCTTGGTTGCTGCCTTCTGGCAGATGGTCCTGTGCTTCTCGATGCGGTCCTTGTTGAAGCCCCGGCCACAGATGTCACACCGCTCCTGGTTAGGACCCAGGGGCCGAGCCTCGGGAGGAGGTGCCGCTTTCGGGGCCGCTGCCGATGTCCTCTGCTGCATGGCGACAGGCATGGTGCCATTTGCCGTTCGAGCCTGTCTCGATGTCGGTGCAGTGGTGGGCTGCAGTTTACAAAAATTATGAGGGTTAAGAAGATACTCAGGAATGCTTGGAACAGACCCCACTTATTAAAGTGCACCATTCAGTGCTTGACCTGACATGGAATTAGTAACTCTCAGACTAATAAATAAAAGTGCGCTTTGGAACATCTCTCATCACAAAAACTATTGTTTTCTTATCTGCAAATTACAGGCCACCTACGCATGGAGACAGAGGGAAACCCCTGTGAGGGTCATCGTGATGACTGTTCCCTTATGCATAACTTGACGACAGGTGGTGAAATAGCTTTTTATCTAAACAATGGCGCTTATACATCACTATCCCAAAGTGGCCCCTCTGTAGTTAGTTCTTCAAAGTAAACCTGTTTCATTGCTGGCAACAAATAGTTTAGATTATTTTTGCCATGCCAGCATTTACAGTATCAAACGTACGCGGGTGCGGTTTTGCAGCAACAGTAACGCAAGAGTAATGCAAGTATCGGAATTTTTTTATGGTTCACGTGTTGAACAAATATGACAAATATGACTGGCAAAAAAGTTGCCGAAGGCAACTGCGGATGTTGCACAAGGTAGTTCCCTTTGCCTCATTATGCAGCCTGCAAATTTCCCTTTGAGGTGCCTGCCCACATTGGTGGATGCAAATGCAACTCATTTGTGCCAGTTCTGACTGATGGCTAAGAGGAAGCAAGACATAGTATTGACATCTGAATTAACGTCCTCCTCGGTATATTTATACACATTCAACATCTGTGTGCTGCGTACTGCTGTATAGTCACTTGGGCTGAAGCACCACTGTATTGCAAGTGAAAACTTCTAAAGAACCAGCTTGCACTTGCTGGTCCTTTAGAAACTGGTGCTTTGGAAAGCAGTAGCAAGCTGGCCCTTTAGGAAAGCATCAGCATTTTCATACCCTCTACGTTTCGGTGCAGGTAGAATGTGGCCACTTACAAGCGAAGCTTGGGCAAGTGAAACTTCTCGTGATATCACTATCCAGAAACATCTTTTGGAACAGCTGGGAAAATCGGCCCACTGGAGATGAAGTAGTGTGACAACACAATTTTCGTCCACAGAATGTCGGCTTTGTTCATGCAATTACTTTTTCGGCAGTCTTTGTTGTGTGTCTCCGCTCCCAAAAAGAAGTTGCCATGTTTTCACGCTGACAAGTTGTCTAAATGTCAGGTTTGCCGCTTGCATAAAAGTAGCGACCTTTTGCAACCTGATGTTGCCCTTTAGCCAAGATACCTGGTTTTCAAAGACATTCTAATGCGAAAGCACCTTCACGATTACCATGACTTATGAAGATATGTCAATTTCTTCTAGTGGAACAAGTCCCAAAGTATTTTCAAGGATCGCAAAGATCTCAAGGGTATTCAAGGAGTTTCAAGCACCCTTGAATGTATATTCTCAATATGAAGGATCTCTTCAGTTTCAAGCACCTATTCAAGGATCCATTCAAAGATTGCGAGGGGCTATGCAAACACTAGGAAATTATGCGTACATTGGTTACATCATCAAGATTCGATTTTAGCCTCGATCATTTTCTCAACCTTTCTGTTTGAATGTTTGGCTCCTACTGTTACTATACGCTATAGGAAATGGCAGAGAGAGATCGTAGCCTGTACTGCTCAAAAAGTCACGACGCCTCTATGATGAATGTACACAGCCTTGTTGCCTTACCTATGATGCTGCATCTGCCAGCACCAAGGCACACCTCCAAAGGTGTTACAAGTACTTAGATGTAAAGTATGATGACGCACCAGCATTTGCAGTCTAATGTGCCAAAACAACATCAAATAGGCAAAAAGCCATTTTTCACCACCACTAACTTATGTACTTACAAGGAAAAGTGAATTTCACTAAAAGTAATGACTAAGTCTTGTCTTGGTCTAAGCATGCAGAACAAAATTCAACATCCGCACTCTCTTCCTCAGCATCGGAATGCTGTAGCAGATTTGCCAGCGCAGTCAGAACCTTGAAGCATAACCCTGAGCCTTGAAGCATAAGCAAAGGCCTCATTCCTTCTAATGCTTCCCTATACAACAACATACCTTCTTTGGCTGTTCAACTGAAACTGCTTTGGCGGTAGTGGGCTTGGCACTTGGAGTTCTGCTTGATGGCACAGTTTGAGGTGTTCGTGCTACAGAGCTAGCAGTCTTTGAAGGCGGCACTGAAGCAGTCTTTGCAGCGGGCTTCTGAGATCCCTGTAACAAATGTGTTTTGCCAGTGTTTACTTTTTCATTATCTCATTTTCACATTTGCACGAGCACTAGATAAAGGCAGCGAGACAAACGAAGGCCTGTATGTTGCAAAGACAGTTAGTGCTCCGAATCAGACCCGTCAGAATGATGCACAGTAAGATCTCATGTAGTCCCATCCGATGAGTGAGTGGCATTCTTATCAAAGTGGCAGCCTTTAAACCTAGGAGCGTACTGGTCAGCATTGAGGTACCCTACCTACTTCACTATACTACACTGAATTACTTCCATTTCTGTGACCAGATGTGAACTTATGATAATCTCACCACACGCCGACTTCCCTGTAACTAAACTGGTCCAGGACAGTTTCACACTACATATGTAATTCCGGCCCTCTTGATTCCAATTACTTCTGCAGCCCCAGCACTCAAAGAGGCCCAGCAACAGCACCTCTGGTTATCACTGAATGACAAAAAGAAACTTACTGAGGACTCCTTGTCTTTATGAACACCTTTCACAGAACAAGCAACAAGAACCGATTTGGTCGCAGATATGTCTGGTGCAATATCACACTGCAGTGGCCTCTGCCATTTAATAAGAATAAGAAGACTTATCACAGAAAAGGAATATCTGGCTGTAGTTATTGCTCTTAAACCTGTTCAATTTTCTGCCGTACAATCACCAAAAGAAAGCACCAGGTGGGATTTGACATTGTCACACAGACGTATAGTATTGGCTCTCCAGAGGCATATAGCAATCACTAATGCATAAACTGTAGACATTGTAATCACCACGCTGTAAGCAATGATAGTTCAGCCAACATACACAGCCATTCTGTTGTCCATTGCAGATCTGCTTCAGCTGAGTCGTCGTCATGGTCATGAGAACGCCACCTTTGGCAACTGGAGGCAATGCTTGCTGTGTAGAATTCGTCTGAGGCCGGGTGCCATTTGCTGCAACTGTCCTGACTGTGGAGGTGCCATTAGTCTGTGGCCTGTACGTCCCGTTAGGTTGTGGCCTAGAAGCCCCATTTGTCGGTGGCCGAGAAGTCCCGTTGACCTGACCTGGATAGAAACAGATAAAAGGCAGCTGTCGCAACGCTCCTGAATCAGTAGCAATCATTCATTGGTATTATTTCCAAGCATGTCAATTTTGGCAAGATCACAACATCTCATCTACACTAAGGAAATCTAAGGATGACTCTTATCAAACTTGTATATCATTCAGCAACAACATCTAACAGGTCTCACCATGGTAACTTAGTTGCTAAGGCATAGGACTGCTGAGCATGATTATGCATGTTCAACTCCAGGCCCCAGTGGTGCCACTTAAATTTTCTTTTTAGATATGTAAATCATTCCATTAAAACAAAAATGAACGCATATTACAACTTTACCTACATGTGAACCAGTAGTACTATATCTCGCATCAAGTTTTTATATCAGCTGTACCACAACACTACAAGATACCGTGTGAAGGTTACTCAACTGAGCCCCCTATGCAGTCTGGTCATACAAACCACAACAAAACATTTAAACGACCATTTATAAATCTTAACATACATCAACATTCCCTTTTTCCCCAGGCAATTCCACCATGGATTTGCCTGGGGAATTACCAGAAGTATAGTTAACGCTGATACAACAGAATCATTCGTTCGGGTTTCGAACATTTCCTTCAACCTGTAGAATTGTTTTATACCGTGTCCGTCACAGTGAAGGCAGTTGCCTCTTGCATTCACTTTTCATTAGATGTTATATTATGTAATTCACTTTATGTATTACATTGTTGTATGTACACTTTCTCTTTTTATCACCGTTACATTACTGTTGTGTTCCGAATTGTGAAGCACATCTTTTTTGCTTGTGACTAATCGACATATATTGTACCATATATGCTGGAGGCAGTTGTAATTATCGTTCGTATATATTGTTCATGTACACAATGATGTACCCACTCCTGCTTGGGCCTGAATAGCACCTGCAGTATTTGTAAATAAATAATTCGAAGAACTGCCTTAAAACTTGCGTCAACAATAGACCTGTCCTGGGGTACGTCACGAAAGGGCCGTGACGTCAGCCACGTGACCCTAGCGCGCACGTGCGAACGGACTGGTTGGCAAAACATTGCAGCGTTCGGCGTGGTTGCATGCTGCCGTACGGGTGAACAGAGTTTGTACTCGTTTGTTTTGTGCGCGTGCACATGACCGCTTTGACATGGTGGTTAGCTTTTGCGATGGAGAATATGCCAAACGCGCAATAAAAGGCAGCGGCATCGTGTCCTGTATTTATTTTTTTCCTCGATTTCCGAAGTCCAAACGACACAGTGATGGAAAGCGTGGGTGCGAGCTGTGCGCTGTGTAAAACAGCAGCCCTCGGACAGCAACAGGATTTTTGGATTGCATTTAATCGCTGGTAAGTGCTAGCCTGTTACCTAGAGCTTTTAGGCGTTTTGTTATTTGTGCTTCCGCAGCATTTGTGAGCACGTATATTTTATTAACTCGGGTGCCCCGTCTCGATTTTCTGAGCTCCCGGAGTAGGTAGCTTTATAACGTGTTTGCTTTCAAGAGGACTAGCCCTGAAACACAAAGAAAAAAGGGTGAGCGTTTTGAACGCGCTTTGAAACGGAAGCATTTCTTCAGTAAGCGGTGGTTCCGAATGTTGTGCAGATTTTTTCATTTCGCGCTCACTTCGCTGTAACTTGCGTCGGGCTAGCACTCCAAAGGAAAATTTGGTTTGTATTTTCGGACGCGATAGCAGTACTAGTCTCGCCTGTTTTCGATCGTATAAAAGTTTAGTTCCTGAGCAGAAAGAACGGAAGGAAATGGAAATGAGCGCTACAACTCAACCGGCCATGCAAGTACAGTGCGCAGTGTGGACGCTGCCTGCAGCTCATAAGGCATGGCGGTGGTTCTCCGTGACGGTGTTCGCTTTGAAAAACATGCATTCCGTGCCTGGTTGGCAAAAGTTGCAGTGTTCGGCGTGGTTCCATGCTGCGGTACGGATGGACCGTGTGCGTACTGGTTTTTGTGCGCGTTACCTGGCCTCTTTGACACGCTTTTGCGATGTAGGATGTGCCAAACGCGCGACAAAATTAAGGCAGCGGCACCGTTTTTTTTTTTCTTTCTTCTGGATTTCCGAATGACAGCAGTCGACGGAAAGCGTTGGTGCCCCAGTTCGAGACAAGCACTAGATGCACGTGGCCTTTCACTAAGCCGTACGCTTTGAGCGATCAGTAACGCTCCATGGCCTCTGCATTGTGCGGGCAAGGCATGCTCGCGAGGTGCACATAGAGCTGAACGTTTGGTCAAGGTTTTAGGGTCATTCTTCCATTCCGAAATGGTGTAGGGGTACGGATACTGCATTCCACGAACTTGCAGCTTCTTTTCGACAAACGGCCGGCGCGCAACCTCGGGAAGGGACAGTACCATCGCGTGCAAAGCCCGAGCAAACTACTGCAGCCGCCGGAGCTTTTTGCCAACCACTGCGAAACTGGTCCGCCGCGATGTCGATGGCGATGCTCTGCGTGACGTCACATTGTTGACAAACAGGGACAGGTCTATTGACAACTGGAAAAATCAGCAAGCTTCAAGCGAAGAAATTTACAAGAAATAGACATACAAAGGGAATTCGATATTTTCTTGAGAATTCAATAGCCTTTGCAACCTTTAGGCTGCCTCTTCTCGCACTCTAACAAGAAGGCAGTGAATTGCTTGAAAAATCAACACCTCTATATAAACGTTTGAATTGGCGTTCACATCACAAATGTGTTTTCACATCTTCAATTCAATTTGCACCATACATCTTCATACACCCAATTAAGCAACTTTCAAATGTACCATTCCTCATGGATGAGACATCCTTGTGAACACTGCCATTCTGGAGCTTGCCGTTCACATTGGACCGTGAAACAGTCTCTCCGGTGGTGAGGCTGTGGCCATTTGCATGAAGCAAGGAAGGTGTGGCTTGCTTGACAGCGGGTGCAGCCTTGGAAGTAGCAGCAGTTGATGGCCCGGGGATCCGCGTTGGCCGGGGGAGACCACTGCGCTGCTGCTGAAACTGGCTCCTCATCTGCTCCAGGCGCGAGACCGACATTGTGCCGGTCAGCTCAAGCAACAGGACTTTCTTGGATTGCATTTAATCGCGGTAAGTGCTAGCCTGTTACCTAGAGCTTTTAGGCGTTTTGTTATTGTGCTTCCGCAGCATTTTGTGAGCATGTATATTTATTAACTCGGGTGCCCCGTCTCGATTTTCTGAGCTCCCGGAGTAGGTAGCTTTATACGTGTTTGCTTTCAAGAGGACTAGCCCTGAAACACAAAGAAAAAAGGGTGAGCGTTTTGAACGCGCTTTGAAACGGAAGCATTTCTTCAGGTAAGCGGTGGTTCCGAATGTTGTGCAGATTTTCTCATTTCGCGCTCACTTCGCTGTAACTTGCGTCGGGCTAGCACTCCAAAGGAAAATTGGTTTGTATTTTCGGACGCGATAGCAGTACTAGTCTCGCCTGTTTTCGATCGCATAAAAGTTTAGTTCCTGAGCAGAAAGAACGGAAGGAAATGCAAATGAGCGCTACAACTCAACCGGCCATGCAAGTACAGTGCGCAGTGTGGACGCTGCCTGCAGCTCATAAGGCATGGCGGTGGTTCTCAGTGACGGTGTTTGCTTTGAAAAACATGCATTCCATGCCTGGTTGGCACAAGTTGCAGTGTTCGGCGTGGTTCCATGCTGCGGTACGGATGGACCGTGTGCGTACTGGTTTTTGTGCGCGTTACCTGGCCTCTTTGACACGCTTTTGCGATGTAGGATGTGCCAAACGCGCGACAAAATTAAGGCAGCGGCACCGTTTTTTTTTTTTTTTTTTTTCTGGATTTCCGAATGACAGCCGTCGACGGAAAGCGTTGGTGCCCCAGTTCGAGACAAGCACTAGATGCACGTGGCCTTTCACTAAGCCGTACGCTTTGAGCGATCAGTAACGCTCCATGGCCTCTGCATTGTACGGGCAAGGCATGCTCGCGAGGTGCACATAGAGCTGAACGTTTGGTCAAGGTTTTAGGGTCATTCTTCCATTCCGAAATGGTGTAGGGGTACGGATACTGCATTCCACAACTTGCAGCTTCTTTTCGACAAACGGCCGGCGCGCAACCTCGGGAAGGGACAGTACCATCGCGTGCAAAGCCCGAGCAAACTACTGCAGCCGCCGGAGCTTTTTGCCAACCACTGCGAAACTGGTCCGCCGCGATGTCGATGGCGATGCTCTGCGTGACGTCACATTGTTGACAAACAGGGACAGGTCTATTGACAACTGGAAAAATCAGCAAGCTTCAAGCGAAGAAATTTACAAGAAATAGACATACAAAGGGAATTCGATATTTTCTTGAGAATTCAATAGCCTTTGCAACCTTTAGGCTGCCTCTTCTCGCACTCTAACAAGAAGGCAGTGAATTGCTTGAAAAATCAACACCTCTATATAAACGTTTGAATTGGCGTTCACATCACAAATGTGTTTTCACATCTTCAATTCAATTTGCACCATACATCTTCATACACCCAATTAAGCAACTTTCAAATGTACCATTCCTCATGGATGAGACATCCTTGTGAACACTGCCATTCTGGAGCTTGCCGTTCACATTGGACCGTGAAACAGTCTCTCCGGTGGTGAGGCTGTGGCCATTTGCATGAAGCAGGGAAGGTGTGGCTTGCTTGACAGCGGGTGCAGCCTTGGAAGTAGCAGCAGTTGATGGCCCGGGGATCCGCGTTGGCCGGGGGAGACCACTGCGCTGCTGCTGAAACTGGCTCCTCATCTGCTCCAGGCGCGAGACCGACATTGTGCCGGTCAGCTACGATATGGCCACTTCCTGCAAGAAGAGAGGTGGTGGTCTCAATGACAGCTTGGAAAGAGTGTGATGTTAATGCATGGTTTGGTATGAAGCGATGACTCTCTATGGGCGTATCACCTCGTATCAGCTGCTAGAAACAATGAAAGTTACTTTTGTTGGCCACTTAGAGGCAGAGAGAACTGTGTGTTGCGTGTGCAGGAGAGTATACATTCACTCAAAGGTAGCAAACGGGAGCAGTATGGTCCACTGTGGGTTCCCCCTAACAGTGCTGTACAATCCAGCCAATAGTATACTGAGACAAAAATTTTGTCACATATGCAGTTTCAGTAGAAAGACCATACCAGACAAAAGCAATCATAAAAAGGAAATACGAGGGGCCCATGAGCATGCAGTGAAAGGGATTTAAACACTGCCCCCCTTAATTAACACACCTAGCCATAACCTCCAAAGCAGATACCCCTCCACCCCTCCCCTCGCTGCCCCCCCCCCCCCCCCAAAAAAAATTGTCCTTTAAAATGCTGGATGAACACAGAATGTGTGTTCGAATTTTAAATTCCGGTGTTATGTGTCCGAATTTAAAATTCTGACAGGCAACTCCAGGCAATTTATCATTGAAACTCTCTTCCTGCTTGTAACTTACGGTATTGCAATATGTGGGGCGTTATTCTGGCTGTGTACTTTGATCTCCCTCTATCCATTCACGCAGTTAGTCATCGGTAGGTGCGCTTATCTTACGTCACTTGCAGTCATAGTTTGTGGTAATCGCTCTCATAGCAATTGCAGAAATAACGCGCCTGTACTACTCTCACTCAGCATGGTTTTGTCCAGCTTTGCTCGAACCTGTAGGAATACTCCAACTGAACGCTGCTTCATGGTATGCACATCAGTGCACCGTAGCGTGCATTACTCTTACACAAAACAGATTTCCCTGCACTATCATGCACAGACACTGTGCGGTGCTGCCGTCGTGCCTGGTAAACCCATGTGAGTCAGACAACCAGACTATTTGCAAAATGACAATCCTACTCTCAAAACTTGGCTGAACACAAAAAATACCTGCATATGCAATTTTATCACTGACTTTGCGTGACATATCGATTTCCACAATGCCCCCGTGTGGGATCTGCCACATTTTTTTTTCATTTCGTCCTCATTGAAGCAGCCTTATAGCCACTATACGCTACCACTGCTGGTAAAAATTTTCTACATTACACACCTA
Organism: Hyalomma asiaticum; assembly: GCA_013339685.2. NCBI lineage: Eukaryota > Metazoa > Arthropoda > Arachnida > Ixodida > Ixodidae > Hyalomma > Hyalomma asiaticum. The sequence goes on along the minus strand of CM023487.1, from coordinate 32,553,185 downwards.
ACCAAAGCCATATATGTACCTGTAAACATAATACCGCTGTATAACGAATGACATTCGTTATACAGCAAAATTTTTAACTTGATTCTTATATTCTCATGTTTTTTGTTGATTAATATTTAGTATCCATTGGCTATATAGTTATTCATTTCATAGGCATTATTCGATTTTCTTTGCTTCTAAACTGCCCGAGAATGCATATTGTAGTATTATTGTATTATTTATGTAATTTCTTAGCCTGTAGTACTTATAAAGGCAGTTAATTAGGTTGTATGACCATTAACGATGCATTTTTGTTACTGATCATTGACGTTTGTCCATGTACCATTGTTCTTCTATTTGTTAATTGTATGCCCCCGTACCCAGTGCCCCTTTGTAGGGCTCGTAAGGTATCATAAATAAATAAAATAAATAAATAAATAAATAAATAAATAAATAAATAAATAAATAAATAAAACAAAGCTGAATAATTACAATAAGGCGCTGTATACGCCTCAGCAAACGTGGCCGCCTTTCGCAAGACGTCTACCAGGAAGTCACAGCGGCAAAACGCCACACCGTCACAAGGCTAGAATAAACAAGGCGCAAGCACTCAAATTCCGGCTCTCTCGTAGCGAATTGCGCTCCTAAACGGGCCGCGGCCCTGACTCATTCCCGCATCCCGCAGCGACGCGCGCGAGAGGTCGCAAGTCTTTTCGCCGGCACACTCGACCAACGTTCCTTTCTTTCTTTTGCGTGTCCTTTCGTCGTGACTAGTGTAAGCGAGACCTTGGATCGTACAGCGCAGGGCCGTTACGTGGCCGCAGGCCCTACGAAGCGTAACGAGAGGCGCGCGAGTTATTTAGACAGGACGCGAACAATGTGTGGACGCGTCGCTTAAAAAATAAGCAAAACGTTCGCTCAACATACCCCTCGACCCTACATGCTCGACACACTTCGCGGTTCGCCGGTATGGAGTGTCTCAACGCGCGGGACCAACCATGCCGACTAAAGTGGTATATACGCCGTCGTCGCGACATGTGGGGTCGTCTGGCTCGCGCTGCTGCTAGACGAGCTTTCGCAACAGACGATACCTCTTTCTCTCGCTCTCCCATTCATAGGCGTGAAGTGACAAGAGTCCTTTCAGTTCCGTATGATGATGCCAGAGGTTTTGAGCGGGAAAGGGCGGTATAATTTCAGCACATTATCTATCTATCTATCTATCTATCTATCTATCTATCTATCTATCTATCTATCTATCTATCTATCTATCTATCTATCTATCTATCTGTCTGTCTGTCTGTCTGTCTGTCTGTCTGTCTGTCTGTCTGTCTGTCTGTCTGTCTGTCTGTCTGTCTAACGTTCCATCGCATCGTTCTTCGTAGAGACACGCGTCCACAAAGAACGCCGCTACAACGAAATACCCTCTACAACGAAGCTCCCGTTAGACCCCCGGCCGGATTCCTACATTTCCTATCTACTGGGACACCACTACATCGTGGACCAGTACACCGAAGTACACCCCTCTTTTACGAAGGAGTTCATATATTCCCAATCGCCAAATTGAAGGCTTCACAGCGAACATGTATACGCTCAGCCGCACAAATAACGCACAGCGGCCGAACGAAACAGAGCGACAGGTCTAATCAACACGTGCCAACTTTTGAAGAACTACAAATATTAAAAATGGCGATAATGTCACGTGTTCTCTAATAAAAAATTGGCCACGTATCTGCGTGCTTGGCTGCAAATGTCGTCGGAAGACGATAGTCTTCTGCCGGCCGCACTACGCTACGTGAGATATGGACGCCATCTGGCAGCGCCGTCGGGAAACATGAGGTTGTGCAGAATCCCTGGGCAACTGCCAGGTGGCAGCACCAAATCGTCGGCAGAGGCCCTTTTCGTGCATAGCGTCGCATTTTAAGGGCAACCTAAGAAACACTAGGGTCTTTAGAATTAAGTATGCGTGTATTTTCTAGTAAAGGAACACACCACCTAATACTTATGCACTGATGTTGCGCCTCAGATATGCGTAATATTTGCTTTTTGAGCGACAATGTTCACAAGTATGAACGCAGCTACCAGTTCAAGATGGCTGGGCGTTAGGCAAGTGCTTAAACTTTGGCCTGTGGCTGAATCGTGTGATACAGACGAACAGAAATACAGACCAAAATTTCTGCGTTCAAGTATTCCAAGAAAGACTATCGTCTTTAAAACACCTACACAGTGCGTATTGCGACGCAGCATCGGCTATGAAGGTCGACAAGTTCGCCTCGATGGACGTCGACGCGCCGCTATGCTCCGACCCGACGAATGAGCTGACGAAACCGTGGAAGCAATCGGAGATAAAAGGGACGCCGCTAATGATCAGGCGACCACTAATGAAGCGCTTGCAGAGGAGCAAATAGTCATATATAATATACCCGCGAATCTGCAGCGGCACTTGACGCACTGCAGATCTATATCTCTCACCTCACGCCTTGACCTCGCGCTGTTGCAGGCCGTCTAACCCGACAGCATTATGGGTCATATATGTTCCGCTTCACTAATTCACAAAAATGTGCAGGTACACATCTAACACATACACGCCATGAGCTATTCACCATTTCACCATAGCAAGTCCATTTCGCAAAAAAAAAGGAAAGAGAAAGGGCGAGAATTGCACATTTTGTTTTCGTCCAGGGCCATTTAAACACATTGTGAACAATTTTTTTTTGCTTATCTGCTGTACTGGGGTCATGAAAAATGCTCGACGCACATAACGAAGTGACCTGTATAACGAAAAACTATACACAACATGTGTGTGTGTGTGTCAAGATTTTCTTCTGCCTACTGTGATAGAATTATAAGAACGTTGAAGTAAACTGCAATGTTAACAGATAACTTTATTCCTAACGTTCCGGCTGGAGGACCAGCCTTCCTCGCAGGTTTAAGTCGACTTAAACCTCTAACATTTCAGTTTACTTCAACCTTCGTATAATCCATATATTCTTCCTCTCCACTTCTTTATTCCTTTTCCTCCACCCCCACGGACGCTGCTGAGCCGTGCTCCCGACAGGCACAACAGAAAAACAGCCTCCTTTCCTCAACCCACACTACAATTACTACACCTCTCCAGTGCGAGCCTTCAGGTGTCCCCGACCGAGAGAGACAGTTGCCCCCCGCATTGACTTACTCTCTTCGCTCTCCAGCTCCACCAATTAAAGAATCACTCACTATGCCCGATACCGAAGCTATTGTCATTATCCACCTTTTCAAGATAACTTCCTACTACCTTTCCTCTACGAGTCCTTGTGCTCTGTGCTCGCTTCAATGTTTGAGTGCATGCCTCCCTCCCTACAGATACACCTCTCTCTCTCTCTCGTCTCTTTAAAAGTTTCAGTAATAACCGGCGTACTCTGGGAGTGGCCAACAAATTGAGGCCAGTTGCCTGGCCGGTCGGCCACGCAGAGCTAAGACACGAACAGATGACGTCGATCTGCAGAAGCGAGCACCGCTGCTGGCTGCAAACGATGGCTGGCTGCCTCGTTTCTATAAGCCGGGGTTTATTTAGAACGAGCTTCAAAGCAATTAAATATGAGGTCTGAGTCTGAGTCTTCATTCCAGACATGCATACATAAATACATGGCTGATGAGAAGGGGAAAATGAAAAAAAAGGTCGAGTGCGTTACCGCGTACGGTAGCGACAATTACCTACTTTCTTTTGTTTGTTTTTTTTCACCGGCTAATGTATGCGCGCGTACATAATGCCTTTGTTGAGACGAACAATTACGAAGAGCGTGTTAATTGCTTTCCGACTGCGTGACCGTGTCTCACGTGTGGTATAATTGTTGACGCGCATCGACGATTGGGGTCCACAGTGGTTCGCACTTCCATCGTACTTTCTGAGAGGAACGTATATCAGATAATCGGTTATTGTCAGGAGAAACAAAGGGCACAGCAATTGAGTGTATGTGTGTATGTAAGCGGGCAAAAAAAAAAAGGAAAGAAGAAAAATGCTGACTAACAGCGTCTCGTTCTGAAACGCTCCGGAGTCGAATGGGGTTAATGACCTGAGCGGGCTCATTTTTGCAGACAACGCGGCAGCACGTAGCGGTCAGATTTTAGACCCCCCCCCCCCCTTCTCCCGCCCCCTAATAATTAATGTATCAAAATCCTCGACAAACCGACGGTGCATTACAGGAAGAAGGCCTACAGAAGGCGGCGTGTACTGAACACGCACGTTCTGTTTAATATGTAAAAGTAGAAGAAAAAAAAAGCAGCTTATAGGTTAATTGTCTGATATGTGCGAGTGCCCCAGGTTAAAATTTTCTGCTGGTTTCCTGCTAGGAGATGCTGGTTTGTGCTGGTTTCCGATAGAACCATCAGATAACCCGCTGGTTTCGCTGGTTCCAGCAGACTGCATGCTGGTTTTCTGCAGGTACCAGCAAGCTTGTTAGTTCCAGCACTGTGCTTGCTGGTTTTCTGCTGGACCCAGCAGGCTTGCTGCTGGTGTTGTGCTGGTTCCACCAGACAGCCCGCTCCTTCCTTTATGGTTATGGACTTTACATTGAATTAACCAAGCGTTACGCACGAGACGTCATGCCGCCCCGTGTAGAAGCCTTTTAAAACCTTACGGAAGGCATATACGAAAGTGCGATTCGGCGATCAATCGTGAAACGACAGCCGAAACTTTAGACGTTACGTCGATCGCCCTGGAATGGCAGCGTCCGAGCGATCCCACACTTCCGTATGCGCGAGCGTGCGCAACCGGTTTGCAAAAGAAAAAATAAGCTGCCGGCGTCCGGCCGCCGCCCTAAAAAAGAACGATGGAACAACAGACAAAGCAGACAACATTAACAATAAAGAAAGCCGCGACACCGAAGCGGGCGCTGTGTGTGTGTTCATTTCGGGCGCCACGGTAATTATCTTTGTGCTGTCCGAAAGATCCCGTCGAAGCAGTGCTCGGATGGTATCGAGATTTGAACCCGTGACTTACGGCGCTAACCGAACATGTAGGCAGGGACCGCTCCGTTTCTGCACCGAGGGTCCAGCAAATGCTGCTAGTCCCCCAGTGTAGCAAAACGCTGGGGCGGTCGTGCATGTTACGCGAAAATCACTGAGCTTCGAAAGCTGTTCGCTGCTGGACCGGTTTGTATAAATAAATAAATAAATAAAGAATAACTAAATAAATAAATAAATAAATAAATAAATAAATAAATCGTGCGGTTTCACGTCCCAAAACTATAGGGTATGATTGTGAGAGACGGCGCGCAGTGGAGGGCTCCGGAAATTTCGATCACCTGGAAGTTCTTCAGCGTGCACTGACACCGCAGAGTACACGGGCCTCAATTCATTTCGCCTCCATCGAAATGCAGCCGCAGCGGCCGGGACTCGATCCCTTGACCTTCGGATCAGCAGCCGAATGCCATATGCCACCACACCAACGTGGCGGGGCGGTAAATGAGTAAATGAATTTCAGCGAATTGTCAAGATTTCACCTAAACTCAGCTCGGCGCCAGTGCAAATCGAGGTCAATATCTTATCATGGACGCTTTCGCACCCCAAGGACGAGCTGTAACAGAACGTGGCAATAGTGAGAGAGCTCATATAACACAAGAGGAGGTTAGAAACCGCCTCTTGTAGGACCTAGTGGCTCGCAGATGCGTGACAATGGCGTTTCGCGATCGCCTCGGAAGAATTCAGCGCTCGATGGCCTTCGCACTGCTGCACAGAACCAGTGTAACAGACTGTACACAAGGATCGGGCCGTTTTGTCAGTGGGCGCGATCAGCTGTAATAATAATCTTCTGTAATCATAATATAAACCAGACACGAATGAATTCACTCAGCTTGTGCTAGAAGAGTGGTCTGGAGTGCCACACATGAGTTTATCCAGATTGTCGATATGGGATGGGTGGGTGGGGGGGGACTAGCAAGCTGGGATTTTTGTTTTTTTCGGGGGGGGGGGGGGGGGGCGAAGTTTTATTGCAGTGATGTCTCCTCCCCCCGTTAAGGTTATTTCAGTTAAAACGCAGCGCAATGTAATGGTGCGGGGCTACTTTGGCGCCCCCCTCAACTGATTCAGGGAGAGTCCTAATAACGCTCACACATTGCAGAGGGAGATAGCATTGCAAGCACATCCGGCCGCAGGGAGGAATTCCCTAGCTCCGCGGTTTTGCTTTCCACGCGTGAGTTCTCACGCGTCACAGTGTCATCCGACACACCGACAGAATGATTGACAGGGTGCGACCTGTAGCTACTGTGAAGCATCCGTTCCTATTGTCTTTCAAGTCACGCATACACAAAGCGAAGGTATGTATGCGTACTCCTCTTAACCTTCATCGATACAGAGTGCAGGAGCACAAGTTAGATGACCGAGAAAAAGTGCTGCCTTATGACAGCCCTGAACAGAGCGAGATCAGCTTAATTAAATTACGGTATCTTGCGTGCAAGGACTACAGGGTTAATTTTGATTACTTGGTGTTCAATTCGATGTGTATACCTAAATTTAAGCAGACGGACGCCTCTCTGCATGTTGAAAACGTGAAAGTACGGTTGCCGCATCTGAGAATCGAACCCGCAACGTACTGTGACGGTACCTTTGAAGACCACTACACGGTCCTGAAATATTTCATCGCGTTGTTCCGTTTCCTGATCTACCTGCTCTGTAACAATGACTTACACACAACGACACGTACAGATTTGGGACTATGTACTACATGTTTTGGGAACGTCTGCAAAGAAATCGCAGTCGAACCTACCACAAACGCAAACTGCCACACCTATGTCTGCCGGTTGATGCTGCCTTATTGCAGTGGTGCATTTTAATAGCGCATACCCTTCCAAAAGCGCGGTCGCCGACCTACAGAACATATGAGCGCTATCGTGAACATTGCATGCGCGATAACAGTTACAGCGGCTGCACAGAGATAAGACACGTCCGTACGGTAGCCCGCATAATTGCCCTTCATAAAGGCCCTTAAATTGTGGTGCGAGCGATAACACCAATCGGAGGCAAAGCAGCTTTCCATGAATGAAAAGGAATGCGCGCTCAGAGTCGATTATAGGTTATCTCGGAATGCTGCCACCGACAACACCGCATAGCATAGCCGTGACTTACACGTTATCATAAACAATCAAAGCCACGATTCGCGGGAAGAAGCACGTCGAACTGGTAATGCGGCAGTTATCAAAACAGTTGGCGTGCTTTCATGCGTCATTCCGGCTGATACCAGCGAAATGGTATATGTCCGACCTACGTATCGTTAATTACCGCTGATACTAGCCAGCAAAACAGAGCACGCCCGAGCAATATACATCGAAGCGACGTTAATTTGTCGGCAATTAGGACACAGTGATAACAGAAGCGTATACGGCCTGCGGACAAGCGCAAACACAGAACAAGTTTTCAAGTTCGCATGAACTAGTTTCAATCAGAGCGTACAGGGTAGATAATCGGTGCAAACGCGGCACGAAAACTAGGTTGAACTAAATTTAGGCTCCTTTTATCGATGCAACAATCGTCTCTCTTCCTTTCTTCAACGAAGGGGGTACACACCAATAATCTACCTACAAGCCCGAGTGCTCCCTATCTTTTCGAGCACGGAACAATTGTTGCGTCGAAAACAGGTGGATCCAGCGAAGCCCACCTCTGCAGAGATAGCGCTGATGCATACCTTCGCAGTTGCTATACGATGTCTCGGGGATTTATCGGCGACTCGATGTAAAAGGAAAGCCCTCGCAGTGCATGTGCTTCGACGAAGGCCACGTAACGTATTTGTATGACTCACTCAGCGCACTCGAGCGCGTTGCATAGCGCCGGTGCGCGCAGCGGAAGCACGACTACTATGCGAGACGAGACAAAACCCTCCCGGCGCTCGCATTTAGGAAGCGGTCGTCGCGATACAAGACGCCGACAATAGCGAAGAAGGCCGGCGTGGCAACGCCCGACGCTATAAATGCGAGGCCGGGGAGCCTAGACAGCCTAGGCTCCCCTCCCAAAAGCGTCCAACGACCGAGCTGTCACTTGAAGCCGCTGCTAGTGCAGGCATGCGGATGCAAAACAAAACAACGCAAACCACACTCACTCCTTCGATGCCGTTACAGGGGCCTCCCGTCAATCACCGGACGTGGCTTCGCTACAAATCTGCAGAGTCTGCAAACACACAACTCGCTCTCAGAGGCCTCGCAGAAACAAACTCGAGCGAACCACGACAAAACGCCCAGCACGCTTCTTTTTCACGCTTGCTCCACTGACATCCATGCGAGCGAAGGCGCCGGTCCAAACTGAAACCGGCCGGCGGCAACGTCAGCCAACCGGAACGCGGAGAGGGTGTCACGTGACGCCTTTCGTCCAATCGTAGCGTCGCGCTGCGTGCGGAGGCCTCCGAGAGAGGAGGTGGGAAATTTGACGGTGAGGAAGGAGGGTTGAAGACGATAACGTGCGACCGATTTGAATATAAAGCCGGACAGCCGGCTCACCCGTCGTGAATTGAGCTAAAACGGCGTTCGGGCGTGCTTTGTTGTTGCTGTGCCTGACTGGCTATGCAAATCGCGTTCCCCGCGTTCATCTTATCTGCGTGCAGGTGTGATGAGCTAGTGAAAGTGTCATGTCTCTGTTGAAGGTTTTCCGTGTTCATGTTAACTCTCACCATGTTAATTTAGTCCACTAATGAGTTGCCCCGCGATGACAATAAGCGGAGTCGTTGTTTGTATAGAAACAGAAACGTAAAAGGTTTGTCATCTGTGTTATTACAGGGAAGTGATCAACGAAAGGGAAGGGTTAAGGGCTCGTTCTTTATTTGTTAGAAACAACTTAATGAGCAAACAGACAAAGAAGCCTAGGAAGTGATCAAGGAATACGCGCAAGTATGTCACATTAAACGCAATGCGTGTCACTGTAAACGCCAGCACGCATTCTTTCGTGGTCGCTGTCCTCTCAGACGAGACAGGGCGCCTGGTTTTCTGTAGCGCAGCGTTAAAGGGAGCCTGTTGTGTCTAACGATCTTCCGTAATGCGAGACGACTGTACGCGACGTTGACATAAAGTAGGTGCGACTGTAACCATTCGACAGTGCTGTCGCAAGCTGCGTCGTCCATCTACCCTGCGCGTCTCTTCGGGTCGTAGTGAGGAGGGCAGACGCTCTGGAACTTTTGAAAGAGCCTCGGGCATTCGTTCTTCTTTTTTTCAGTTTCCGGTCGAAATTCCGCCGCTTCGTGCAAGCGGGAAATCATCCATGGCGTGTGAAGCAAGCACCGTCGCGTCCGAGGAACCCCTCCAACAACAAAACAATTGTAGCGGCGAAAAAGCAGAAAAAAATAAGACGGCTGAAGGCCTGCGAATGGACGTGGCAAAGCATAAGGAGAAAACGCTCCCTGGACGACGCGCCAGTTCGTAGGGCCGTAACAGACGGTGAGCGTGCCTTGTTCTCGCTGAACCGTAGAATGGCGCTAGTTACGTAACGTCAAGCAGGTGAAAGGCTTTTAAGTGACACAAAAACAACGTCATTGTTTGGGTTGCACCGATTGACGTGCCACCTTCACGTAATGATAAACAAATCTCTGCCCCTAGGCGACGTAAGTAATGCATTGTACGTTTATTAAATTCACACTAGATGGCGCAACAATCTGTAAGGTTTACAAATAGGGGAGACAAGGATGGTGGAAGTTTGAGATGGAGTGTTGCGGCTGACATTGGTTCGAGGCGCCGCCATTTCTCTGGCTCCTCCGGCGTCCTTTTGATTTACTTTCTGTATTCGCGCAGCTGCAAGCAGCCGCAATGGGCTTTTTCTTTTCGGCTCTCTCGCGTCCGCCCGCCTTCTTCCTTTGCGGCGAAGTTCAGCGAAGTGCGACGCGGTGACTCACCCAGCCGTTGCGAGGAGCAACAGTGGGTTGTTTTGTCTTCGGTTTCGTTTTGCTGCCTCGCCCGCCGCGTCGGCCTGTTGCATGCGCTTCGATACGAAAGAAAGCAAATAAAGAGAGCAATGGATGAATAAGAAAACCTTCTGGCCTCGCTACAGAAACTCCCACAACGCTTGCGTAGGGGTATAACGAGTTCTCTGTGGTGAACTCCGCGTCATATGACGTGGCTGTAAAGCTGTCTGCGGGCATCGCAGGTCGTGAGATGTAGTGTCCGCCCGAGCAGGCCGGCAACGGCCATACTGCGGAAATAGTTAAGCGTAGGTCGTAGAAGAAATGAAAAGTTAAAGAAGTTAAAAGTGAGGAAGAAGGAAGAGGGCAACGACAGGGAGCGGCGCAGGCTGCTAAGCCCGTTCCCCGTATCACACGGCTAGACCTGTATTACACGGAAGAAGGGCCACATAAACGCTATCCGTCTTCCTGTAATCGAACGATCTTGACGGAAGGAGTTCCTGCTGGTTTCTTTTTCTTTTCGCATACGTGGTAAGTTTCCCTTGCACTATGGACACCGAGCACGCCGTGTGTGCAGTTGATATGTGGGACATATTTATAGTAGGTAGGTGGTAAAATGAGATATGCGGTTCCGCTCTAGCGCGCTGCTGACGATTCTTATGGCGAAACAATGACAGGAAACTGGACATGTTATAGACGTCACTGCGCGTAACTGCGATACAGAAGAATGGTTGTGCGTTCTTTTAATTGCATACGTGTAAGGATATAACGTTGATAATAGCGTTGTTCTGTACGTTGTAGAGCTTGTGGACTTGTGGCAGGTTACGTAGATGACAGCAACCGGCCACTGTGTGGTGCATATATGGGTTTGTAGGCATCACACGGACTATAACTGCTGCCAATCACCATATGATTTATATACCATATGACGGTTACAAGTAGCGCAACACGGCTCCCAAAAGAACACACATGACACTTCGCGTTTTTCAATAGACAATTGGCGTTTATTAGGAAAAAAAAATAGCGAATGAACAGATCAATTATTTAACAAAAAGGAAGGTGACGCTCTTAAGCGTCTATATTGATGGTTTCAGCATGTATGTAAGACAGCTGAATTTGTTTTAAGTCATTTAACTTTTAACTACACTCAAAATGGGGGTGGACAAAAGTGCTTTAAAGAAACGACAAGTCAAATGAGAACTCCGGTGTTCTTTTTCTTTTTTTCACCAAATTCTGATACCGCTGTTTTCCATTGGTAGTGGTAGTCCTGTGGAAGGCATGCAGGATGGTTCAACTTGCTCAAAAACGAACCAATACTATTAAATAACCGAATGAACGATGCATTCGAACCGAAACCGAAATGCGTAGACGCTTCATTCAGTGAATGTGATGACGTAACAGTCTCCCTAGCATAAAAAATATGGGGCTTGTGCTAGAAAAATGAAGTAGCGTTCGCATTCGACGATATATTGAATAAAGCCAGCTTTTACAGAACAGCACCGATCTCAGCTCTGAGGTATCGCTGTCCGCGCACCATGTCATGCGTCCGAAAAGAAAGAAAAGAAAGAAAGAAAGAAAGAAAGAAAGAAAGAAAGAAAGAAAGAAAGAAAGAAAGAAAGAAAGAAAGAAAGAAAGAAAGAAAGAAAGCGCAGGAAGAACGGCTGGCGCCTATAACGACTTTGCAAAAATGTCAAAACAAAGAAGTCAGGGAAACACGAACAAAGCAACGGCACAATGACAATGCATGTTCTATTGTCATTGTGGCACACGTTATATATTCGCGTGAAACGCAATACACAGGCGTTCGTGCACAGGTGCAGATTGGAAATAGTGACGACCTTGCTGCTGATCTCAGAGAAAGTTTAGCGTTTACTCAGTCTTTGTCGCGGCAGTCTTTGTTTGTTTCAGCGAATACGAATACACGTGTGAAACCGGTACGCCCCTCTCACCCCCATCACCCCTTTTGCATCTTCCACACCTTCGTGGTACCTTCACCGATACTCGATGGTGGCTAAATGGAATAAATAAATAAATAAATAAATAAATAACATACGGGGCACGATCAAAAACATTCCCGAGTTCTCCCATTGTGCACGACCAAGTTGCGTAATAGTCGCGCCCACTGTTTTAGCGCGTCAAACGTCGTAATTTCAACGACTGACGCGTTCCTCACACTCTCGCCACGCTTGCTGGAGACAAGACGCATATCTATGGGTGTGACTAGGAAGCTGCGCAAAACAGGACCCTTTTAAACCTGCATATCTCGCAGCGAAGGGCCCTTCGCACATGCATGCGATAACGCGTTTACACCGAGTAAACACTTCGCACGCAATCTTTTAGCTTCTAGCTTGTCCCCCACGCCACGTGCATGGTGACGTCCGCGATATTTTGTGTCTTCGAGCATCGCTCGCCGTTGCATGTGAAGCAGAGGGAGGAGTTTCAGAGCGGCAAGAAGTTGGCCGACTTCGAGAACATGTTGCTCGAAATTTTCAGCAACGTGCACGGAGAAACCATGGGCACAGAGAAGCTCGCTTTAATGACTATCGCTGGCTCAGGTCAAGGGTAGAGGGCAGGCGCCGGTCGGCTTTCCCGTCCTGTACAACCCGCCAATTTATTTATTTATTTATTTATTTATTTATTTAGTTAGTTAGTTAGTTAGTTAGTTAGTTAGTTAGTTAGTTAGTTAGTTAGTTTCCTTCGCATAGCAGCAGAGTGGGTATACCCATTCTGCTGCTATGCGAATGACCCACTATAGTGGGTCATTCTGCGCAACCCGAGACTTCCTCTATTTCTTGCTTTCGGTTTCTTTCTTTCTTCCCTTTCTTTTTTATTTATTTCTGTATTGTCCTTCGCCCACACTGTCACGTAACAGTATTACAGTGTCACGTACAGTGTATTACAGTGTCACGTAACAGTATTACCCACACTGTCACGTAACAGTGTGGGTAATTCGCCAAGGGCAACAGTTCTTCCATTCTCGTCTGCGAAACACATGAATTTTGCCATTTATTTATTTATTTATTTATTTATTTATTTATTTATTTATTTATTTATTTATTCTTTCGATCTTTCTTTACCGTACATCCTTTATGTTTACGTTACTGCATGCCCAAAACTGATACGACACGGTCTGCTAAATGTCATAGAAGGGTCCTGCAAAATATTTGCAACATAGAGATAACAGCGCCAATCAGTTAGGCAGGCTACTATTAACATGTGAGCCGAATATTATTGCACTGCACGCAGCAGGGAACCTGAAATTCGCATTCAAACACAGCGAGAAACCACCTCCTTTTTTTTTTTCAAAAGATGACATCACAGCGAGAACCGACTACGTCTCTTAACTTTTGTCGTGTTCCTAAAGAAAGCTATAAAAGATTTTTTTGAAAATTTTTTGAACTCAAAACGAACCTACATACATCATAAGTGAGGAAGTTTCCGTAGCTACAAAAAGTCCCCAGCGTCGTTTTTGCCTCAAGTGACGTGGACAGTGCTCCCTGTGACGTCATCTGTTGGACGAAGAGCGGGCGGTTTCCGGCTGCATTTGAAAAGAAACTGCGTTATGTGCACTAATATTCCGCTCACGTGTTCACAGAAGCCTTCACGACTGATAGGCAACGTTTTTCTGAATATGTTCAAAAACGGTGATAGATGATGATAATCATCTATCATTTGAAACAGCTGTCAAGCTAGCGGTGCGCGCGTGAACGTAACACGTGTAGATACGTCACCATGGCCGCCATGTTTGAGTGCGAAGTAGCTTCGCACGTCACGTCCGTCGGAGGTGTCCAAACGCATCGCGTAACCTTGCTGTCGCTGTCAGCGCTCGGCAAAACTGTCAATTTCGCTGTCTGTCTATCTTCCTCGTTTAAAACGAATGGAATAATAAAGAAAGAAGAAGCACGCAGCCGTCAAACTCGCGCGTCTCTGACAGCTGCCGGTGACGTGCGTGCTTGCTCTCAGCATCCGCGACGACGTGACCTTGTCTCGCGTACTACATACACTCTGCAGTTTGCACGGCCGAGTTTCGAACGCCGCTGCGAGTGACCTCTGCCTTGGAATGTGAGACGAGGCTTAGCGAGCGGTACGTGAAGGTGCTACATTGTCTTTCGATAAAATGATGCCGCACGAATGGCACACAAGTGCGGGATATGCTGACGTGTAGTTGAGGATGTGACGAGGGATTGCTAGCATAGACAGCTTCGCTGTAAGAAAACAAGATGACGCGGCTAAATCCTCATACGTACTACAGCAAAGTGACAGGCATCCAGAGTTAAGCATCGCTGATTGGGCCTTAAATACCTGGTAAACAGAAAAACACTACCATACACACCCCCCACCCCCTCCCTATCTCTTGTAAATGCATGTAAGATCTGAGGAATGCCAAAGAAGGGGGGGGGGAAAGGCCACATATTAGAGGTACCTGTAACACTTTTTGAACATAGTCAGAAAACGGTGATCAGCCGTGAAGGCCAATGCGAACATCTGAGCGAAATATTATAGTGCACTGCGAGCACCAGGAAATTTGAAATCTGCTAACAGCGGCTAGAATGTAATTTTGTTTCAAATACGCCTGGAAACCACCCCCTCTTCAACAAATGACGTCACAATGAGAGCACCGACTGCGTCGCTTGAGGCAGAATCAGGATTTGCGATTTCATGATTTCGGGGAGATCCTTACTAATGCTTTATTTAATCCTTTTGAGTTCACCAAAGTACAGAAAATATTTGTATCTTCTTTAAGAACGCACACACAGCCAAGCAACGTAGCCGGTGCTTCTAGTGACGTGGTTTGTTCAAAGAGCAGGAGACTTTGAACTACATTCGAAGCCAAATCGCAAATTCTCTGGTGTGTACAGGGCACTAATATTTGGCTAGAAGGCTGTACTACTGAGTGTTAACGTTTTCTTTTTTTTTCACTGTTTTCGAAGAGTACTGCAAGGCCCCCTGGGGGCTTGCTTATATATAAGCTGTATTGCTAAGCTGTCACCAAGCATGCGCTGTACTTGTCTTTTAGTCGTTGCCACACAAAGCTAATGGCACCGAAACCGGCCAACAGACTTCATAACAACACGTCAAAGAAGAACTTCTCTTCGTCTACCCCCTCCCCTCCCCTCCCGGGGCCCTTTTTTTAATATTTTTTTTTGTCGCACACACCCAAACCAGAGCTTCACGTGCTTATCGGAAAGCTTTGCACCAACACCAACACGTATGCGGCGTCTTGGATATATTTATATCCTCCTGTACACGACTCATTTTTCTCGAAACACCAACGCCGCGTGAAGGAATGGCCCGTGTTCGCCGTCAGGTTGTTTGACCGATGAAGGCGTACGCTTTGCACTTTTACTACCTGTTCGTGCACAAAGGAAACATACCTAGGCTTCCTTTTTTTTATTATCATATTACTCATTTTTCGTTCATTTTTCACCGCCAGTAAGCACCGCAGCAAGGTCTGCCCCGATGTGAATGACCTGCGGTGTTTAGGGGTTCGCGTAGACAAAACGACGCCGCGCTCAGTGGTTGGATGAGACGGGAAAGGGGGTGCACTCGGACTTGTGCCAAGAAAGATCGCGCACAGCAGCCCTCCGGCCGTCCCGTTGCTAAAACAGGGCGAAGCACCCCGGGCGCGACGCCGTCCTAGCTTCCTTCCTCCATCAAAAGCACCGCCCGCTCATAGGGGTTTGCAAAAAAATGCGAAGAAATCAAAGTAGGAACGCAGTGACAAAAAGAAAACATGAGGTAAAGAAAGCGATGGATGCACAGACGGAGGAAGGCATCTCGTTGAGCCAGCGGTGTTTAGAAATAAACAATTTTTGTTCGACAGAAAGAAAATAAAAGGAAATGATAGAGAAGCGAACATGGAAAGAGAGAGAGAGAGAAACGGGAAATGCCGACGGCACTCGAAACCTTCTGGCCCTGTCTCGCCTGATGAGACAAATTAAACCGTCCCAAAGCGGACACAGGACGGTTAGACGAAGCAACGCGTGCACAGAAAGAAAGAAAGAAAGAAAGAAAGAAAGAAAGAAAGAAAGAAAGAAAGAAGTTAAGCCTAAGCTTGACCCATCTCCCGACCGTAGCGCACCTAGCGGCGTGTCCGTTCACTTTGTCTTATTTAGATCTGGCCCCACTCTCGGTTTCAGCTTGTCGCCGGACCGCGAGATGGGTGTCCCGCGAGGAGGACGAAGGAAGGAGGGAAAGAGCGTTGTATATTTAGGTGGGCGCCCAAGCGTGGCTTATGCATGAACGCGGAAGTTGGCGGCTTCGGCTGTGCTGCGCTGTGCTGTTTGTGTTTGAGCGCGCGCGCGGTGCTATGTTTTGGAAGAGGCTGTGGTTTTGGCTAACGCAACGAAGGAGGTACCCGCCCGGGGGCATGTTCTACAAGACAGGGAAAGCGTGTGCCAAGTAGGGTGGTGGTTTGTGGAACGGGGGACACTTATGGCAGGCATATGTGACACAATGGTGGGCGTTTATCAAGAGCGTCTATAGAAGGCAGTGCTGTGGGTTAGCGCAGTGCTATAAAAGGTGTGACAGGCCTGACATTATAGAAGAGATCGAGTGAAATTTGGTAAGCCATGCGAGGGGTAGTGTTGAGCCTATCAGCGTAGCTTCACGTAAATATGTACCTGAAGGAAATATGGCAAACAACTTCTGCGGTGAGCTTGCCAGAGTCTTGCACTGCACTGTAATGGAGTGGGTTCAGTGTGAGGCCCGTTAAGGAAGAAAGGGGAAAAGCAGAAAGGCAGGGAGGTTAACCAGAAAGGCGTCCAGTTGGCTACCCTACACTGGGGGAATGGAAAGTGGGAATAGAAAGATGGGAGAGAGAGAAAGAAGGGGAATAATAAAAGAGACGTTGTAGGATAAATCCAACAGTCAAAGGCGTTCGCGCAAACCCGTCGTCTTCAAAAAGCGCAAAAGTGCTTTCGGTGCCTTGTGGGCCGACGAGCGGTGAGGGCAGTGTTCAAGCAGCATCTGCACAGAAAGTGGCCGATCGTCGAGTTGGCGCAGCGTCTGAACAAGTTTTTTTTTCCTTTCCGCGTCGATGCTTGTTAAAGTGCGCAAGAATACTCTTGTGCACTTTAGGCCGGTGGCTTCTTTATGACCACAACCAGTACTATCATTACCTGTACGCGCCACTGAAGAGCGAAAGGCTCCCATAGTTCTCCAGTTAACCCGCGCCTGACTGCGACGACTTTATCCGCGCAAACTTCTTGATCTGCTCAGCCCACCTCACTTTCTGGCGCCCCCTGCCACGCTTGCACTCTAGTGACCCACACTGGTAGTCTTAATTATCTTGCCTTCTCATTACATGGCTTGTCTGCTCCCATTTCTTGTTATTGATCTCGGCTATTAACACGCATTTGCACCTGATCCCACTCAGATGCAAAGGCATGCCTGGTGCACTGAGCGGTTCATCCAGCGGCCTCCAATTAGAACTCTTGTCCATCGCTTCGGTCGGCGGTTGCCGTAGCCTTGCTCCGGAGCTCCCATCCACTACGAACACGTGGTTTGAGACAGCAAAACAGCTCGTTGTTGTTGCCGCTACAATTGCTCAAGCCGCGATAACACAAAACCACCCTGCACGTCTTCTAACCTCCACTCTGCCATTGTTTGACAAGAAAGAGTTCTTGTTCTTGTTCCCTGGTTTCTGGACGCTCTGGCAAGCTTTTAAGGCTGAACCAGGCAAACGCCGGCTTCACCCGTCGCGGTATAAGGTTCAGCGGGCGGTACCACACCAGCATTTTTTTTTAAACCTCCTTGGGCGCCGTGTACGTATAGAAAAGAACAGATATAAGCCATGTTGCGCTGCGCGCTTTAGTCGTTTCTCGGGAGGCAATTACGACGATTAGCACAACTAATTCGTACCCCGTGCCATCAGATAGCCACAATCTGTATACACCTCGGTCGCGCGAGGAAAACCTTCGAGCCAAAACTTATTCCACGCGGCGCATGCAAAATAATCGCTCGCGCATCTATAAACGGCACATTTTCCCACGCAACCTATAAGCGGTCGCTCGGACGTCGCCACAGTCGACTGTGTATACATATATGCATGCATCAGCGCGTGATCACTAATGTGGACAATTCGCACAGTCTAGCAAATGCCTAACGCCCTCCCACCGTGCACGTCATACAAAAGCATCACCATACCGCATCTTCCACGTTATAATCTGCCTCAGAGGTAAACAGCCACGGACAATTGTAATACGAACAACTTAGAGCAAAAGCCGCGGGCAAAGGAGAAATCTTAGGAGCGGTCACTAAGCCAAACCTTTGAAGCTGGACGTGAGAACTGCCTCTTGGTTGATATATAACCCGACAGCTCGCTGGCGTATGCGGCCATAGCGTTGCAAACAGCAAGGCGAGCAGGCTATCTTATTCGTGCATGCACCGATAGAGGGACGCATGAGCTCGCGCCAGAGGTTTATCTAGAATTTCGATTTCCTTTTTATTTTTCTTTGAGAGGGGTGGGGGCTACCAAGTCATTAGTTATTGGAGAATCTTTACGATGACCAGGAAATCTCTGTAGTCCTTGCGAGAGCACGTGACTACCGTCACACTTTTTGTATAGCAGTGAGTCCCTTCAGAGTCCCTTTCTGGTTGCGTTTACCATGGTGCTAACTAAATCCTGTTCTTTCGCTTTTGTTCTAGCCGGATACTCTGTGTGTCAGCACAATTTTACCCTTCACAGTTAACCGCCTAAATACTGATGCGAGCTTAGGCGGTATATATAGCGTATTTTTTAAATTTTATTTTCTCTCATTTTCAGTGTCCGCGAGCTTTCTTGGCTATGGTACGACACAAATAAAAAAAAAAAAACAGCTGGCAACAAAGGCCGACGGACCGCGCGCATCGCTGTTACTCCGCCAGCCAATAACAGGAGCAAACGAAATCGTCGTCATGCGGTCTATTTCGATATTGTTTTAGGGACGGTGCTGGCATTTTACTCATGATTAAGCGTTCCGAGTCCAGGGATTTATACAACACCCCCTAACGATGTGGCGCGTAGTATAAATCCCTAAACGGGGGGAGGGAGGCGATGGGCTTTACAACACCCCCACATGTGGGGGCGTTGGGTGTTTTCTTTTTTTGAGGGGGGAGGGGGGTTGATCCCAGGTGGACCCCTTCCCCAATACTCACACTCTGATAAAGTCTTACAGCTAACCAATAACTCCGCATCCACCCCACCTCCTACCACCCCCCATTCGTGTGACACCATGGGTAACAACACCACAATCGAAATTCTGGATAAACACCCGTTCCCGACCAGACGGGCTCCCGGCCGTCTCGACTTCATGCGTATACAATACACGAAGTGTGCATGTTACAGTTGAGGAATGACGGTATACCGTCTCCGCAGCTTCTATGTGGTTTTCATTTCACTTTTCTTTTTCTTTCGTTTCGCAATATGCGTCAGGAAAAATAGCGGCACCGGGCGTTGGTATACAGTACAGGCTCGCGCGCGCCCACGACACCCCAAAGCGTGTTTGTATATATATACTGCTTCCATTTGGCGGAGCGTGGACTTTCGAAACGGCACGTCGGTTCGCGGCGCGTTGGTGACTCCTTTCAAGGCGCGAAATGGGAGCATTCAGTCTGGCCCGCAAGTGTGTGGGACGAACGCGGCGTCACACCGGCGACCTGCAGCACCAGACAAGAATCGGCGCCGCGACCTTGCGGTGTCGCGAGCCAAGGTCACTCGATCGCGCGACGACGTACGTCTCTGAATCAGACAACAACGCCTCCGCACCTATTGGGTGTCGCCGAAGTCAATCACGTGCTCGATTCTATAGCCTGTTTCAGAAGTTCCGTGCAGCACTGCGGAAGCTACAGGCCTCTTCGGCCAATCCGGAGAGCGAACGCGCGTTAAACGTGTCCTTCCGCGGCTCGTCATCTGCCAATGGCGGGCGCTGCAATGGCATCTGCAGCCTTGGAAGGGGGAGGATGAAGTGGGGCTCGCAGGTGCATGTCCGAACAATGGAATTTCGTCTCGCTTTGGAAGAATTCTGCGCTCTACGGCCTCGTAGCCTTGGCTCTGCTGCACGGAACTATTCTAACAAAATATATGTGGCGGCCTCCAATTTGGTCTCCGCCTGTCGCCATGAAAACACCTCGCGAACGGTAATGAAAAGTCAATAGGCGTTGCCAAGTGCGCACATGCGAAAAACTACGTCGAAACTTGGCTGCGCCGTCGGCACATGCAACTATATCAATTAACTAGGGAGTTGTATACCTTGTACGTTTAGCTGGGCCTCTCTTAAAGGGACCGTGAAACTGTGTTGACGAGTTTGTACAAATGCATGACCAACTGGTTGTACACCGGTTGGTCAAATACTCCTGATCGCTGGCAGCCCAATATCAGGTCTCTGCGTTATGTGTGATACTTAAATTTTATTATTTTTTTAGAATGCCCATCGTTAAAAATCGACGCGACAAATAGTTTTCAACCGCCCCTGCCCACGGGCCGTGCGATGGGCACGCAACGAGTGATGTGATTGGCTTTCCCCCACTGACGTCATCTATGCCGCTACTGAGGCCTCGGCACAGCGGTTGCTGTTGGAGGCGCATCCGTCGCTAGCTAAGAGTGTTGAAGAAGTGTAGCGGTAAGGAGGAAGGCGACACAAACAAGCTTCGGCTAATTTATGGCGTGAATTATGGTGGGGAAGGGGTGTACAGAGCGCTCAAAAATTCCGGGAGGTTGTTCAGGCACCTCCCTTTCTGACTACAGGTCGTGACGTCACAAACATGTAATCTATTTCAAGATGTCATTGACGTCGACCTGGCGCCATGAATCGCGGCGTGATTAATGGTAATACAGTAACGTGTGACGCATTTTCGACCAGGCATACGCGAGAAATTCGTGTACGGGCGGCTAGACTCTGCGGCGCGAATTTCGAGCAATTGTTCTTGCCTCGATGCCCACCATTCTTCAACCAGATGACCGAGTTTAAGTGGTACTAAAAAATTAACACATCAAAGAAAACTGGAGGCGTCGCATGGCATGCGCGCAATGCGAGACTCTGCTGTAAATCTGTGTAAATTCTGAATCGCCTTTGCATTAATGGTGTTGCTTAATGTTTTCGATGCATGGAGGAAATACTTCGCTTACGCATGCATGTGTTTTTTTTTTTTTTTGTCAAATTCTTATATTTGTCTATGTAGTATTTTGTTCTCTTTCAGGTGTTTCTTTTTCTCTTTTCATGCAATGTACGACTTGCAGAAGTGCTGCATTTGACCCACCCTGTAACGACCGACAATATGAGTAAATAAAATAAATAAATAAATAAAATAGATTTGGGTCCACCGTTTGTAAAACAAAGGGCGTGGCTTACACATCCCATGCCACGGCGACCTCATTTCGACGAGGGCAAAACGCAAAAATAAAAAAGAAAAGGCCGTTTATACATAGGTCGAAGTGCGCGTTGAAGAGTTCCAACTTACAAAAATTAACGTACAGTGCCCACTCCGGTAACGCGTGCCTCAAAGCAGTATCAAGGTTTTTGGCACTTATGCGCGCACGTGACACTTCGGAGTTTATTTCTCACTGTTCGTTTTTTTTTGTTTGTTTGTTTGCTTGCTCGAAAGCGTAGAGTCCCTGCATGCACACGCAGTAGCAGCTGCTGCGAAGCCGGAAGCTTGACCCGGGATAATATATGCGAAGCTCCATAAGGCGCGCCGCATCGCCCACGTACATATCGGGGCCGATAGAAAAATCAATGAGCCATGGAGACACACCCTTATGTCTCTAAAGGCGCTGGCAAGCTCGCTTACGCATTTACATTAAACAGACATCAGTCGCGGAGAGGGGGGGTGGTAATTAATAAGCGGCCAACGATCAGGACACCCATAATCGCCGATGCCACGCACACTTGAATTATAAACGTGTGCGCAAGACCGTTGGGGTTAAGTGGATTCTTGGCGTCATGCTCCATATTCATGTCTTCGACGGAGGCGTAAATGGTTGAGGACAGTGTACGTCGCGTTGTCGGCGTAGGTTAAAGAATCCCAGGTGGTCAACATTTCCGGAGCCCTCCACCACGGCGTCTCTCACAGTCATATATCGTGCCAAAACCACTATATATCGTGGGTGTTGGCACGTAAAAGCGCAGAAATTATTATTCATATTCGTAAAAGACAAAGCGGCAGCAGCGGACTTGCGAAACGTGAGCATCACGGACGACAGCTGCGCGGCGAGGCAAAGATGAAGTCACGATACCCTGTTAAGCCACAGCTGCGCACATCTTAAGCCTCGAATCACCTCGGCCAACGTCGAGGTCTCCGTGGATTCGGCAATGGATTCGATTCGCAAGAACGGCGCCAAACTCGCGTTTGCATGACCAGTGCATCCTGTGCTTATACTTGACTAATACGTAGAAGCTAGCTACTTGATTAAAAGAAAAAGAAAGACGAGGTCGAGAACAGCGTGGCGAGTTGAGGCTCGATGGTTAGACTTGGAGGGAGAGCTCGAGAAGCATTCAATTAGGAAGTTCAGGGACAGCCTTCACGATGATGATGTAGTGGCGGCCTGCCCCTTTGCAACGGGGGAACACCCTCAGTGTCCTGGCCTCAATCGCACGCTAAATCGCACGCTGCGCCTCCTTGCGGGCGTAACCAAACCGTATGCGCTCGAATCACGTTTGATCGTGAAGTGCGAGGAGAGTCCAGGCACTGCAGAAAACATCGTTGCAATGAAGACACGAGTGGTGTGGTGCAAACACACCATTGCGGTCAGTGTTTTAGTTAAAGCGCAATACGGCATTGAAGCCCTCAGTGGATCCGCGCCGTCACGTTCGACTGTAGTCTGTTTCAGTAGTTCCGTGCAGCACTGAGAAAGCTACAGGCCTCTTCGGCCAATCAGGAAGGAGAACACTTGTTAGACTTCTCCTTCAGGGGCTTGTCATCTGCCAATGGCAGGCCTTTCAGTGGCAGGTGCAGCCTTGGAATGAGGAGGAGAAAAAAGGGGGACCCCTATTGTTTCTTTCAATCATTTCAAATCAAAACGTAATTATCAAATTAACTCTTGGCCAATCCCCTTGGTGGCCAAGAGATGTAAATCTTCAGGAGCACCACCATCATCATCAGTGGCAGCATCGGCCCACATAAGCGTGTCCGAACAATGGCGCTGCGTCTCGTTTTGTAAGAATTCTGCGCTCAATGGCCGCGTAGCTTTGGCTCTGCCGCCCGTAACTAGTGAAACAGAGTATACAGCGATGGCAGCGTTATGATTTTTCGCTACGTAGCGCACAGCCAAAGGCATCAGCTCCACACCGAAACTCCGTGTGCACGAATTTGTAAATTGTGTCACTGGGACGGTGGATTGAGTCCACCGAGGTATAATTAGCATTGGCCGATATAATGCTCTATTTCTTCGCCTTGAGTTTGACAAATACGGAATATATATGTACCTATTGCGCACATGCTGAAGGCCTCGGATATTTGAGGAAAGCACGAATTTTTCAGCAGCTGTTTTATGAGTCATATTTTTAGTTTCAATATGAACCTTCCTAATAGTATTACTAATCGTAATAAAAAATTTCCCTTCCCAGCTGCTGGTCTGCATCTATATTTGAGAACACCAGCGAAAGTCAAACAACACAGTGGGTGCTCCTATAGTGATCTAACTTGTCAAAAGATGAGCAGGCAATTTTCAGCTGTACTTGAAGTAAATTCCCTGGAGCAGTGCAATAATATTTGGCTCGCATGTTCGCAGGAGGCTCCACAACTGATCGGCAACGTTTTCCGGCTATTATGAAAAAGCGTTGCAGGGCCAGTTGAAGTGTTTTAACGAATGGAGGAATTGGAAGAAGTTGACCAAGCCTACTGGCATACTCATTCCATCCTTTGAACACAAAACCACATCAAAGGCCATTTAATTTAACCATTTATTCTTGTAAAAGAGAGACCGGGGGAACACGAAGTTTAAAGTAGAATACAGGGAGCTGATGGTGACAGCACTGCAGAAAACAGTTCGCAGGAAGGAAAAAAAGAAGAGGACTGTAGTCTAGCAGTACACTGCCGTAACTGCACCAGTTTTTCAGGCTAGTCATGAAGTGTGCCTGATTCCCCTCTACCAAACACAGAAAGTAGCTCAACCAACTGATGGCGGGTGGGAGTTATTTTGTGAGGAATTTGAATTTGGCTGTGTAGCATAATGTAGCACAGTAAATGGCTTGCCAAACTGTGAGGCAGCACCTTCAACATTTGATGGGCAAAACTAACTTAAGTCTGAAACGAACAATGATAGAGTGCAATCCTTTGGTAATGCTAGTGGTAAGACTATACTGAACATAACTCTTAGCCCTTGTGTACTCTACAGAAAAAAGAGACACAGTTTACGTTTTTAAATAGTCCTGTGGACAAGGCTCATCTTGCTCTGCCAGAAATCAAGCAGCTCTGAATGATAGTTCCCCTCTGCTGCACCCAAATGGTAAGTAACAGGAGACACCAAACACTGCTAGAGTCAAACTTTGCTGTAACAAATTTGATACCACAGTGAAATAGATTCGTTATATCCCATAATTCGTATATTCCAAATATTGCCTAAATGGCAATACCATTTTTCGTTTAATTCGTTATAACCAGCAATTCATTATACCTGAATTTTTAATGTCTAGGTTTGACCCTAGATGGGTATGGAACAATCTTAAAACACCAACTGACTTGCCCTTGCATTGGTAGTTCAAGAACAATGCAAAAAAAAAAAAAAGAAATAAATGAGTGCCACCACATCACCGTTGGATAGTACATTATGACAGCACTTCATGACTAGTCAGTCTTTCTCCAGAGAAGGTCGCATTTCTCTTGAAAGTGGGCATAATGCAAAACACTGCAAGATTCAGTGTTTCATACTCAGAGCAAAGGTCAAAAGATGAGAGCATAGAAATCAAACTTTCGACTGCTGATTCAGAAACCGATCCATTTCATGGCTACGCATCCTGTGTTGTTCCTTAGTACTACAGGCCTCATTAAGCTGAGCTATCAACACAAACTAGTCAGGATGCCACAACAGCCTTTCTCTCTCTTGTCTAGAACTGCTTCCTCACATGAGCTGCATATAGAAGAGAACCTGAAAAGCCCCTATGTCACATTGCAATATAACAAACCGATGTAATGAAATGTTATGATACAGTTAATCTAAAATTGTTTTTGTCATGCAAGTATGTAATTAATAGTAATAACAACATATAATCCTAATAAATCACAAAGCTATTCCTCGTTAAGTAAAATGTAAGGCCAGCAGAAAACACAAATGACCAGGCAAAGAAGACGAGACTAGCTGAAGCTGGCAACTAAAAGAGCTTTTTTAGTTATAAGTTCCAGATAATCCTGTTGTCTTCTTCACCTGGTCATTCGTGTTTTCTTGCTGGCTTTATACATATTTTAATTGGCAAAGTACCAACAGGGCCCAGTATAACAATCACTCTGTGACTTCATATTTCTTGTTACATGCAATTTTTGACATAGCAAGGTTATACTGAGTACATCCCCTGTTGAGACTGTGCAGAACAGTATGTGGGAAGTGATCAGCACTGAGTTCCAGGTTGTGTCGCATGAAGCATGAAATGAGGCGACAAGAGCCTGAAAGTCCTAACTTGGGGGAACTCGTGCCACTCTGTCATTGCCTCTCTCTATGCTTTATGCTACATATGTCAACCACAGTGAACCAAGTCTGTCAAGAATGTAAGTACTGGCACCGATTTCAGCCTACGTGCAACGTCTACTGAGTAAGTGGCAATTCTAACTGCCAGAAGGTGGAGTCGTTCCATGTTACTGAAACCTGGAGTGTTCAGGACCAGCAAATGCAACATCTTTAAAAACTCTGTAACAATAAACTCTAGGCACAAAATCTGCGTTTTGCAAGCTCACGACAATGGCTGCACTTAACGAGAGTCTCAATATCAAAACTACACAGTTGATAAATAGACTGGTAACTTCTAAACTTCCTGCAAATTTTCGAGTCTAAACTGAAACCTACATGTGTGCTTGGGAGCGAGAAAATTCTCACATAAACGCTGCTGCCAAACAAAAACAATGTAACGCTACCACTTTTTATGACCTCCACATAAACGCTGCTGTCAAAGAAAAACAATGTAACGTAACCACTTTTTATGACCTCTGTGAGCTCGTTGATGGTGTTACTTCTTTTTTGTACAAAGGAGGCCTGCATGAGTTCCATAACCAAACACTCAGATTTTGTAACAGTACTGTGAACGAACAACTTTTTACCGCTGTCCTGTGAAACGACTTCCTCTTGTTAAAATCATTCATTTGCCACATAATACAGACTCGCAGGTGATGACACTGCAGAACTACATCATTCTCTACACAATAAAGATTGAAGAACATGAGCAGTTTCTTTGAGTGTACAATGTTGGCAAAACCTACAAATCTCACCTTTAGTGAACCTTTCGTGAGCAGCTACTGACTACCGTTTGCAAATGATGGAAAGTAGCATTAAACACAACAAATCCCGTGAAAAACTAAGAGAAAGAAACATAAGAAGAAAGAAGACAAAGAGCAAGAGGAAATGTTCAATGCAACATTCACATCATGAAAGAACAAAAGAGAACACGTGCCTGAAAGACAGATGATCGTCGTCAGGAGCAGCTGCCAATCGTATGCAATGCAGAGCATTGCTGCTTTTCCAGCTTGCATCCAGGGAACTAAACAGAAGTTTACTGATGAGAGTTTCAAGATGCTAAAGAAAAATCAGCACTGTTTTAAGTGCCCTTAGGATGCTCTTGTAGTTTACTACTAAACAAATGTATGTATTCACTGGATTTATATGCTACAAATGCAAACTGAGAAGTTGTGTCAGGCACACGACTCCCACGACCCCAGTGTGAGCTGTTGCACAAACATCAACTAAAACAGTCAAACACACAAGTAAGATGTCGATGCCTATTGTGCCCGTGCACAGTCAATCGTCATCATCATCATCTTACAACTACGTAAAAGAATGAGCACTGGATAACTTCTCTCTGTAGTACATGATCCCTGAAGAACAGATAAATTTCCTGCTCTCTGCAGCGAAATTCTGTAGGCAACAACTTGAAATACCTTGCATGTGCACCCCTCATGGATTCAAATGCAATACTGATACTTTCCAAGCATAACAACTGGTGTGCGAAACTGCACGAGTTAACCACATCAGTGATCTAGCTACGAAACTGGTCACATGTTGGGTCCAATGCAAGTGTCCGAGTCAATATTGCAGTGACAGGACACAAACTTGAGACGGTAGAAATGAAAGCATGTGCATTACTTTAGCCCCAACTAAGGAATTCCCCCAACTGAACACTGCACACAACTGAACACAGGAGTAGAATCAGCCTAACAAGCTTAAGGCCTGACAAAAAAGACGCCAAGTAGAAAAAAAATCTATTATTAATAAACATAACTGATAAGCAAGCTCTCTCTCTCTCTTGCATGAAAGCAGTTGTTGTTGTTATGTGGGGTTTAACGTCCCAAAACCAGCTCTGATTATGAGAGACGCCGTAGTGGAGGGCTCCGGAAATTTCGACCACCTGGGGTTCTTTAACGTGCACTGACATCGCACAGTACACGGCCCTCAGCATTTCTCCTCCATCGAAATGCAACCGCCGCAGCCGGGATTCGATCCCGTGACCCTCGGATCAGCAGCCGAGTACCATAGCCACTAGACCACCGTGGCGGGGCGCATGAAAGCAGATGCAGCATTCCAAGTACTACTAAAGTTTGCAAGCGGCATTCTACCTACTGCAAAAGTATGAAACAATGGGGCCGTGACAGCACATGACATTTTCTCCTAGCCAACACTAACACACCTTGGCAATGAAAGATGCTAACTAACACCATAAGTGCAAGCACCTATGACCCAGTGGAAACAAATTTAATGGATTACTCTCACAATTCATGAAACGGCACAAAGTGAGAGAGTGACACCATCAAAAGTACAGTAATGTTGAGGCACTCGATTGTGGCTGCTAACCTCCATCCAATTTCAACTCCTAACGTGGGTACTATGTCCCATTTTTTGCAAGCAAGAGGATTGGCTGCCCTACTGACTATCCCAGTCATGCAAGAAAAAAAAAAAGAGGAAGAACCCTACCAGCAGGCTTTATGTATTACTGTAAAACAGAGTCAGGTATCCTCGAGTTCGCTTTGGCATTGGATGTTCTAATCATGCAATGGGCACCTCGCATGCAGTGCGATTTCAAAGCTAACGCTACCTACTTGATCTAACAAAAAAGGCTGCTGTTCATGGCCACCTAGAACTGCGCCACCCCAGTCGAGGTATAAAAGCACCTGCTAGAATAAAGGGCGATTCTTTTCTGCCTGCGGTCTCTTGCGTCCACCATCTCTCGTGCTGGCTTGCTTCCAGTGCCTGAATATAAGACCCACTCTCGGCCATCTGTACATAGGCACAACATACCTCAAGACAGCACCCAAATTTTGTGTGCCCACGTACGTGCCAAACCTGTAGGACCGACACGATTAGGTCTGCATCTATGAGGGACCGGTTCATGTCTGCTACTGGGGATTGACCAAGACACAGGAATTTTACAATCTCAGCACAAAAACAAAGCTGCCCTGTCTGAAATAAGCTAAACAACGCTGGAGACTGTGAGAGAAGTGGGCACCACTGGAAGAGGGTGCTTGGAGGTCAGAAGGACGAATGTGGCAGTTCTTATGATCTTTGTGCATGCCTGGATGTACGAGTCTTGTATGTCAATCGAGAGGGCCATCTGAAGACCAAGCGGCGATAGAAGTGGTGGCAGGCTGAGCACGGGTTGACCGATCTTGAAATTGTCGCCAGGCACAAGCTGAACAAGAACGGCAAAAGGTGCGGACTAGGCATGCCCAGGAGACTCCTGAAAGGTGTTCTCAGTTGAATACCGTAACACTCAAAGCGCTCCTAAGACACTCTACGCACAATGCACGGAAAGGGAATAGCACCCACACATGCGCGTATAACCAACGTTTGCAATGTGAAATGTCATGACTTTTTCCTTTTCCTGCTGCAACTTTCCGTAACTATATGCACTCGTTAACGTAACATATCGCACCGTACAGGCCATCTGAGAGGTGCACTGGTCAAAGTGATGTGGCAGTTTCCCAGTCCTCAAATCGAGTACTTCGTTGAGTGAGCCCGAAGCACAAACTGGTCGCACATCTCATCAACTGTCACACGTGGTCTTGAGTCCCCGTACATGGAAAGATAACATGTCTCACTGCTTCAGAAGTAACAGCCGATGTTTGAAAGACTACTTGGCAGGACTTGCTTGCTGAAATCCTCGTTGCCTCGGGTGAATGTTCGCTTTTTCGGTTCTGCGTCAGCTTCTTGGAAATTCATGAAGATGACTCTGCACACACTTCTTATGTTCGTGAAGCACGGCTCAGGAGTTCTCGCCGTCTTCGGGCACGGGCTGCGAGTTGAAGTACTTGAGTGCCTCCACGGCATTTTCCGTTCCAATGTTGTAGAGTGGATGGACTGTGATCTGGAGGAAAAGGAAAAGAAAGAAATCAAACAGACCTCATGACACTGAGAAAATGGGCAGATAGAAGACCTCATTAGTACACGGAGGGTAGTATTAATGAATGTGTCGACATTATGTGGTACAGTGCAAGATTGTTACGTCAGAGCTGCTTAGAACAGATACAGCATTTGAACAAGCATACCAATTTACGCTGTTATGCTCATCTCTTGCAGTAACCGAGTCTTATACAATATATTCTGACACGCAGCTGATATGGAGTTGAAGCACAGCTAAACCAGTTTCCTGGGCGGTGCTTATGTTTATGCTTGCGTTGTAACAAGTCTTCGGGCACGACGTCTGGACCAGTGTTCTTCCTATAGTTACCGTGGAGATGAATTGACAAAGGTAGCTAAGCAAAAATGCCAGCTCACACTTGTGCCTGCCCAATAGCACTAACAAGATGCAATGCTGCAGACAAGGCGATGTACCGCTCCTTCAAAATGAAACAGAATATGGACGAGAGAAGAGAACACAGCGCTCATACACCTGCATTCATTGTACAGTTCCTTCATAGGCACTCTTTCATATAGTATTCCTGTGAGATATCTTAGTCTTACCATCAAAATTGAGAAAGAAAGTTTCGAGTTGTGAAAGTTCTTGGCTCCTTTAAGGCTCTAATACATGTTAGTAAAATGTAATGTTTTATTGTCACCTTGGCATGTTGACAGAGGCTACTTAGTCCTAATAATTGCTGGGATTTTACGTGCCACAACCACAACGTGGTTATGAGGCTTGTCATATTGGAGGGTTCCTGAAATTCTGACCACCACAAGTTCTTTAATGCGCACTGACATCGCACGGCACACGGGCCTTTAGCATTACCGTCTCCATCAAAAACGCAACAGGCGAGGGTGGGTGGACCTTGTTCCATAACTACTGACAAGTACCATAACTACTGTACCAGCTTTGTGGGCACTGCTCATTCTTCACTGCTCAGTCAACACATCCAAAATCTTATTCAGTCAGCATAGTCTGCAAGCACATCAGAAGAATATGCTGAATAAAGCCACTCGGATGCGAGAACCAACTTACAAGTTCATTCTTGGGGTCCCCAAGGACTCGACTGGAGCCCAAGATGCCCCCGCCAAAGTGTTGTGCCACACTCAGTCCACTCAGCAGGTAGCATGTGTGGTAATAGTCCCGGTGCCTTTCAAAGAGCAAAACATTAGATAGACAGATCAGATAGATAACTTTATTAAAGATTAAGGGAAGAGAGTCTGCTTTTACCCCAGCCCCCCCCCCTCCCTGCGGGGGCCATTCCCACGTTGGGACAGGCAGGGAGTACCTGCTCACCACATCACGGGCCCCTTGGATTGCCCGAAGTTGATGGTTAAGAGCAAAAAGATCATCTCTTTAGCAAAAACGTTCACATGACAAATCTTTCAAATAGAGCATGCCAAACTACTTACAAGTAGAGCACGTCAAAAGCTTACAAGTAGAGCACGTCAAAAGCTTACAAGTAGAGCATGCCAAACTAATGTGCTTGTGTGCAGTGCACATTTGCCCAACTAATGGTGGCTGCTGTCTTGGTTGTAATCCTGACAAAGTTCCCGTTGCACACGCCGAGGCTTGTCTTTTTCCACATGTTTGTACCATAAGGGCCGACCGAGTCTACATTTTATAGGCTAACTACGGCTAACTAGGATGATCCCAACAAAGTTCGCTGGGCACGTTCCTGGCACACTTCCGTCATTTGTGCAAGACTACAGGCCCGAGAGATATGCAGATTGCTCACAAATCAATTTTTCTTGATTACCTCAAACTGCCCACCTGGCTTCCTACAATTATTGGCCACATCGCGTGTTGACGTCATCAATGGCAAAATGACAGAAGCGCACTGATACCATACCATGGTCTTGAGATCCACGTAGCGGAAAGAACAGGTAAACAGGTTGTGCAATATTCCCTTATGTGGGCGCTTCAAGCCAATTCCATTGGCTGCTCCTATGCCGGATGTGGCAAGTGAAATGCAGTCACCTGACCCTGTGAAACTCACGCTGAGGGCAGCATTCTTATTGCTCGTGCTTTGAATGTTGCCAGCCTAATAACTTCAGGTTGTGGGCACCTATTGCCCTCGTTCTTACAGAATTTGTCTGTTCGTCCTTCAGTCCACGCGACACTGACAAGTATTAGAGGGCCCCTTCAGTTACAAGCTTGCAATAGTATACACTGAAAAATATTTGAAAGCTTGAATACTCGCACACCCCTAGCAAAGACATAAGAGAAACCATTCACATCGAAAAAGTTTGAATACTCGCACACCCCTAGTAAAGACATAAGGGAAACCATTCACATCAGAAAAGTTTGAATACTTGCACATCCCTAGTAAAGACATAAGGGAAACCATTCACATCAATAAAGCCTGAATACTCGCACACCCCTAGTAAAGACATAAGTGAGAACCATTCACGTCATAAAAGCTTGAATACTCGCACACCCCTAGCAAGGACATAAGGGAAACCATTCACATCAAAAAGCGTTTCTCTCACTTTCCAGGTTTATCGATGAGGCCACCGGAGGGGTCCTGGCAGCAGATGAGGATGTACTCCTGGAGGGCGTCCTGGTCGAACAGCCAGCTCTCCATGCTCAGGGACTCCTTGCCGAGCGAGAAGAGCACCTTGTGCAGGAGGGGAAAGGTGCCACCCTGCCAGAAGCTGTAGCAGCCGTCCACCAGCTTGTTGGTGCGGCCCTGGAAACCACCCTCGAAGCGCATCTGCCGGTTCACCAGCCACCGCTGCGGGTGTAGCAGGGACAGAGAGGGAGGTCAGAGTGCGAGAATGAAAGTGTCATATGGTGAATGTCGGACAGAAGCGTTAATTTCTTAAACGACAAGAAGCGGGAAGGCGGCATTGATGTTCGCTTAAGTGCATTGAATGCTAGCCCTTAGCGTCTGAAACACTTTTTTTTTTTTCTTTACCAGCATGTACTACAATGTGACACACACTTACCTCCGCATAATCAGTTTTCTTTGATTATCCTAACGGTTAAATGACTTGTTTCTGTGCTAAACTTATCTTCTGATATTGCATCTACCTGATGTAACTTTAAATTTGATCTCTTTTAAAAGACTTTATCAGGAGGTAAATCTGAGGTAAACTGGAGGTGCTGAACAAGCAATATAAGTCACTAAGTGCTGGCGGTATAAAATATACTGCAGCAGGAATGCTTGAGTGCAAAAAATCTGATCGTGCAAAGGTAAAGTTCGCTAGTTTAGCCTGTTCTTTATAGCAATCATTTGCATAAGCGCTACAGTTTTCCTGCAAACACGTGTTGAGTCTGTGCTTTGTTTCTACATAGTTCAGGTACTCCATTGTCATTTTTAGATTAATTTTCTGCTTTAGACCTATCAAATGTGGGCAGCTGTTCGATTTGGGAACATGACACAACCATGGAAAATACTGACAAACATGTCAGCAGCACATTTTTGTTGTTTTATTGGCCTGTTAGTAAACTGGACACCTCGAACAATAATCCGGCTGTTTGAATAGCTAGTTCCCCTGATGAAGTTGTTGCCCTAAAGTAGTTTCTACCCTGATGAAGATAATTTCTCTTGTAGAAACACTGACTTCAGCAATATTCCCTGTTATTGGTCATTTTCAACAATCACTTCGTTATTTGAAGTCAAATGCATTGAGATTTCACAATTAACATTTTATTATAGGCTTCATTATGATGTTACGTTCCCTTCTATGCGCTCCCTTTCCTTTATGTACATACAGCCCGTAGTCAGGTGAATGTCCCTTGTGACCCTATGGCCCTGCGACAACTGCCGACTAGCAGTAGCACAAAGTTTCGTTATGCATTCATAGGTGTAAGTAGTTGAATGAAAAAGAAAACAAAACATTTGCTGTAGTAGTAACAGCAACAATAAAACAAAGAAACCTCTTGTCATCTTTCAGATGCCTACAGCTCTTGTGCTACACTATTAACTAGTACTGAAATGTCTACGGAGTTTTATGTAAAGTGAACTTGCCAGCAGCTTTCTCAGGTTGCACAATGTTTCCCTCTCAAGGAAGACCAGAGCAGCAAAACCGCAAAATGTGTAACCACCATGAGCCTCCATGCCTGGAACACCGCCAAAGCCTCCTTCATATGTTTGGCACCTGTGAAAAAAAAAAAAAGGAATTTTTTATAAGAGCGGCCACCGGGAACAGAGAGAGATCGTACGAATGGTTTTAATGAGGGAACTAAACATTACAGATTGGAAAGGGTCTAGTTCCCACCAGCGCACTCCTTACTTAAAAGAGCAGGCAATATCCTGGTGCCTTTTACAAATGCCTACGTGAATCCTATGGCATATCGCCATTATTACCAGGATTTATATACGGATAGAAGTTCTGCCAGGAAAGGGCGCACATCAACCACATGATCTGGCTTGCTCTTGAGCACCTATGCACAACAAAGCCTATGAAGCACCGCTCGGCTCAGATCCAGATGAGCAACTCCAAGCAGTTTGACAAGCCGAGGGTGCCATCAGGCTGTCACGTAGGAGAGGACTCTATCCCTCATAATTTTGCCAATTTCAATAAAGCTTTTTTCTCCTCTTCAAGCAAGAAGGCTCACATGATTGCTGCTCATCAGATAAACAAGCACCGTACAAGCACAGTGTGGTGCTTGTGTGGTGCTCCCTACAAACTCCCTCCAACTTCCCTCCCCACGCAGAGTAGCATGTCAGCTATATTTCAACGGCGGCTAAATTCTCTGCCTTTCAGTAAAGAGCTCTCTCTCTCTCTCAAGCACAGTGAAATCTCTTTGATGTGATCTTCACAGGAACCTTAAAATTAAAATGTATCGTCCGACAATCGCATTATCCAAATGAAAATACACTGCACCTTTGGTGTGCTCAGTGAAAAGAAAAGAAACACATTACCCCAAAAAACGTACTAAGTGGTATCATGTTTCGCTGAACTTGGGTAAGTAACAGATAAACATTTGATTACACAGCGACTATAACATGATCGAGATACCAGGTGTAAACCAGGTAACAGCAACAACATGAAGAGACAGAACGTACTAAGTGAACTGTAACACCTTTCTAGTAATACTGAAGAAACACCTTGCCATTGGGCCAGACAAATCTCCTGCTGTAAATATTTTACACATCCATAGGGTACAAGTAAGCTAATTTATTGTGGAAGCTGCGTGCTTTCTCTCTCCTAATGCACAACTTGCACAACTAGGTTTATTTACTGGATTTAGTATCCTTAAATTTCTCCACACTTCATCAATATGGGGGGAATGAGAAGATCTTGAGACATTTGAGACACTGTATATTTCTAGCATTTTCAATATGCAAGTTATGGCTTTGCTTAAAAACAAGCATGACAATGAGGCACACGGTACACAGGATTAGAACCAAATTGAGCAGTTCGTCACAACAGAATAAGTGCACATGTGAAATGGGCACGGCTCATACTGCCACTTATTCAAGTTCATGAATAATGCGCAAAGTACATGTACGCTGTCAATTGTAACTCAAGGGAAGAGCAAGAACAGGATTTCACCCATGCTGTTCGAGCACGAACACTCGCAGAATACCCCACGCTAACAGATTATTGCTCTCCTATCCGCCTCATGCGCTTGAGCTTTCACCGCCACAGGTGGCACCATCTAATGAACGGTGGCAAGAACTGGATGTGCGCCCCACCACGGTGGTCTAGTGGCTAAGGTACTCGGCTGCTGATCCGAGGGTCGCGGGATCGAATCCCGGTCGTGGCGGCTGCATTTCGATGGAGGCGAAATGTTGAGGCTCATGTGCTGTGCGATGTCAGTGCACGTTAAAGAACCCCAGGTGGTCAAAATTTCCGGAGCCCTCCACTACAGCGTCTCTCATAATCAGAACTGGTTTTGGGACATAAAACCCCACAAAACAACAACAAGAACTGGATGTGCGAGACCCATAGAGGACTATATAATATATCTATAGTCACAAGCTCCCCACTTACCCATGATGTTGCATTCACTGTTTTACTATTTTTGGCATGCCAGTGCTGGTTTGCTTATCAGCCATGCTGTTCAGTATGTTACTCGTCTTCTTTCATTTGCTTCTTATGTCTTTTCTGAATCCCAGTTAGAACGATATAATTTTCACACCAGGGAAGAGAGTTCTTGACTACTACAAGTTCAGAACAATTTTAGCACTCACTTGATGACCCACTCTGCAGTTCCTTCGAACAGTGATGGTGTGAAAGTGTTGGTCAGCTTGGCCACGGACAGAGCACAATAGGCACCCCTGGAAAACAACGGACAGCTCCATATGGTAATACTGCGAGACATCGAAGTATGATGGCAAGACATCGGTGGCGAGACATCAGCGAGACATCGAACGAGCGATGTCGCGCTTCACAGTGCAATGAGACAGGACAACGGAGGTGGGACAATGGGCAAGGTCAAAATAATTACAAGGGAGATGTTTATAAAGAAGAGCTTAATGGAACATACCTGACATCAGCCTCTCCGCCTTCGTGCATGATAAAGGAGCCATCAGGCTGCTTCATTCGCCTCAGGAAACTGTGCAGCGTTTTCCTGTGGATGTAAAGGTGTCACCAGGTACTCTGAGCAGTAGTTGTCACACGAAACTGGTTGGCATGCTTTGCAGCCATGCTACATTTAAACATGTGGGACCGTAAATGTAGTGGTTGGAGCAACATAGTCAACTAAAGCACTACTATCGAGGGACCACTTATGAATTCAGCATCACTTTTACAAGATATTGTGCGTAAATGCGAACCCTCCCATAATTTTCGTTCACCATGCACATACTGCGGCGATAAACAAGAGGCAACATCATCAGTCAACAACAAAGATGGTCGCTATGGCGTTATCAATATGGCGGCAACCATGCAGGAATTCTGTGGCATTATTTTACAAATTTAATTTCATTAAGGCTTGTTGACAGGCTATCTGTTTTGCATACTTAGACTAAGAACAGCATGAAAGGACAAGGACGAGTGTGTCTTCCTTCTTGTTTTTGTCCTTTCGCGCTGTTCTTGGACTCAGTCACCACAGGGTCTAATGGTCCGGTAGATTTCATTATCACTGGCTCGCAGTTTCGTGATGTTTCATTATAGAAGGATACGAAATGCATTGAATCCTATGGGCTTTTGCTGAGGACTGTGAAATCTTTCGTTGTTGCGAGAATTTCCTTGCTGCAGGAATTCGTTATCGGAGGTTTGACTGTACTGGCATCTGGGCTTTTGTGGGGAAAAGGAATACGACACTTAATCCGTTTTTTCACTTTCGTGCAAAATAAAGAAATGGGACATTTTACCTCTATTTTCCCCTTTTAATAACGAATCTATGAGGCTCATATCAACAACAACAGGTTTTTCAAGGTATACTTAATGAGTACATTGAGAGAGTTTATTATGAACATGTTCCTCGTCTGTACATCACCATAATCACATATGTGCTCTGCTGGTGCCGTGCTGAAGTCCCGGTTCTGGCATATACATCTACCTTCAGTGTCCCTTTAAAGGCTCCAAATCAAAGCTACTGCTTGCTCACCATATCTCCGGCTATTATAACTCCACCTCAGTATTACCAATGAATACCTTATCACATTATTACCTTATCTGCTGCTTACCTATTAATGAGCTTGTAAGCCTCTTCAGTTCCCAGTATGCTAAGCGCATTTACTGCAGCATACGTTGGTGCAAGATGGGCTTGCTGACCAGGACCACCTAAGAGGAGGCGGCAAGGCCTTTATTGGTGAACATTCATTGTGTTCCTTTTGTTTCCGAAGTACAGATATTTATTTCAGAGACTAGAAAATGGAGTAAGAACAAAGGGCAAAGCCTGATCAGGTTCCTGCTTCAGATACAATTGACAGTGTGCAGCCGGGGTCCACAATATGGAAACACTACATTATGCTGCATCAGTAAAAGTTCATACACAGAAACCACAGAGTGGTATGATTGACTGAATCATTCATTAATTCATTCAATAATTCATTTGTGAAAGTGCCCATGCACAGCTCTCATGAAAAAAAAATCAAGGAAGAAAGATATGAGAAAAAGAAGAAGCAAACAGACAAAGTAACAAAACTGAAAGACATTATCAGCATTGCATTACACGTGTTTACCAAACAATTACAATATTTTACAGTTCGCAGAAAGGTGGAGAAAGTCAAGGTCAAACGGCGAGTTTCACATAAGCAGCTCTAGTACATTTATGCCAAATTAGAGATTCCCATGAAATTATTCTTTTTTTTTTTTTGCATACACTTGTAGACAAATAGAACAAATGTTTTGTAGAATTCAAGAATGCACACGACAATTTATGCAGAATGTGCCGTATGTGATCACCATAAAAGCGTAACATTTGTAAAATGTTTCATTACAGCTTCCGTCATGTTTTAAGTTTGAAAAATTATCAGTGTATCATAGGTGAATACATAACATCATCCCTGTCTCAGTAGGCACACTAACAACAGCAAATGACCAAGAAATCCAATTTCAAAAGTTTCAAGCTGACCAACACCACCACCCATTATAAAATATCAGTTTCTATGCTAAACGTACATTAACCAGCATGTGAAGCAATTTTGGACAGTACATCAACACCTCACTGACTAGCATTAGACGCTGCATGAAAACTAGCTAGGTCTTCATGAACAGAATTCATTAATGCTTGAAAGCGAACCGTCAAATAAATTTGAGAGCCAAATGCATAACTAACTTACAAAAACTTGACTCTCTTTAAAATTTAGGTGAAAGAAACAGGAAAGGTACCATGCTTTTCTAAAATCCACTAGAATTGTATGAACTTGCTTGGTATTCTGATCATATAGTACATAATGTACATTTCATAAGAATGGCACGTCAACAGATCATTGGTAACACCTTCACCTACGTGTAACTGTACACAGTGAACCGCATTGCTGTCAAGCAAGAGAAAATGCATTCACTGGAGACAATGGCACATACCACTAAAGCCACCTTCAGGATGCTGACACCTTCCCAAGAATTCAACGATACTGCAACAGGGTGAAAACACAGTAAATGTGAAGCGAGACGAAATCAAACTGGAACGTTATTTACAATTTGACAACAGCAGTAGGCAATGCGAAATACAGCTTCACCTTTGTCTGGATAGGTAAAGTTTGCTCAAAGGCTGTGTCACCTTGCAATGATATAAGAGAGATGAAAGACACTTGCTTTGAGCCGTTTGCCATCAAGCTCCGAGTCGTCTATGACAATTTTTAAACCACAAGACCTCTTAACACTTGCACTTGGAAGTACACAGTTTGTCGGCAATAGGCAATTGCATGAATGTATAAGAAAGCTTGTTGCTAACTGTCACTGCTACCTGCAATGTTTTACTGTTTAGGTCAGTGTGTACAAGGCAATGAGTGGCAGCGCAAGTGGGAACGTGCTCGATGTACGCGAATGTGCGTGCAGTCCCACATGCAAAATATGAGTACGCAAGACTTCTGCAGTGGTTTCACATGCACTGCTCTTCTGTAACCGCAGTGCGAGGCTGCCTTTGTTATAGTGGTAGCATCAGCAATCAATCTAGGCCTGTTTTGTAGTTTCGTTTGTGTTGGAAATACTGACAACTACAGTTGCTGCTTCACAGTCAGATATCAGGGGGCGAAATTTAAAGGCAAGGCTGCCGATGCTTAGGTACAACGCACTGATCTGTCTTGCACTTGGTGTGCTAACGCTGTAGGAGGTGGCACGAACCACAGGATACGCAGCATACTACACACTGCATACACACAGAGCAGTGTTCACTGTCAATTGATTGCCAATTGGGATTATGTGACAACTCGCCACTCGCATTCTAGCAAGTAATGCCTCAATCATTTTTTAAAGTGGCGACTTTCACACCCATATGAGTCCTCGATTAAGTTCAAGTGAGCATGCTGGGATAGTTCACGTGCTATATCTCCATTAAAGGAAGCATGCACAATTTACCTCTTACATTCACTTGAAATATTACAGACAAATCTGAGATATGAGTTTTGTTGCCTGGCTAATTTAGGCAATTGCATTACAGCACGATGAAACTAGATATGAAAAGGAAAACCTACTACCTTGTCTTCATTTCCGCATATAGGGTGACCTCGAGCAGTTCTAAGCTGTGCAGAATCCAATAGCATAACCATGGACGGCTGGCATCAAGGTCCTGGGAAAACAGGCTCTCTCGTCAGCTCTTAGATGGAATGCTTAGAGATACTAAAGGAAAACATCAAGTCAACAAACGCTGTTGAAATACCATTCAAAAAACATCGTAGTACTTGCTCTGCACCAAGAAAACACCTAGTTTGAATGAAAAACTGTTTTAGTGGTCAGTATGCCATCAGAGCTATTCAAACCATCTGCCTAACCAGGCCCTGTTTATGGAGATCTGCCGTTTTCTGTCTTTACTGGTGAACAATCCAGCCAGCTGTGTGAAATGCAGGAGCAGGCGGAAGAGAAGGAAAGTTCAGCTATTGTGTGCACCGAGAAACCCACTTCTATGACATCATAGCTGGCTCTGCTAGTTAGCACCACCCCACCGACCACCACTTTTTGTAATGATTAAAGCTTCTTCAAGACTCAACTACTTCGCTGCACCAAGTTAGCAGAACATTGCATCAGTGGCACAAGCCTTGTCGTGCATTTACCCAAATTTCTCAGTGAACAAAGCACTGGTGTACATAACACTGACATTTTAGATGTTCTCAGGCATTCACGCATCAACAAGCAACACAAGTTACATTACAGTAAACTGAAAGGGAAAATTAGCATCCACCCGTTTTGTAGCACAAGGCTACAAAATGGGTGGATGCTAATTTTCCCTTTCATAAACGTTATTCCACCTTGCGGGTTTCCGCAGAACTCATTTGTAAAACCCCACAGTTAACTGTGGGGTTTTACGTACAGTCGCTACAATCTAGTGGGAGGAAGATTGTCGACTAAATTTGATCACGTGTAATACCTTTAATGCATACCTAGTTCTTACAACACAAGCGTAATTGAGTTCTACCACTACTGAAATGTGGCCGCCGCAGTCAGGATTGAACGAGCAATGCCACAGTAATCGTTTAGGGAGTTTTGCATGTAAAAACTGCAATACGGTTAGAAGGAACACCGTAGGGAAGGGCTTCAGAAATTTTGAAGACCTAGAGTTCAAAACCATAG
The DNA here is from genome assembly GCA_013339685.2 of Hyalomma asiaticum. Taxonomy (NCBI): domain Eukaryota; kingdom Metazoa; phylum Arthropoda; class Arachnida; order Ixodida; family Ixodidae; genus Hyalomma; species Hyalomma asiaticum. The sequence continues at coordinate 32,512,713 of CM023487.1, read as the reverse complement.
TAACGAGGCAGAGTTATCATGACAGGAATCGTGCAAATTAACTTAAAAAATTAAAATTAACTTCACTTCCAGAGTTTTGCATGCCAAAATCATGATACAATTATGAAACTTGCTGTATTAGAGACTGTACCACACGGGGTTCTTTAATATGCACCTACATTTATAAGTACATGTTTCAGCATTTCACTACTGTACAAATGAGCTTGTAGTAGCAGGACTGACTCAGTTCATGAGCATCGTCATAGACGCCTTTTGTGTTCGGTGTGCGGTGCCAACAGAGAAGTGTGTGGGAAACGTAATGATAGTTCTTGGTGTGCAGGGCTGAAATAGCATGGGTGAGCACGCGGCTTGTGCACGGGGCGCAAGAGAAGCACTTGAGTGACGGGGACATCTTGGCGAACTGCAGACACCGGGTGATCGAACGCCAGGCCACACCCCCCCAACATCACATTCCTGCCCTTCCGGTCCAGGCCTCTATCGGCTTCTACAGTCACGGAGTCCTGCTACGCTGGGCATCGTGCCACCTGACCCTGGCGGTTGTCTGTGGCATTGTTCCTTGCAGCTGGCCTGGCATTGTTCCTGGCATTGGCCTGGCACTGTACTTGGCTTTGTTCGAAGCTTTCTCCTTGGTCCTATTCAGGAGATCCTTTGTGGAGTTGCCCTGGTGTTGTCCCACGTGCCGTCGTTGCCGAGGCGGGATTCTTTTTGGCATTCTTCCACTGGACCGGGCGACGCCCCAGCCCAGACCTGAAGCAGCTAAACGTGCCCGGCCGCTGGAGCTGAGTGAGCACACAGGGCTTGTGGTGCTGAGATGACCTCACGACATCCACCACAGACATGGTCCTCGGCACACGTTCGGCCCACCTTCTGTTCAGGCCGCGGCGGATGGTTGGTTGGTACTAGTCTCCTCAACTCAACCGCAACTGATGCAAGGAGACGTGCTGCAGTGATGTGTCAGTGATACCAAATTTAAATGCTGTTCACAGTATAAGCACTCGAATGTACATGTTTATGTGTTTGTCTAGTCCTACGTCTTACCATATGAATTGTACATAAAGCTGTTCCTCTTTGTCTCTGGGCAATTCCTGCGCACGTCTGGCTAACCTGCGCTCACAGAGCTGCTCTGGCCGGGAATCACACTCATATCCTGGAGCTTAGCAGCTCAGCTCTTACATTGTCAAGCTACCATGGATGGTAGCAATAGGGTTCAATGCCACGAAGCAGCACAGTGACATGAAGGACATTGCAGAGAAAGGCTTCCGATACCATGCAACAATACATGTGAAACAGCAAGTGTACATTATTCGATCCCCTTGTCTGGGCTCCTAAGATACAAATATTGGTTAAAGCCGCTATGTACAGCAGAACAGTCGCACATGATGCACGCAAGATCCTTTTATGTACAGTTAAAACTTGGCACACGAGAGTTCTTCTTTTGCATTAAACCGCTATCAGAAGATGGTCGCAGCAACAAGATCGTGAAACAGACCTCGTGTCTTTGCAGAAGATTGGTAGTTAGTGCCACTGCAGCGAGGATGTGCCGCTTAAACCTTGAGGTCTGAATCGTTGCTACTGCTCTGAAAAATGCTCATTGTGCACGAGTACAGAAGCTGTGCTAGCCACTGTTTAAGATTTGTTCACACGAGAAAGTCAGGAAAGGTACCCTTCTCCCCAGAAATGAACAGCGAGGTTGTGCTACATAGCAAAACTGCGATGCCATCACATGATCCACAATCCCCCCCATCCGCGGCCAGCAGAATTCGACCGTGTGCTTTAGAGAGCTGTAGATGCCTATTGAAACGTGATGCCTAGGACAAAAAGGCCACACATCATCAATGAAGAGGTAATGAAACAATACATTCCAGTAAAAAATCAACACACTCATTCCCACTGGGGAGGACGAACACCTCTTCTCTGGACTGTTGCACGGCAGTACAAAAGGTGGGTGCAGCTATCTCGACAGTGCCTTTTTAACAGGGAGCACCCACATTTACAGCACTCAGGACACCAATATGACAGTGCCCATGAAGCTCTCAACGGAAAAATCCTTGTACGACATCAGCAATAAAGTGCCAGAGCGTCAGCCTCCAGTGTGGGAGGCACTGTGTTTGATTCCTTGTGCTGCTGGGTGCCCATAGACATGAGTTATGCTGACCAGGCGCTCATTTGGAAAGTGTGGCCTCTTCTTTCCTTGTCCACTGGCCCAGCAAGATGATGCATTGTGCCCTGTTGCAGTATGCAGAGGTCAACAGTCTTGTCAAACCTTAAATCACCACCAGGTCTGCTAATGAAGTAAATTGTGAAGCCTATATTAAAGGGACATAAAAGTGAAAAACAATTTTTCTTGCATTAGCAGTTCGTGTGTTCACAATACGAAGAACCACAATCTTGCAAGGAGGAGACCCTCAGTAAGCTAGGAAACACACAAAGAGAAAACATGGGGTGGTAACGCTGCGTTGAAGTTCCAGCAGTAATATATGCGACGTTGCAGACCTCTCATGACATCCGCTAACGCCTACACAAGTATTTATCGGTAAGAAAGACATACATTCTGTTCTAAGGAAGCCAGAGACTTAACACAAGGTGTTTCAGAACATGTGATGAAGTGAATTTGGCACAATACAGAGAAAAAGAAATTGGCCTTCTGACGTCATAGGGCTGAACTTCTGGCACCATTCAAAACTAAAACTTTGATATTCATTTTGTTTTACAGTGAGCATAAAATTGTGAAATTAAATATGATCGAGTTCCCGAGGCATAAGCCATCACTCCAAACCACTTCACATATTCACTCTAGTGTACCTTAAAGTGCTTAGCCACAGGTCACAAGTTAAACACATGCTACGATAGCCCCGTTTTGGTTATTGGTGACTACAACTGTTGCAACCAGCAGTCTGTGGGGTGTCCGCTTCTCTTCTCTGCACCACGTTTTGGCAGAACTGCCAGCACAAATCAAGAACCTCTACACCAAGTTCAGCTAGTCTGTTTAACAGCATCACCTCAGAGCAGAGAACGTGAAACGCCAAAGTTACGCACTTGATAGGGTTGAGGCAAGTTGCTCAGTCCTTTCATGAGGTAGGCTACATGCCGTTCTCTTTGGAGACGTGGGAATCTGAGAAAAAGAAAATTTCAAACGGCTGAAACAAAACTGGCGTGAAGTTCACACGCAGCTACTGCCACTGCATTATGTAGCACTAGGTGAAGCATTACACAAAGCAACAGAGTGACATAAAATAGTGCTAACTCAGTTACTCCCCAGTGAGAAGAATCAAGGCGTCACATTTTTATACAAATTGCAACATCAGTTCAGTCGAGCATCCCTCAAAAACTACGTATTTCTACCAACGACACTTCCATCAACCACCTGTCGACGGCTGTCCAGCGCCATCAATCCAAATGGCAGCCTGTTTCGAGGCCATAGCGCTTACAATGTTCAAATATCAACGCTAACTGTAACGTAAGGGTGATTAAATTGCTACATAGCCACTTTTATTCCCATTGTGGATGTTCAATCCATCGTGATTGAAGTACCTCCGTACTAAGTGTGGGAGACTGCTACTGAAATGCACCTGAATGATGATCAGCAAGGCTACGTCACTTAATGAACTCAGGGTATTGCCGTTCACCTATAAGTAGGTTTGGTAAATGCCCCCTCGCTGTTTTACGACATCTAGACAACAAAACGTGTGGCTGTTAAGCAGCGAAGTCCACCCTAAAGCAACAGCATCAGTAATCCTTTAATATTGTTTACAAAAAGAGTGACATTGTCTTACCCTTCTTCTATCTTTACCGTTGTTCGAGCGCTCTTGAAGAAGCAGTCGACAGAGCTCTCCACTTTTTTCTGCAAGTGAAACACAACTACCGTTAGTACGGACGCGGTATCGTTTATAACTTAGCCCAGGCAGTCCAACAACCGGAGAAACGGTGCTGCCTACAGCTGGCCTAAGCAGGTGTCATTCGCGGAATGACAAGTTCGCGAATTCCGCAATGTAAGTGGCTGCAATACATTCGGCTAATGAGAAAGCAGAGAGCCACCAGATACGGTCGACCAAAAACAGTACCCTAGGCCCTTACATAACAGTCGGATCACGGGTAGGTCGTACCTGCTCTTCCGATGACGCTGTCGGGTTATTGTCATCATTGTAGCGCTGACTGTCGATAGAAGGGCTGCAGCATCGCGTGGGAAATACCGTACAACCGTTACTCTCAGCCATAGCCACTGTTTATCCTTGTTTACCGGCAAGTTCAGAAGCGTACAACAAAATCGACGCTGTCAGCTGCCATTTTATAATTCAATGTGGATTTGGATTCGGTCTTGATTGGATTGGAGATTTGTTTTGTTGCCAGACGAGCTTGTCTTGTTACGGCAACAAACATGTCTTTTTCTAGTTTTGGTTCGTTTTGAGCTAATTTACCTTGCTTTGAATAGTGCTTGCAAGCATAGTATTTGTACAGTAATAACAAGGTTAAACCTTATCAAAGCTTTACCTTGTTTATGGACGTTTTTATGTCATTTCACGTCGCTGTAGTGCTCCCTGTAGCTGTGGTTATTCTAGCCACTGTAGCTGTGGAAGTCAAAGAGGCAGGTCATCAAAAAAGGAGGGAAAATTAAGCGCGGCCAAGTGCTCGGCGTTAGGTCAGAAACTCGACAGTGCTCATATGAAGCCGGGAAATGTTGCTAGCGTTGCGTATAGCATGTTGTCTTTACCCCAGCGTACGCCACAGAGCTAACAAATCTTCAAAACTAAACATGCTATTCTTATTTTAGTATTCGTTTTAGGGGTGTTGTACAAACTCGGGCCGCTATTTCGTACCACGCAGTGCACCCTTGAGCGACGAATTGAAAAACAGAATTTTGCCGGCACATGTATAATGACTGCTGCCATGCTACTCTGTACAAGGATGGGGAAGGCTATTTAAAGGTCCAAGAGGAAATGAAAAGGAAATACATGTCCCGTCGCCTCCTCTTCATCAGCGTCAGGGCAGGCTGCCACAGCTGGGCTGGTGTCAACTCGGAACTGCCGCCACACAAGCCGGGAGCACTCACCGCCTATTTGCAGTGTAGCTATCTATGGCACACCTCCTTGATTTCGCCGCGTGTCCGCACAAAAGCCCTAATGCTCTCTATGGAGCGGTGGCAGAACTAATATGCGTAAATGAACCCTGTGCGCTCTAGGGAAGTGTGTGTGTCTGTCGTTTGCCTGCGTCTGTGCTTGTCGTCTGTAAGCGAAAACTCTAGATGTGACCCGACTCCGCATGTGTGAAAGCGTTCACCGTCCATGTGCACCTTGTAGAGATGCTGAATCAGCGACATCGGCGTTTATCGCTGAACTAACCTCGGCGGTTCGTTAAAGCATTTATCAGCTGTATTGGTTACGTGTTTGTGTTTTTTAGGGGCGAAGCTCCTTAAGGCGTGGGTCGTGCGTCCCTAGTAGTAGGTAGCCACTGGCGCGTGCCTGCCGGGAGGCACGCACGCGCCGAGGGCGAGCGCGTGGCTCCCGGCACGCGCTCGCCCGCGAGAGACAACGTTGGCGCAGGCAGCGTCTCCTAGCGAGTTTCTTGATTGAGAAATACCGACTGCTCGCGTTGGAGAAGCGTTCACCGGCAACCCATGTATATATATATATATATATATATATATATATATATATATATATATATATATATATATATATATATATATATATATATATATATATATATATATATATATATATATATATAGGCACTGCATCTTGACTTGCAATGAAGTGCCGGTGGGAGATTTCACTTGTGTCGGGTATCGGGTAATGTATTGCCAGTCCCACCGACGTGCACTTTGCAGAATAGTACACTAGAGTCTGCTCATTTTGCTTACTGAATATGAACTCCGATCGCTTATTTTCAGTCTAAAGCGTAACAGATCACCTGGTATTGATGGCATTCATGTAAATGACCTGCGGGCCATTTTTCATCTTATCAAAGATGTTTTGCTGTCGCTATATAACAATATTATTTCCACTGGTACAATTCCCGTGAATATGAAAACAGCTGTAGTAATTCCTCTTTTTAAGGGAGGGGCACATAACAGAACAGAAAATTACCGCCCTATTTCTGTGATTTCTTGCCTATCTCAAGTATTAGAAAAGCATATACTCCTGACTATGACAAGTTTTTTGGACAAGCACGGCATACTATCCCCTTCCCAGTATGGGTTCATTCCAGGAAAAGGTACACAAGCGCTTCTCGAAGATTTGTCTGACGTGTTGAACTTATCGTTCGAACGTAATTAGTTTGTATGCGCAATCCTTCTACGACGTGAGCAAAGCATTCGATAGCGTAAGCCATGGAATTTTGTTAGCCAAGCTCTCTTTATTAGGGTTTCGTGGCGCATTCTTGCAGCTCCTGCAAAATTTTCTGCATGACCGACGCCAGCTAGTTTCACTTGGGAAGGCCAAGAGCGACTTCCTGTTAATAAAATCCGGTGTCCCGCAAGGCTCCGTCCTTAGTCCACTGTTATACAACATTTTTGTGAATGACCTGGTTGATGTGGTCCCGGTTGGTTTATATCAATATGCAGATGACACTGTTATTATAGCTCAGTCAACCAACTTTATGCATGCCATTACTTCATTACAGGCAGTTGCAACAAGGGCTATGGACTGGTTTTCTGCTAATTTAATTAAAATTAATACGTCTAAGACAAAACTGATTTGTTTTCACAACCCATTGAAAAAATTAGATGTCAATTTTTCTTTTCTGCTGCACGATTCCAATTGTTATCCTTGTATGTGTACACCCTTAGAATATGTGCATACCGTGAAATACCTTGGTCTGTATTTTGACAGTGATTTGTCCTGGAAATCCCACGTAGATTATGTATGCAAACGTCTTCGTGGAGTATCGTGCATGCTGTACAATTTGAGATATTACATGCCTCTCTCTATTCGAAAACTTATTGTTCATGCTTTGGGTTATAGTGTAGTAAGGTACGGCATAACAGTATATGGCCACTGTGCGGCGCGCTGGCAAATGAGGGTAAACTCTATTCTCCGTCATATGTTAAAAAACATTTGTTACGACGTTAACCTCAATGCCAAAAAGGATGTTTTCAAAACGTTATGTATGCCGGACTTTACTCACTTACTAATGGAAAGCGTAGTGATTAGGCACTTTTGGAACAATAGTTTCAAAACAAAGTATGTTCCTGCACGCTGTTTGCGTCCCAAGGATCCATTTTTAGTACCGAGACGTCACACAAGGTATGGAAAAAGAGTACGAGATTGCTACGTTCCTGTACATTTCAATAAGCTGCCTCCGAGTGTACTGCGCACCCGGACTAAGCATAAGTTAAAAAAGGTTCTCAGGCGAATGATTTATTTATCGTCGTAAACAAAGTGGTTGTTCTCTCTCCTGTGCCGTATATTATTTTTTCATTTTGTTTTATAGGCAGATGTATAACTTCAAAGATTGCTGTTTTCCGCTGCTGCCAGGCACTGCCGCTCAAGCCCTATGAGGCTTTGGCAGGCCTGATATGTGTATTACTTTCTTATGAGATGTACAATAAAGATTTGAATTTGAATTTGAATTTGAATTTGTGCATTGTGCATAGTTGAACCGTGAGGATTCGTAGCATGCGCGAGATGTTATAAAACTAGATGGCGGTACTTGTAGTTGATGATGAAAGATGCGAGATGTTATAATAGTTTGATGACATTTACTCAAGTGTTTCACATTTAACTGTGGGGCGAATTCCACGGAAGAGTTTCACGGTTTACCGATGATTCCTTCCGGAGCTTCGCCCCACTCATCATCATTCACCCCGTGAATATGCTGTGATTTTTAATGAGGTTCTTAACGATGATTGATGATGACATCTGAGGTTTTACTTCCCAAGAATGCGATATGATTATGAGAGACGCCGTAGTGGAGGGCTCCGGAAGTTTCGACCACCTGGGGTTCTTTAACGTGAACTGACATCGCACAGTACAAGGCGCTCTATATTTCGCCTGCATCGAAATGCAGCCGTTGAGGGCCATTTTTAGGGGCGAAGCTCCTTAAGGCGTGGGTCGTGCGTCCATAGTAGTAGTAGTAGTAGTCGTCGTAGTAGGTAGCCACCGGCGCGTGCCTGCCGGAGGGCACGCACGCGCCGAGGGCGAGCGCGTGGCTCCCGGCGCTCGCCCTCGCCGCGAGCGCCGGGAGCCACGTGCTCCCCGGCAAACTCGACACTGCCCCGGCAAACGCGAGAGACAACGTTGACGCAGGCAGCGTCTCCTAGCGAGTTTCTTGATTGAGAAATACCGACTGCTCGCGTTGGAGAAGCGTTCACCGGCAAAACCCATACACACACACACACACACACACACACACACACACACACACACACACACACACATATATATATATATATATATATATATATATATATATATATATATATATATATATATGCACGGGATCTTGACTTGCAATGAAGTGCCGGTGGGAGATTTCACTTGTGCATTGTGCATAGTTGAACCGTGAGGATTCGTAGCATGCGCGTTAACTAAATTAATCCGGAACTCGGCACGATCTACGATGCACATCCCGAGCTTCGGCCACTCATCATCATTCACTCCGTGGATATGCTGTAATTTTTTCTTTAACGACGAAGACAAGTACACCTGTCGATGTTGTCTCTAGGGACATCCCCTGTTCTTTATTGTTTCCAAAGATCTCATCAATTAAAGCGTCCACTTCCCCTGAGTCTTGATAAGGTTAGACACAATTCTGTCTTCGGTTTATACCAGTGCTTCTTCCAAACGCCGCAGGTCATTCTTCGCACAGTCACCGTAAAGGTAAAGAGCGGTAGAGTGCAAGAGAAGAAGTGTGCGCACAATGTGTGCACATTTGCAGAAGAAACACCATTCAGTTCTTGGTCAGTCCCCACAGTGGGTGCGAGACACAAATGTTGACATGAACAAGAGCAACACAGGGCGCCGCGGAATTTCCGACTCGCACGGCTTTACCGGCTCGCTGTAAACGTGTCTGAGGTGCAGAAAGCTTCAAATATTCCTCCCTAAGAACTCTGCTTGCCATCCACCTCCAAGTTGGAATGGCTCATTTAGAAACATTACTGCCAGCACAACAGCTCCAAAATGCTCCTTGCGCCCTCACATACACCTCTGCGCGCTACGGCCCAGCTGGTCACACCAAGCGCACTGCACCAGTGCACTTAATTGCTCCGGTATTTGTGTTGGTGCGATTCCACCAACTGTACCAAAGTGAGGGACTCGTTCACTTCGCAAGGTATTTATTACATCTAGGAAATCAAGAAAAAATATCTCCATTGAACCGAGTAATCACGATCCCTACAATGTTCAGTGCCACAGTTGGCATTAGGTTCCGCATAGCCATGGTACCTGCGTTCGGTCTCCTAAAGGCGCTGACCTACGCCAGTACTGTCCGTCGACCTGTTCCCGAAGGAATTTCGACACACGACAGGATGAGACCCTCAAAAGTACGTCGCCTGTCTCTAGAGGGCGGCTATGGGAAATCGCTTCGCAAGGCGGCCTGCATGACGAGGGCGAGTCCATCGTATGCGTTCAAACGGGGCACCCTCTTTGCGCCACGTTCGTCGTCTCCTTGTACTGCAGCTGATCGTCACAGGCGCTGGATACCACTACATACCACCTCCTCCGAATGCAGTGCCCAGTCGGGGTGACACGCCACTGCTCACGCGCAGTGTCTGGACCTCTCGGATGACATACTGGCTGTAAAGTCGGCACGCATGCGCCGTAGTAGAAGTAAGTGACGAGCCTGCTTCCCGCTCCTGACACTGGAAGCAGAACGAGTCACAAGAGCTGGATACACGTCTTCTCTCGGACACAGCGCAGGGACGGTAGTGGCGTTGACGGTACCAGACGACGGCGTCGATGCCATTGCCTCACGCCCAAGCGTCGGGGCGCTCTGCAGAGTCTGGTTGGGCTGGTTGCCTTCTTGCGCTGCGTTCTTCCGTGCCACTTCTCGCCTTCCTTGTGCAAGAAGGCGTCGCATCCAGAGAGCTTTGAATGCGCGCGACGCTTCGTACGTGCTCATACCGATGGCGCCGAGTTGCAGGAAGCCGGGAGACACGGTATATAGAAGTTGCCGGCCGTCGATGGCAGAAGCGTCGTGCGTTGTTTCCAGATTCAGCCACTGTCCGCAGGTGCCTACAAGCGATGAGACTCCGCACCTCCTGCCAAGACCGTGGAGGAAACCTGGAGCGAGGCATAAAGCACTTGCGATGGCGGGCAGGGTTCGCGGTGAATGGCCTGGTGACGTGTTTTCGAGGAGCGAGTTGTGGGACATACCACTTCGCGGCACGGAACAGAGTGCCTTGCAGATGTCCTACGTGGCAGGTTCGCCGTAGCGATCGCATGAGATATCCAGCGCCTTCGCTAGTCCTCTTGAATCCCTCGAGGGCGGGAACGGAATCGTTGTGATTTTGCGTGAGCGTTCGGCTGGAGATGACCGTTGAGACGAGCGGCTCCCAATCGGGACGGACGATGACTGCGAAGCGAGATGGAACGCCTCGTGGAACGCTCACGCGCGCCGCCAGGGAAAGACGATGTCGATGGTGATGGGAACAGGTATCCGCAGGGAAGAGAATGAAGCTCGCCGCCAGGGAAAGACGATGTCGATGATGATGGGAACAGGTATCTGCAGGGAAGATAATGAAAATTAGTAATGTTTCAGGTGGGAGGACCCCGTCCGCGTCAATGCCTTTTGTCCTCTATTTCCTAAATGTATTTGAACACTATATCAACGACGCCATGCTTACTAACGCGAGAACCTCAGACTCTATCTCAGGGCAGCGTCACATCGTGTATGTTCTTTCTGACCATCTTATAGTTTGCTAAACGTCTTCTTAGGGGGAGGCAGTTTTGGTGTGACGAAAAGGTAGTTCACTGCTCCGTGAAAAATACTTGTTAATTTCATAGGTTCTTTAGACTGACCGAATCTCAGTAACCGTTTTTAGCCAAAGCAGATACGATGCGTATATATATATCTTTTTAATACCACGTTTTTACGACTCGAAATTACGGACTGCAATGTCGCAACAACGGCACGCAGTCGAAAGTTCCACGCAGCGTTTAGCGTCGATTTGGCCCGGATGACAACACTGATGTAACGCAATAGGAGAACCGGGAGTTAGCTGCAATGAGCAGAGTACTTTGTTATTAAATAACATTAAGTCACAGGGTACCCAAATAGCTTTACAATTTGCTAACTCAACCTGCATTTAATGCCAACATTTACTGTAGTGCGCTACACCGGTATCCCGCTGCATGGCCGTAAGCGGCAATATTCACAGTTCTGCGCATGCGTAGGAGGACGCGCCGTGTCAGGATACGTGCGCGGCTGTAAACCTACAAAGAAAGTGTTAAGCTACAAGAAAGAAAGCTTGAGAAAGACTGATAAAGTCTGAAGCAAAGCGCAGCGGATAGGACAACCGCAATTAACATAAGTAAAGGTCAACTCTGCATCGTTTAAATAATACAGAAATGCACAAAAATGTGAAAGCCTGCCACTCCACTAAACTTTACCGTGTTCAGAGAGCACCAATCAGGTCGTGCTTTTGTGCACCGCGCACCTCGCGAGTCTGAAGAGAGTGTTCGTGCATTGCACTACACGAACACTCTCCTCATTGCAAGCGCGCAACATTTTTTTTAACGCACAGAACAAAGTTACAAAAACGACTAGAAGCACCCCTCAGGGCACTGATTTCCTCAAATATAGTTCAATAAATTAAGGCTCTTATGAGCATCGCCAGAGCTGCACAGACTTCGCTGCATTCTGCTGGTGGCATGAAATGCGCAACCAGATACCACGAAAAAGATATCATGACATGGTTAAAGGCGGGCTAAAGAGCAAAACTATTTTTCTCGCATTACCTTAATTACCCTCTCACAATACCAACAGCTCCATACTTGCCAAGGCAAAACCCACAGAAAAAAATATATATATATATATACTAGTGGCTACGCCATTTTTACGTTCCCGCACCAACTTGCTGTGACGTCATGGTATTTGAAAGCACCTGCTATGGAGCACAAAATTATTTTGCGGCTACATATGAATGCCATTGTGTTCTATGGGGAGCAGAGACTTAACGTAGCAAGTTTCATCAAATATCAGTGAGGCAACGTGGCCAAAATATGAACGGAAATGCTTTGAAATCACATGATGTCTCGCTCGCGTTCGGGCGCCCAAGTTAGGGCGCGAAATTAAAAAGGAAATGAAACTTTAACGCTGCTTCTCTGTTCCAACATCGAACCTGCGGTGGCGAAATCAACGACAATAGGGTTATGAATGAATAATACATCGACCTAAACCGATTCATTGTTTCTGTTTGCCCCGCCACGGTGGTCTAGTGGTTATGGCACTCAGCTGCTGACCCGAAGGTCGCGGGATCGAATCCCGGCCGCGGCGGCTGCATTTCGGCGAAATGTTGAGGCCCGTGTGCTGTGCGATGTCAGTGCACGTTAAAGAACCCCAGGTGGTCGAAATTTCCAGAGACCTCCACTACGGCGTCTCTCATAATCAGAGCTGGTTTTGGGACGTTAAACCCCACAAATCAATCAATCATTGTTTCTGTTTGGTGTTCCCTTTAACATGCGCAACGTGTGCCACTCGAGGTTGTTCGAGGATGCTCCCTGCAGGACACATATCGGCTGCATTTGTGCCTCCGCTATGGGCTTCATCATGCTGCCGCAACAGTATACACAAGGACCGAAGGAGGGCGGGGCCAAGTCAGGAACAACTGCACCGCGACAATCAAGTCGAGTATATGGTGTCATTGCTGGATACACTCTGAGATCAAGTGGCTCAGCAGAGGTGTGTCATCTTGTCACCTGACCCTGCTGTCCGACTTGACGATGCCCAGGGACTCCGGAACGCCGCCCTAAGATTCTATACCAGAAGGCGGTGGTCACTGCTATAAAAGCCGGCCCATTCGTGCCCTACGGAATCGTGTTAAAGATGTTTACAGAGCGACGTAAGACAAGGACGAAAGGCGAAGGGAAATGACAACAGGAAACTGTTGTTGTTTACCTTCGCCTTTCGTCCTTGTCTTACGTTGCGTTGTAAATATCTTTAACATGAATCCAAATCAACTGGAACAACTTGCCATTTTTTGCTATTCGGAAGTGCGTTCTGCAACGATGATCGGCAGCGTGACATATATAGATAGCACTACCGCAGAGCCTATGTTGATATTTCGCGCATGCGCAATTCCAGGGTGTCCACAACGTAACACCCCCACACGCGCATCAACCGCGTCTTGCGGCTGTTCTACAAACATCTCCCGAATGTTAGCGACGTTAACCCCCAACCTTTGCGAACTCGTACAAAATGCAGGCACATGAACAGAGCGAGCGAATAGAAATGCAAGTAACTAGACAAAAAGGACAAAAAAAGAAAAAAAGAAAAAGCGAAGACATCGCGTCGGAACCCCGCAATACCTGCAGACCCGGGAGCGTCCTGCAGCGGCGAGCTCCATTCTTCCTGACGTAGTGTTCCTACGCTTTGGCAGTTCCCGCAACTCGTAGATGTTCAAGTTCAAAACGTGAGTCGGTGTGTTCCGCAGTATACGCTTATCACGAAGATTCGACGTGCCGAGTCGACCGTGTGAACGTCCACTAAACGGCCTTCTATACTAAGCAGCCGTCGTCCGTCCCTGGGCAGGGATTATGATGCAGACGATAACGCGATCTCTCTGTTATCGTCCGGTAACACGCCGTCGCTGGCCTGACTTCTGATCTTGCACGGTCTTACTGGTGTGCACCAGTAACCATGGGCCCACACCTATTACACCCCTGGCTCAACTCGCTTCGCAACATTTCGTTCTCGAGCCTCAGCTTCGCGTTCTCCTGCTTGAGGTAGGCCACCATGATGGCGTTGTCCTGTTCTCTGGCCCGGCGAGCGTCCCTGGACTTTTTCGCGGCCTCGTTGTTTTTGCTCCGCCGTTCCCAGTACGCTTTGTCCTTCTCGTCGTCGGGAGACCGGCCATGTCGTCGTCCGTTACGCATCGGACCGGCGGCGGAGGCAACGCCGCCGTCAGAAGGCGAGTCGCCGCCATCGTTCCTCGCCCCGTTCTTCGGGTCTTCCGTGTCCGGGACGTGGGCGCTGGCGTCGCCATTGTTGGTGGTGGTTTCCCCTGAGGAGTTACTCTGGCCTTGAGGCGCGCAGTCACCGTCGACTTCGCCGTTCGAACGATTCTTGCCGCTGTCCTTGCGTGCCGGAGGCGAAGAGGACTTGGTGCAGTGCTCCGAGTCGGCTGCGGCTGCGCCTGTTTTCAAGCGGCGGTTTCGGTTCTGTTTCCGACCGTTGCGCGAGGAATTGGGAATACCTTCCCGCACGCACTTGTCACGGAAGGCCTTGTATTCCGCTTCGTCCTCCACCTGCGACCAAGCCACCGGGGCAGTAGCGGCCGCGGTTGGGTACTGGTTGAAATGGGGCACGTGCTTTCCAGCGGTGTTCATTGGCCCATTGGACGGCGGACTGGATCGAAGGGCAGGCGGTTCCAAACCTGGGAATGCCGGCTGCTGCGAAAGCCGAGGTCTCACAAGCGCGGGAGACGCTGCCGCCGAATCGTAGAGCCTGTCCGTCTGGGGCGACCGGGCTGTCATGAGCGGCGTGTTCGGTACCCTCGCTACGAAATTTGTCCCTGCACCAGAGAGTCCGTTCGTGTAGTTCAGTGCCTGCAGCGGTGTCGATGGCTGTAGCGGGGACGCGGCCTCCGTAGCCATCCAGGAAGGGCCCGGTGTGCGCCGCAAGTCGTTGTTGTACTGTGGGATGCACGGTGCCGGGATGGCACAACGCACGCGAGGGTTGCCGAATTCGCCGACGCTTGCCGAGGCTGACAACTGCGTACTTCTCTTGTGCGAGAGGTCCAACGGTTGCATCTGTGCCGGCTTTTGGTGTAGCTGGCCGTTTTCGTTGCGCTCTGCTCTCTGAACAGATGCGCCCGGAGACAAGGTGTCGTTGCAAGGTGCGTATTCGTCATTGGCGGGACCTTCTGTGCGGTGCTGCTGCTCCTCCTCGTCGCTACTGTCCATGACAGACGCGCCGACCTCTTCGAGGCAGTACTGCGTCAAGAAAAACAAAAAGACCAGATAATTATTTGGACTATTCTCACTATATGTTTGTGTTTCGTTCTCTGAAGCGACGCGTCTCTAACTCAATATATGTGCTTTGCAGTTGCCAGTAAAGATACCAGAGGCAGTACAAAACCCTCAGAGGTGAAAAAGAAAGGAGCTGCAAGCCTCCAGTATACATCAGTAAGAAAGAGACAACTGGAAATTGTGCTTTCTAAATTTGGGCTAACATTGTCATTGGAAGTCATTCTTACTTTTGGTGCCTCGGTATTGGGCTTCAGCCACAGGGACATATTTGATGCAGTATGCGGATTTATAAAGGCCTCAAAACGACTACGTTTGTGATTATTCACATTCCAAAATTCTTAACTATGGTAAAGCCTATACATTAAGAAAAAAGGAAAACATTACCTGTTTTGATGGTAGAAGTGCACAAATAGTCTACATAGTTTTTTTTTTCGCTCTGTTTTACTTTCCCCCCGATTATTATTAATTTATTATTCTATTTTATTCATCATGTTGTGGTATTTGCACAATATACCAGCCGAAAGTTAAGCACTCCAGGTCTTGGCCAATCGCCCGTAGTGGGTATGCGCCATATTTGAAGGATCATCATCATCATCATCCTTCCACAATATGAGCGAGCGAGCGAGGAACTTTATTGAAAAGGACCAAAGGGATCGGGATCAGGGGTGGAAGAGGCTCCATCTCTTCACCCGGTCGGTGGCTCCACCCAGGTCGGCACGGGAAGATGTAGCTCCTCCGCTACGGCCCGGGCCCTCCGGACAGACAAACGTTGTAGCCCCAGGTCGGGACTGCGTAACGCACCACTCCACGACTCCTCGTCGTTGAGTCGCTCACGCGCGTTGGCGGGACACTGCCAGAGCATATGTTGTAAGTTGCAGCTTTCGAGGCCCACAATATGATGACTTCTTTTCCCGTACGTATGATAATCCCGTACGTATGTAGTTCCCTCAAGTTTTCGCAAATGTCTAATTTGTGGAAGCACGGTGTCAGGAAAGCAGTTTGAAATTTCAGCCATGTAATTTTGTAACTGTGTAGTCGATTACAGGATGAATGTAACTGAAATACAAGATTTACAAAATTGCTGTGCTACGTAATCGATTAGAAGTAACCCATTGGTTGTAGCGGGTTGCATACAAGGCTGATTACTAGTGATGTGCATTATTTTTACAGCAGAAGGTCGTAGTACTAATTCCAAAAAATACTGCCGCATTTGAGTTCGATTTTACACGGATGTGTATAATATCGGAAATTTTGAAGAACGTGGAGCGAATTCACACTTCCTGCACGAAAGCCGCCTGTAAAAGTGGTTTCACTGTAATATAAGGCCTCTCTTTCTCAAACACACACAGATACTAGATTTCGAGTTGGTTGGGGAGCTTATATTCATTCACTCTGAACCAGCGCCGGGCAGTATCGAGATACAAGAGTATCACGATAGTATTTTAGAGATACTTTTGAGTATCTGTATTGCTGTATCGAGATACATCTGAAAAATATATTTGTATCTCGGTAGCGAAATACTTTTACCATGTATTGCCCATATCTCGATACTATGCAGGACACAGGTACCTCGAATGAGGAATTATGTACAGTGTAAGCCTCCTTTCAAGGGCCTTAAAGGGACACTGAACCACTTTTTAAAAAAAACGAGATTATAGTGTCATGATACGTAATTTCGTGCGGCGAACTCGAAAATCAAGTCGGAAATTTGCATAAACCAACGCAAATAACTTTATTTTGCCGAAAACAAGCAGCAGGCGCCGCGGCCGCCATCGCGAGTCTCGCCGCCGCTGTGATTGGTCGAAGCTCCATGACATCATCGTCAGGAAGGTGAGGACAGCAGACTGCGCTCGCCGGCAGGCAATGCCGTGTTTATCTGTTGAAATCGGGTAGTTCCTGTTAGTATGGCGAACTGTAAAAGTCGGAGCGAGTTCCCTGTACATCCGTACATGTTCGAGCCGGTCGCCACTGTAAAGGCGACGACTGAAGCGGCACAGGAAAGCGAGTCCCAACCAGCCACCTTGCCCCGCCACGGTGGTCTAGTACTCGGCTGCTGATCCGAGGGTCGCGGGATCGAATCCCGGCTGCGGCGGCTGCATTTCGATGGAGGCGAAATGTTGAGGCCCATGTGCTGTGCGATGTCAGTGCACGTTAAAGAACCCCAGGTGGTCGAAATTTCCGGAGCCCTCCACTACGGCGTCTCTCATAATCAGAGCTGGTTTTGGGACGTTAAACCCCACATAACAACAACCAGCCACCTTCACCCGCGTCGGAAACATAGACTGGTACGTATAAGATGCATGTCAGTGCTTAATTTCACTGTAGTAAACTGCGCCCCGCCATGGTGGTCTAGTGGCTATGGTACTCGGCTGCAGATCCGAGGGTCGCGGGATCGAATCCCGGCCGCGGCGGCTGCATTTCGATGGAGGCGAAATGTTGAGGCCCGTGTGCTGTGCGATGTCAGTGCACGTTAAAGAACCCCAGGTGGTCGAAATTTCCGGAGCCCTTCACTACGGCGTCTCTCATAATCAGAGCTGGTTTTGGGACGTTAAACCCCACACAACCACACAACCGTAGTAAACTGTTACAAATGATAGGTTCATCCGTGGATATCAAATTTGATAAAACAGCAGCATCGGCACTCGCTTTTAGCCGCGTATTGGCACGGTCCGCGCTACGCGCGGGCATCGTGCAGAAACATCAGCTGTTCGTGGATTTCACAGCTCAGAGTGCAGCGTTGTTAATGCAGTCAGTATCGTACTTCGCAACGGGCAAGGCGCATGCGATGAGTCAGTATGCTACCGCGAGGAAAAAAAAAAAAAAAAAAGCCAGACGAGTGCCGCTCTCGCCGCAGTGGTGACTTGTGCTCTGAACTGCGCTGAAAAATTGCGCAAGGATAGTTTGGCTCATATATTGCAGTTCTGTTTTTTATAATACCGCCGCTTTTTCTAAATTCTGCCCAGTACTACAGTGATGGAAGCATGCGACTCTCGTGTAGAGTAGCTGATTTCGATGCTGCGTGCTGATATCTGTGTACACGTGTTTTCGCCATAGGTGCTCATGCGTGCACTGCGTGCAAATGGGGAAAGAAGAGGACTGCTGCTGCTGCCTCGAAATTCGGCAGATTCGCGACCGCCAGAAACATCCGAGGTGCATCACAACAACAAAAAAAAAATTTAAGAAATTTAAAATTCACGAAGGCAAGTCGTGGTGGCGGCGAGGGCCCTTTCAGTTGCGGAAACACAGAAGGAACCGCGTCGCTGTTCAGTCGCACACTCTTGATCGTCAATCCCAGCGACTGCATGAGAGCCGGGTTTCGTACGTAGTCGCTGTCACGAAAGTGCTTGGAGCACAGCACGCTTGATCTCGTAGGTTTGAAGTCTTTTCTTTTAACTGCAGCGGACCATTTTGCAGCCATCTTCTGATCCCGAGGAAACTTGTGAAAAGCGACCTCATCGCGACTGTAAGTGCTGCGGCAGCCATATGCCGCGCAGTAACTCGGCATCGCGAGTCCACTTCAACCTTGCACAAACACAAGTAGTGAATGTCGGATGGCGAAAGTCTTCAATCAGAAGAGAACGGTGCAATGGCAAGAAATCCCTACGAACTGGCAGAACTGATGCTTCGCTAGGTAGCCATCGCAGCAGAAACAAGCTGAGCTGACTGAGCGACGCAGGCGGCTCGACCCTGACGATGACGTCACCTCCCCACGTGTCTATCTCTCCCAAGCTCCGCCCCTGCGCGCGCGCGCGCCGAGGGGGGCGTTCCCTCGGTCAAAGTTTGCTCGCTTATAGCGCCGTTGTTTAATCGAACATCGCGAAAAAAAACCTCCGTAGGCATGTTGTAAGAGGTCGCGGATACCGAATTCGCAATAAATTCGCGAATTCAAAACCTGTTCAGTGTCCCTTTAACGGCACTCAGAGTACTGCGATAAAATAATGAATAAATGAATATATATATATATCCTCCTGACTTCCGGGTTGGATTTGAGTTAACAGATTTTCCTGAAACTTTCAAAATGTGATGTGTAGATAGCAAAGATAAAAAGTGATGCTTATTATCTCGGTAATATCAGTGGTTTCAGTATGGCGTGATGTCCAATATATTGGACACTGGAACTTTATCAGTTAAATTGTGAAGTAGTGGGCTCGCATCCACACGAAGCTCCTTTACTGAAGAAAATTGTTACAAATTCTGAAAGAACCGTTTACTATTCAAATTACGTAAATATGAATAAAATACAAACAAAAGCTGGCTCTAATTTGCTATCCGCAAATTATATTTGTGAGAAGTTAGCTTTGTGGGCAAATTCTAAACAGTTTCTTTCCATCGTTAAGCAAAAAAAAAAAAAGATAGCTGGCACTTTGCACAGAAGAATTTCGTCTTCATACTGCATCCTTTAAACGTCTAGACTGGGAAGAAAAGGGAATTCTAATAGACGAGAATATCTCAGCAATTTAATATTTGCAGACGACATTGTGCTCTTTGGAAATGACGGAGGCGAACTACAAATAATGATTGGTGACCTAAACAGGGAAAGTATTAAAATGGAATGGAATTAAACGAAATGGATTAGGGCACAGACGGGAGTAGCTGGTATTATTATATCAATTTAAAGGAAGAAGTGGACCTGGACAGAACATGTCATGAGGAGGAAAGATAACACCAGGACAATAAGAACAACGGAATGTGCACCAAGAGAGGGAAAACGCAACATAGGCAGGCAAAACGTTACATGGAGCAATGAAATTAAAAAGTTTGCGGGCATAAAGTGGAACCAACTCGCTCAGGATAGGGTGGATTGGAAGTCGTTGGGAGAGGCTTTCGTCCTGCAGTGGACCTAAATTAAGCTGATGATGATGACGGTGATGACGACGATGACTCCATCCTTGAAGCTGGCAGCGGAACAGCGGAACGCCATAACAGAAAAGCCAAGCAAGCAAAAATAAACGCCACATGACACCGATATGAAGACGCTTGCAATGCAGCGCACATCGCGTCAGTGTATTCGAAAAGACTGTTCTGAGTGCCAGTGTCCAACATGTTGGACACGCACAATCAACTCAGTGCCAGTAAATTTTCCATTCAACATGCTCCTGTATCACTA
Organism: Hyalomma asiaticum; assembly: GCA_013339685.2. Classification (NCBI taxonomy): domain Eukaryota; kingdom Metazoa; phylum Arthropoda; class Arachnida; order Ixodida; family Ixodidae; genus Hyalomma; species Hyalomma asiaticum. The sequence goes on along the minus strand of CM023487.1, from coordinate 32,492,481 downwards.
CATTACTAGTTAATCATACATATCACGCTAAAACGGGCAGGAAAATACTATAAACAGCACTTGCTTCTCCAGCAGTCTCCGTAGAACGCTGCTCCGCTGAACGCCGCCACGTTCTCGTGTTTATTTTTGGAGCCGCTGGCACAGCTTTGAAAAAAACTTCATAGATGGCGCTAGTAGGTGTCCAATATATTGGACAAATCGCCATAGCTGGCACTCAAGAGGATATATATATATATATATATATATATATATATATATATATATATATATATATATATATATATATATATATATATATAGCGCTCTAGATCGCGTGTACACTTTACCGGTACACTGGTATCCTCAACAAACGTAAAGGAAGGGTCTACGAACAAAAAAATTATAAATTAAAGCGCAATGTTTGTTATCACCTAGTAATTGATGATTACCTTAATGTAGACTACGCAAATGCTAACAAACACGCCCAGAGAGGTGGTTCTTTCAGAAGGGGAAGGCGACGCTCCAACCCCTTGAGGCCTCGCGGGAGCACGTCTCAGCGCCATGGGTGTCGAGATTTGCCAACATCCCCCCAGCACCTACGTACGCTGCCTCATGCGTGCGTTCGCAAGCACGTACTAGAGTTCAGCCATTGGATATAGGCAATAGAATGAATGAAACCAGTGCTGATGCTACTACAGCGGATACGCCGCGCGGGGCAAGAATGGTGCGCCATGCAAGCGCAGATGGCGGCCCGAATTTCAGGGTCCGTTCGATTCACCTGCACCGCTTGAACCAGTTCACGAGGTGCCGCACCTTGCCATTCGTTTCAGAGGTGCAGGGATGGCACCCTCGGAACCACGTCGTTCGTTTCAAAAGGTGCAGCGCTGGTGCACGATTTTCCTGCACCCGCTCCGTTGAAGGTGCCGGCTTGGTGCAGGCGTGAGGGTGAGGGCAGCAGACTACGCGCCATTGTGACGTAGGCGCCGTTTGAACTCCCTCGCCTTCGCAGATTGGCCATGTACGTGCCGTTCGCGCCTCTCAAGCGCGCACAAAAGCGTGGCCTGCACCATGTCGGCATCTCTCCGTTTGTTTCTTGTGTCGCGCCGCGCCTGCACCTACTGAACTGCAGCTGCACAATTTCAAAACTGCTCGTCACCGCCGTGAACCGGTTCAGAGGGGTGCAGGTGAATCGAACAGACACTCAATGCTTGAATTCTCGCACACATGTCAACGCGTCAGTGTTGGGAAAGGAAGAACAAATTTTCTCTGCGCACCGGTGACATTTGACCATCGGACAGACAGCAAGGGGTTTACAGGAACGACTCTTACGGTTTTCAAATAAACTATATCGCGTTGACAGATATATTACTATAATGCCAATTAAGCATCACTTGCGCGGAGAGGACGCCTGGTGACGACCCCACTCCGATGTTGCCGCTCTTGCACTCGCGACGTCGTATATCTTAAAGGGAGCTGTCTACCGCTCGGAAAATTTTTTTTAAGATCGTGGTAAAATTGGGCAGATCGTGTGTCGCATTTACGGGAACGAGCACGCTTTCACCGCACAAAAAAGAAATTATGTTTTAATTTTGCTCTGAAAGTGGTGCAAAAAACGCCGCTAGCGACACCGAACAGCGTCTTCGTCATTTTCTAAGTGTACGATAACCGGCCGACGCAGGCATACATATATACTGTGCTGAAAAACAATTATGTATGTCTTTCAAGCGTACTTCACCCTATATGAGACACCTTCTTATAGTGTGCAAGAGCAATCTGTTCTTTTTTTCGCTGCTCTCGGGGTGGCGTAGATGGCGCTGCCTTCGAATTCGTCTGCCTGCGGCGCTGCATGTCCGAGGCGCACCCCCGCGCACCGACTTTCCCTCGCCTCTCCTCCTCCTCGTCACCTCTGGAATGTCGACCTTGAAACCCGTTCTTGTTGAGAAGCCTCCCGCGCCCGAAAGGGTTTCCATGGAGACGACGACGCATTATGCGCGGTTACCATTGTTGCTGGCACGCCTACACTAGGAAAGGAGCGACTTCGTGGGCAAAACAAATTGTGTTTTAATAATTTCTATTCAGTTTCTGGAGAAACCAGTGCACGCTGGGACACTTCGAAAGGTACACTTTCTACTGAGCCAAAAAACGGGAGAGCGATGAAGGAAGGCACACGGTCCCTTTAAGGCACCTGCAAAAGCCTGCTTGATTATTCATTTGTGAAAGCGATGCATATTCCATCCTAAGATGGACTGCTCCAGAATTTCATTTTGAACCAGTCTGGCGAGAGCACGAAATAACGAGAAATAAAGCTGCCAATGCACCGACAAAGAGTGCGTCTTGTCCAATGAGCGTCACTTCAAAAAAGCGTGTCGCAGTAAGTGGAAAAAGGAACGTGGCCCCGCCACGGTGGTCTAGTGGCTAAGGTACTCGGCTGCTGATCCGAGGGTCGCGGCATCGAATCCCGGCCGCGGAAGCTGCATTTCGATGGAGGCGAAATGTTGAGGCCCGTGTGCTGTGCGATGTGAGTGCACGTTAAAGAACCCCAGGTGGTCTAAATTTCCGGAGACCTCCACTACGGCGTCTCTCATAATCAGAACTGGTTTTGGGGCGTAAATCCCCACAAAATACAAAACAAAAAAGGAACGTGACAAAGACACCTAGCTATGCTTGCAGCGGACAAAAACTTGCCCCCGAGCAGGTGACCACAACCCTGCTGCTACAGAGCACCTGTCCTCAAGTTGATGCGATTTTCCGGCGACATATGCCCATAAATTCTTAGCTACTGCTAAACGTGTTTCTTTTTAAGCTAACCAAAAAGCAGCTGTAGGCACCAAGGCGAAACTACTCAAAAGGGCAGAAAGTTGAGCCAGTTGGTAAGGGTCCATAGTGAAAGGACAAGGAGTGCAAAACACGGCCACAAGGGGAGAGAAGTGGACTACACCAACGCTTACCACCTGTAAAAGTGAGTATAAACAAACGCGGGCTCCCTCGGGTTCAAGCTGCTTTCAACTAAAATCTTCCCACGGCGCTCCTGTGCGTGCCTATGCTTTCCAAGTAACACAAAGAAAAAAGCATGTTCGAATTTGAAAGTGCGCGTGTAACACCACGGCTTCGCAGTGCCTACAACTAGTAAACACCGTGAAATGCCTTGACAGATAGCTTTATCATGAGAAGTCTGAGAGGTAGTCGGGGAGCAATGTTGTGACCTGCTACTCGGCGTTTGAGGAAGGTGAATGGGTGTAGATGCCGACGAACAGTATACGACGTTATTCATTATTAGGTGAGAAGAACGTTGTGTGCTGGGGCTGTCGGCATGTCCAGTCCTCGTCACGGTAAAGCAAGCGGTCAAACTACGGTCAAAAACACGCGCAAAATTAGCGAAAAGTCCGCCTAACAACAAATATGATTAAAGCTATGCTTTAAGATACAGGAATAATCAGAAATTAAATGCATCAAATGAGAGAAATTTGTTCAAATTGCTTCTGACACGACAACCCGTACACGCACACTGTCTGACTGCACAGCCTCCACGATCGGGCCACACTTTCTGTCGACAGTGCTAAAAAAGTGCATCATTGCTCAAAACCGGTTCAGCGCAGCGATGGATGAGTTCCTCTGGAAACACCGGCACAAACAGTTTTTGCGTTAATGGAGCTGCCTTTCCTTTTTTTTTTTTTAAGGCAAGGTCAAAGAGTATATATCTATAGGATGATAAAGACTAGCCTTTTCGTGTGTGCGTCAAAACGTAATTCATTCTTATCTACATGTTTATTAATTTACATCCTTCACTTGATTGTAAACGTTCAAAATCGCAGTAATCGCAGTCTTCGGCTATTATCAGACATTTCAAAATGAGAAGTAATATAGTTAAACTCGCCCAATTCGAGGGTGCGAGCCGTACATGTTAGAGTAACAAAAGCAGCAGCAGCCCACACAAAACGCTAAATAAATCTACTTCCTGAAGTATTAAGTGCATATTTCTTCCTTCATTTATTTACCTATTAAAATAGTCGATTGGCTGATGGGAATGTGGCCTAGAAGGTCAAAGCGGTGACTTGAAAATATGAGACAGGAAATCGATTAAAGACATGCTGAATTCGGTATTTAACGCACCGCGTTTACCGCCCTTATTACACCGGTTATCTCTCAGACTTTGGTTATCCGTAAAATGAAATTAAGCGGCGTCGTCTGTACACCCCTATGTAGCGAGCTGAGAAAAAAAAAAAAAAAAACAAGACTGGGACAATGTTTCGCCATCACTCGCTGCAAAGGGACACTCCTTTTAAGCAATTATAAACCAACAATCGCCGTCAAGGCGTATTCACCGAGCGAAGCTCCAGGATCTCTGCAATAATAAAAGGGCTCCAAGCACATACCCTGTTCTTCGCGTCTATCAGCGACGTCTCCATCAAATCGATACATAAAGCACACAAGAAGGCGCGGAGAAGGAAACAAAAAGCGAATTACGAAAACCTCGACGAATGGATTAAAAAAAAAAAAAAGGTATGGGCAGACAAGGCTGACTAATATTGGTCACGATGAAGCCACGCACCAGGGGACATGTGTTTACAGTGCTTGCGCGATTTCGTGCACATGAATTTCTTTCCGCTTCTATATAAACCTGGTCCACATCAACAAGCTTCCAGATTTCAACAAGGTCCATAACTAAATATAGCAAGATCAACACATCTTTGCCTACACTCCCTGGTATGTACCATGAGAAGGAGCGGGGCAGCATCTATAGTCGCTTGAACGTTCTTACCTTAATATGCTTCGTGGGACCCCTTTTCTGGAAGACTTCTTTCCCGACGGACTCATGGTGAATCGATGGTCTCTAAGGGCCCAAGACTCTGCTGAGGTAGCCGTGTACGCACTTAGGCAATGCCTTAGACGCTCGCACGTAGACCGAACACGTTGGGACAAACCTTGCCGATGCACCTGTGTCGTTAAGCACGGGACGCTCCACAGGTGTGAACTGGTCACCGAACGCACAGGCACTGGTTCACAACTGACTGGTGTTATACGGGCTTATATACAACGTCGAAACCTGAAACGATGGAGGCTTGGCTAAGTATTCAAGCGACAAGAAAGTCGATTGGTCGAGCTGTTTCGTAGCTCCACCTTATTTCCGTCCTGCTTGCTGCCCTCAGTCTGTCCTTGAACTGGATTTCGTGGACCAAAGTGCTGTTATACAAACCAAAGTAAGAGAGAACGGAAGAGTACGACCCGTAACTAATGGGTAACTTAAAATACTGACACGAGATGCAGATGGAAAGATATGACGTGTCCTTGAGCTCCCTTTCTGCAACTGGGTGAAGACCTATTGTCATCGGTTTCATGCGTATATCACGCACTTTGATGGCTAGTCGTGTTGGCAAGTTCAAACCCAAAGCCACTCTTCTGAACCAGAGCGCCTTCCTCTGCAAGACCCCTTCTGATTCGTTCTGGTATATCTGCATGCATTCAGTCTACAGCTGGTGTCCTCTGCATTGCCACCTGTCTCTCCCTTCATAATCACAAGAAGATACCGAAATCCTGTATGCAATTCTAAGTACTATCTTCCCTTTTGTTATCGACATTCCAAACTGTTTGAACGAGGTACCGTGGGTACAATAGAGCTCCCACTCGCGTGCTGCGGCGCGCAAAAGAATTTCCTCTTGGCGGCGGACGTTGAACTGACGGATTAGCCTTCGCGGTGGCCTTGACTTTGTGGAGTTCCCAACTCATCCACGTTACCGAGAAAAGTTGACACATTTTGCTGCTTATCTCGTCGGCAGATAAAGGTGGTCATGTATCTGTAAGCTCGCGCGTCTTTTCTCTAACGCTTAGTGCCAGGCGTCACATGAATGCCATGGGCGAGATTGGTGCATTTGCTCTACAGGAAACTAGAGAACCAGGACTTCTGTCAAAAAAAGATAAGGTGGAAAAAAAAAAGGCGCAAGCATGGAAGACAGCACGTGGTCAAAATACACCTCAGTTGCAAGTATTAAAATTATGTGCGTACTACCGTATATGCAGTTCGTGGTGTACCGTGGTTGGCTAGAAAAAAGAAGCTCGTAAAATAACCTTCCTAATAACGTTCAGTTACTCCAGAAGTTGCTGCATGATGGTATACGAACATCATCAACAACTTCTTGCGAGAAATAGGGATGGTTTTGTCACACGCAAACACAGGAGTAATGCCCTTCACTCGAACTCAGTTGATAAATTTTAACTTTAATCTCGAGGGACAAACTGGGGCGATAGTCAGACAGCATAGATTCCATGGAGTAGCACATGATCGATAATTATCCTGGGCACCTCATATTATGAAGCTGGGAAGTGATGTCAACTTTATAGTAAATATACTTCGCAGACTTGCTGCAGGCACATCACGGGGTGGATCGGTGTCGTCCATGCTCACTATTCATAATGCTTTAATACGACGAAAAAATTGCGTACTCTGCGGCGATCTTACATAGGGCTTCTCCCATGTCAGAAACAGCGGCTTCAAAGAATTAAGGCAAGAAGGTTATGCATAGGAGTTTCAAATAATCTGTTTCTATATAGGTACGAGAACATGCCGACATTTCTCTTCTCTTCAACACAGCTCACCCGTTGGTATAGCAGACATATGCAGAAGGGAGAAGTTGTATTCATAAGGAAGTTAAAGAAAATATTCGTATATTACCAAGAAACAAATTTGGCATTGTGACGTTGTGTATCCTCCATGGAAGCTCGCACTACCATAAATCCAATTGTCGGTGGAGGGAAAAACTACAGAAAGAGACACGTTTATTCGGGGTGGTCAACAACTGGCGCTGTATCAGATATATGCTGTATCCATGGATACGTACATGTTTATACGGACGGCGCTTGTGTCGCAACCTCCTCTAATTCAGCCTTCGTTGTTCCGCACTTCAATAAGCAAGTGTCTTATAAGCAATGTCGTGCCCCATCACCCACAACAGATGAACTATTTTCCCTTCTGTGTGCTATAAAATTTATAACATCAGCGAGAGATTCGCCAAGATGGGTATATTCAGTGATTCACAGGCTGCTCCCATCTGCAGCATAAAAGAATCAGTGAGAGTATACAGCACTCGCAAGAGCACACCGAGTGCAACACGATATAGCATTTCGGTGGACATCAGGCCGCTGCGGCATTTCATTTCATTTCATTTCATTTCATTTTATTACCTTAAAAGCCCAAGATGGGCATTACATAAGGGGTGGGATTACATATGTTCATTATACAATAGTTGGAAATAACACGTGTATAAGCATTATTACTTCTCACGCACCACAATGCTGTCTCTTTATCACTCTTTCGTCCATTATCATTTTACTTATGGTATAATATGTTGGGGAATACTTACAATACCATATAGCATCTGTCCAGATTGTCCAGAAGCATGGTATAAGAATAATCGCATGTAGCTCACGCTATTCCAATGCCACATCTTCGCGAGAATAACATCCTTACAATTACTGAACTCACTAAATGCAACCTAGCTATTTTCTTCCACAGATTATTAATAACGAACTTCCGCCGGCCATTTGTCCTTCTAATCTTGTGATTTATATTACTACCCGATTCGCGTTAAATAACAATTTTCTTTTGCCCAGAATTCGTACTAATTACGGTAAGCAAACTAGAACATTCACTTCCATTTCTTTATGGAACACTCTTCCACTTATCATGAAAACTACAAGACCATTATATCAATTTAAGAAAGAGCTAAAGATGTACTTACTACTTACTTTACACAGACTAACCAGAAGAGTTACTGTTCCTTTAAAATGACCTGGCCACGACTGTAAGGTCGTAGGCCGGGTCGTTTATGAAAATTAAAAACGACGCCGGCACACCAGACTCCCCAGAGGAACTCCTGAAAGGACAAGGCGCATGTGTAGTTCTAAACATCCCAAAGGGACGAATTGATGGCACCAATGACTGTACAGTCATTGGTGGTTTAATTCATACGTATGAATTAAACCACTGTTTTTG
>CM023487.1:32312798-32484415 GCA_013339685.2 Hyalomma asiaticum | reverse complement strand
AACAAAAAGGCCACACATCATCAATGAAGAGGTAATGAAACAATACATTCCAGTAAAAAATCACACACTCATTCCCACTGGGGAGGACGAACACCTCTTCTCTGGACTGTTGCACGGCAGTACAAGGTGGGTGCAGCTATCTCGACAGTGCCCTTTTAACAGGGAGCACCCACATTTACAGCACTCAGGACACCAATATGACAGTGCCCATGAAGCTCTCAACGGAAAAATCCTTGTACGACATCAGCAATAAAGTGCCAGAGCGTCAGCCTCCAGTGTGGGAGGCACTGTGTTTGATTCCTTGTGCTGCTGGGTGCCCATAGACATGATTATGCTGACCAGGCGCTCATTTGGAAAGTGTGGCCTCTTCTTTCCTTGTCCACTGGCCAGCAAGATGATGCATTGTGCCCTGTTGCAGTATGCAGAGGTCAACAGTCTTGTCAAACCTTAAATCACCACCAGGGCTAATGAAGTAAATTGTGAAGCCTATATTAAAGGGACATAAAAGTGAAAAGCAATTTTTCTTGCATAGCAGTTCGTGTGTTCACAATACGAAGAACCACAATCTTGCAAGGAGGAGACCCTCAGTAAGCTAGGAAACACACAAAGAGAAAACATGGGGTGGTAACGCTGCGTTGAAGTTCCAGCAGTAATATATGCGACGTTGCAGACCTCTCATGACATCCGCTAACGCCTACACAAGTATTTATCGGTAAGAAAGACATACATTCTGTTCTAAGGAAGCCAGAGACTTAACACAAGGTGTTTCAGAACATGTGATGAAGTGAATTTGGCACAATACAGAGAAAAGAAATTGGCCTTCTGACGTCATAGGGCTGAACTTCTGGCCCATTAAAAACTAAAACTTGATATTCATTTTGTTTTACAGTGAGCATAAAATTGTGAAATTAAATATGATCGAGTTCCCGAGGCATAAGCCATCACTCCAAACCACTTCACATATTCACTCTAGTGTACCTTAAAGTGCTTAGCCACAGGTCACAAGTTAAACACATGCTACGATAGCCCCGTTTTGGTTATTGGTGACTACAACTGTTGCAACCAGCAGTCTGTGGGGTGTCCGCTTCTCTTCTCTGCACCACGTTTTGGCAGAACTGCCAGCACAAATCAAGAACCTCTACACCAAGTTCAGCTAGTCTGTTTAACAGCATCACCTCAGAGCAGAGAACGTGAAACGCCAAAGTTACGCACTTGATAGGGTTGAGGCAAGTTGCTCAGTCCTTTCATGAGGTAGGCTACATGCCGTTCTCTTTGGAGACGTGGGAATCTGAGAAAAAGAAATTTCAAACGGCTGAAACAAAACTGGCGTGAAGTTCACACGCAGCTACTGCCACTGCATTATGTACACTAGGTGGAAGCATTACACAAAGCAACAGAGTGACATAAAATAGTGCTAACTCAGTTACTCCCCAGTGAGAAGAATCAAGGCGTCATATTTTTATACAAATTGCAACATCAGTTCAGTCGAGCATCCCTCAAAAACTACGTATTTCTACCAACGACACTTCCATCAACCACCTGTCGACGGCTGTCCAGCGCCATCAATCCAAATGGCAGCCTGTTTTCGAGGCCATAGCGCTTACAATGTTCAAATATCAACGCTAACTGTAACGTAAGGGTGATTAAATTGCTACATAGCCACTTTTATTCCCATTGTGGATGTTCAATCCATCGTGATTGAAGTACCTCCGTACTAAGTGTGGGAGACTGCTACTGAAATGCACCTGAATGATGATCAGCAAGGCTACGTCACTTAATGAACTCAGGGTATTGCCGTTCACCTATAAGTAGGTTTGGTAAATGCCCCCTCGCTGTTTTACGACATCTAGACAACAAAACGTGTGGCTGTTAAGCAGCGAAGTCCACCCTAAAGCAACAGCATCAGTAATCCTTTAATATGTTTACAAAAAGAGTGACATTGTCTTACCCTTCTTCTATCTTTACCGTTGTTCGAGCGCTCTTGAAGAAGCAGTCGACAGAGCTCTCCACTTTTTTCTGCAAGTGAAACACAACTACCGTTAGTACGGACGCGGTATCGTTTATAACTTAGCCCAGGCAGTCCAACAACCGGAGAAACGGTGCTGCCTACAGCTGGCCTAAGCAGGTGTCATTCGCGGAATGACAAGTTCGCGAATTCCGCAATGTAAGTGGCTGCAATACATTCGGCTAATGAGAAAGCAGAGAGCCACCAGATACGGTCGACCAAAAACAGTACCCTAGGCCCTTACATAACAGTCGGATCACGGGTAGGTCGTACCTGCTCTTCCGATGACGCTGTCGGGTTATTGTCATCATTGTAGCGCTGACTGTCGATAGAAGGGCTGCAGCATCGCGTGGGAAATACCGTACAACCGTTACTCTCAGCCATAGCCACTGTTTATCCTTGTTTACCGGCAAGTTCAGAAGCGTACAACAAAATCGACGCTGTCAGCTGCCATTTTATAATTCAATGTGGATTTGGATTCGGTCTTGATTGGATTGGAGATTTGTTTTGTTGCCAGACGAGCTTGTCTTGTTACGGCAACAAACATGTCTTTTTCTAGTTTTGGTTCGTTTTGAGCTAATTTACCTTGCTTTGAATAGTGCTTGCAAGCATAGTATTTGTACAGTAATAACAAGGTTAAACCTTATCAAAGCTTTACCTTGTTTATGGACGTTTTTATGTCATTTCACGTCGCTGTAGTGCTCCCTGTAGCTGTGGTTATTCTAGCCACTGTAGCTGTGGAAGTCAAAGAGGCAGGTCATCAAAAAAGGAGGGAAAATTAAGCGCGGCCAAGTGCTCGGCGTTAGGTCAGAAACTCGACAGTGCTCATATGAAGCCGGGAAATGTTGCTAGCGTTGCGTATAGCATGTTGTCTTTACCCCAGCGTACGCCACAGAGCTAACAAATCTTCAAAACTAAACATGCTATTCTTATTTTAGTATTCGTTTTAGGGGTGTTGTACAAACTCGGGCCGCTATTTCGTACCACGCAGTGCACCCTTGAGCGACGAATTGAAAAACAGAATTTTGCCGGCACATGTATAATGACTGCTGCCATGCTACTCTGTACAAGGATGGGGAAGGCTATTTAAAGGTCCAAGAGGAAATGAAAAGGAAATACATGTCCCGTCGCCTCCTCTTCATCAGCGTCAGGGCAGGCTGCCACAGCTGGGCTGGTGTCAACTCGGAACTGCCGCCACACAAGCCGGGAGCACTCACCGCCTATTTGCAGTGTAGCTATCTATGGCACACCTCCTTGATTTCGCCGCGTGTCCGCACTGGTCCGCACAAAAGCCCTAATGCTCTCTATGGAGCGGTGGCAGAACTAATATGCGTAAATGAACCCTGTGCGCTCTAGGGAAGTGTGTGTGTCTGTCGTTTGCCTGCGTCTGTGCTTGTCGTCTGTAAGCGAAAACTCTAGATGTGACCCGACTCCGCATGTGTGAAAGCGTTCACCGTCCATGTGCACCTTGTAGAGATGCTGAATCAGCGACATCGGCGTTTATCGCTGAACTAACCTCGGCGGTTCGTTAAAGTATTTATCAGCTGTATTGGTTACGTCTGTGTGTTTTTTAGGGGCGAAGCTCCTTAAGGCGTGGGTCGTGCGTCCCTAGTAGTAGGTAGCCACCGGCGCGTGCCTGCCGGGAGGCACGCACGCGCCGAGGGCGAGCGCGTGGCTCCCGGCACGCGCTCGCCCGCGAGAGACAACGTTGGCGCAGGCAGCGTCTCCTAGCGAGTTTCTTGATTGAGAAATACCGACTGCTCGCGTTGGAGAAACGTTCACCGGCAACCCATGTATATATATATATATATATATATATATATATATATATATATATATATATAGGCACTGCATCTTGACTTGCAATGAAGTGCCGGTGGGAGATTTCACTTGTGTCGGGTATCGGGTAATGTATCGCCAGTCCCACCGACGTGCACTTTGCAGAATAGTACACTAGAGTCTGCTCATTTACCTTTGCTTACTGAATATGAACTCCGATCGCTTATTTTCAGTCTAAAGCGTAACAGATCACCTGGTATTGATGGCATTCATGTAAATGACCTGCGGGCCATTTTTCATCTTATCAAAGATGTTTTGCTGTCGCTATATAACAATATTATTTCCACTGGTACAATTCCCGTGAATATGAAAACAGCTGTAGTAATTCCTCTTTTTAAGGGAGGGGCACATAACAGAACAGAAAATTACCGCCCTATTTCTGTGATTTCTTGCCTATCTCAAGTATTAGAAAAGCATATACTCCTGACTATGACAAGTTTTTTGGACAAGCACGGCATACTATCCCCTTCCCAGTATGGGTTCATTCCAGGAAAAGGTACACAAGCGCTTCTCGAAGATTTGTCTGACGTGTTGAACTTATCGTTCGAACGTAATTAGTTTGTATGCGCAATCCTTCTACGACGTGAGCAAAGCATTCGATAGCGTAAGCCATGGAATTTTGTTAGCCAAGCTCTCTTTATTAGGGTTTCGTGGCGCATTCTTGCAGCTCCTGCAAAATTTTCTGCATGACCGACGCCAGCTAGTTTCACTTGGGAAGGCCAAGAGCGACTTCCTGTTAATAAAATCCGGTGTCCCGCAAGGCTCCGTCCTTAGTCCACTGTTATACAACATTTTTGTGAATGACCTGGTTGATGTGGTCCCGGTTGGTTTATATCAATATGCAGATGACACTGTTATTATAGCTCAGTCAACCAACTTTATGCATGCCATTACTTCATTACAGGCAGTTGCAACAAGGGCTATGGACTGGTTTTCTGCTAATTTAATTAAAATTAATACGTCTAAGACAAAACTGATTTGTTTTCACAACCCATTGAAAAAATTAGATGTCAATTTTTCTTTTCTGCTGCACGATTCCAATTGTTATCCTTGTATGTGTACACCCTTAGAATATGTGCATACCGTGAAATACCTTGGTCTGTATTTTGACAGTGATTTGTCCTGGAAATCCCACGTAGATTATGTATGCAAACGTCTTCGTGGAGTATCGTGCATGCTGTACAATTTGAGATATTACATGCCTCTCTCTATTCGAAAACTTATTGTTCATGCTTTGGGTTATAGTGTAGTAAGGTACGGCATAACAGTATATGGCCACTGTGCGGCGCGCTGGCAAATGAGGGTAAACTCTATTCTCCGTCATATGTTAAAAAACATTTGTTACGACGTTAACCTCAATGCCAAAAAGGATGTTTTCAAAACGTTATGTATGCCGGACTTTACTCACTTACTAATGGAAAGCGTAGTGATTAGGCACTTTTGGAACAATAGTTTCAAAACAAAGTATGTTCCTGCACGCTGTTTGCGTCCCAAGGATCCATTTTTAGTACCGAGACGTCACACAAGGTATGGAAAAAGAGTACGAGATTGCTACGTTCCTGTACATTTCAATAAGCTGCCTCCGAGTGTACTGCGCACCCGGACTAAGCATAAGTTAAAAAAGGTTCTCAGGCGAATGATTTATTTATCGTCGTAAACAAAGTGGTTGTTCTCTCTCCTGTGCCGTATATTATTTTTTCATTTTGTTTTATAGGCAGATGTATAACTTCAAAGATTGCTGTTTTCCGCTGCTGCCAGGCACTGCCGCTCAAGCCCTATGAGGCTTTGGCAGGCCTGATATGTGTATTACTTTCTTATGAGATGTACAATAAAGATTTGAATTTGAATTTGAATTTGAATTTGTGCATTGTGCATAGTTGAACCGTGAGGATTCGTAGCATGCGCGAGATGTTATAAAACTAGATGGCGGTACTTGTAGTTGATGATGAAAGATGCGAGATGTTATAATAGTTTGATGACATTTACTCAAGTGTTTCACATTTAACTGTGGGGCGAATTCCACGGAAGAGTTTCACGGTTTACCGATGATTCCTTCCGGAGCTTCGCCCCACTCATCATCATTCACCCCGTGAATATGCTGTGATTTTTAATGAGGTTCTTAACGATGATTGATGATGACATCTGAGGTTTTACTTCCCAAGAATGCGATATGATTATGAGAGACGCCGTAGTGGAGGGCTCCGGAAGTTTCGACCACCTGGGGTTCTTTAACGTGAACTGACATCGCACAGTACAAGGCGCTCTATATTTCGCCTGCATCGAAATGCAGCCGTTGAGGGCCATTTTTAGGGGCGAAGCTCCTTAAGGCGTGGGTCGTGCGTCCATAGTAGTAGTAGTAGTAGTCGTCGTAGTAGGTAGCCACCGGCGCGTGCCTGCCGGAGGGCACGCACGCGCCGAGGGCGAGCGCGTGGCTCCCGGCGCTCGCCCTCGCCGCGAGCGGCCGGGAGCCCACGTGCTCCCCGGCAAAAACTGCGACACTGCCGCCGCAAACGCGAGAAGACCAACGTTGACGCAGGCAGCGTACCTCCTAGCGAGTTTGCCTTGATTGAGAGAAAATACCGGACTGCCTCGCGTTGGGAGAGCGTTCACCGGCAGAACCCATACACACACACACACAACACACAAGACACACAACACACAACACACCACCCACACATAGATATAATATATATATATATATAGTAGTATAAGATATATATCGATCTATATATATGCACGGGATCTTGACTTGCAATGAAGTGCGGTGGGAGATTTCACTTGTGCATTGTGCATAGTTGAACCGTGAGGATTCGTAGCATGCGCGTTAACTAAATTAATCCGGAACTCGGCAACGATCTACGATGCACATCCCGAGCTTCGGCCACTCATCATCAGTTCACTCCGTGGATATGCTGTAATTTTTTCTGTTAACGACGAAGACACAGTACACCTGTCGATGTTGTCTCTAGGGACATCCCCTGTTCTTTATTGTTTCCAAAGATCTCATCAATTAAAGCGTCCACTTCCCCTGAGTCTTGATAAGGTTAGACACAATTCTGTCTTCGGTTTATACCAGTGCTTCTTCCAAACGCCGCAGGTCATTCTTCGCACAGTCACCGTAAAGGTAAAGAGCGGTAGAGTGCAAGAGAAGAAGTGTGCGCACAAGTGTGTGCACATTTGCAGAAGAAACACCATTCAGTTCTTGGTCAGTCCCCACAGTGGGTGCGAGACACAAATGTTGACATGAACAAGAGCAACACAGGGCGCCGCGGAATTTCCGACTCGCACGGCTTTACCGGCTCGCTGTAAACGTGTCTGAGGTGCAGAAAGCTTCAAATATTCCTCCCTAAGAACTCTAGCTTGCCATCCACCTCCAAGTTGGAATGGCTCATTTAGAAACATTACTGCCAGCACAACAGCTCCAAAATGCTCCTTGCGCCCTCACATACACCTCTGCGCGCTACGGCCCAGCTGGTCACACCAAGCGCACTGCACCAGTGCACTTAATTGCTCCGGTATTTGTGTTGGTGCGATTCCACCAACTGTACCAAAGTGAGGGACTCGTTCACTTCGCAAGGTATTTATTACATCTAGGAAATCAAGAAAAAATATCTCCATTGAACCGAGTAATCACGATCCCTACAATGTTCAGTGCCACAGTTGGCATTAGGTTCCGCATAGCCATGGTACCTGCGTTCGGTCTCCTAAAGGCGCTGACCTACGCCAGTACTGTCCGTCGACCTGTTCCCGAAGGAATTTCGACACACGACAGGATGAGACCCTCAAAAGTACGTCGCCTGTCTCTAGAGGGCGGCTATGGGAAATCGCTTCGCAAGGCAGGCCTGCATGACGAGGGCGAGTCCATCGTATGCGTTCAAACGGGGCACCCTCTTTGCGCCACGTTCGTCGTCTCCTTGTACTGCAGCTGATCGTCACAGGCGCTGGATACCACTACATACCACCTCCTCCGAATGCAGTGCCCAGTCGGGGTGACACGCCACTGCTCACGCGCAGTGTCTGGACCTCTCGGATGACATACTGGCTGTAAAGTCGGCACGCATGCGCCGTAGTAGAAGTAAGTGACGAGCCTGCTTCCCGCTCCTGACACTGGAAGCAGAACGAGTCACAAGAGCTGGATACACGTCTTCTCTCGGACACAGCGCAGGGACGGTAGTGGCGTTGACGGTACCAGACGACGGCGTCGATGCCATTGCCTCACGCCCAAGCGTCGGGGCGCTCTGCAGAGTCTGGTTGGGCTGGTTGCCTTCTTGCGCTGCAGTTCTTCCGTGCCACTTCTCGCCTTCCTTGTGCAAGAAGGCGTCGCATCCAGAGAGCTTTGAATGCGCGCGACGCTTCGTACGTGTTCATACCGATGGCGCCGAGTTGCAGGAAGCCGGGAGACACGGTATACGTTGCCGGCCGTCGATGGCAGAAGCGTCGTGCATTGTTTCCAGATTCAGCCACTGTCCGCAGGTGCCTACAAGCGATGAGACTCCGCACCTCCTGCCAAGACCGTGGAGGAAACCTGGAGCGAGGCATAAAGCACTTGCGATGGCGGGCAGGGTTCGCGGTGAATGGCCTGGTGACGTGTTTTCGAGGAGCGAGTTGTGGGACATACCACTTCGCGGCACGGAACAGAGTGCCTTGCAGATGTCCTACGTGGCAGGTTCGCCGTAGCGATCGCATGAGATATCCAGCGCCTTCGCTAGTCCTCTTGAATCCCTCGAGGGCGGGAACGGAATCGTTGTGATTTTGCGTGAGCGTTCGGCTGGAGATGACCGTTGAGACGAGCGGCTCCCAATCGGGACGGACGATGACTGCGAAGCGAGATGGAACGCCTCGTGGAACGCTCACGCGCGCCGCCAGGGAAAGACGATGTCGATGGTGATGGGAACAGGTATCCGCAGGGAAGAGAATGAAGCTCGCCGCCAGGGAAAGACGATGTCGATGATGATGGGAACAGGTATCTGCAGGGAAGAGAATGAAAATTAGTAATGTTTCAGGTGGGAGGACCCCGTCCGCGTCAATGCCTTTTGTCCTCTATTTCCTAAATGTATTTGAACACTATATCAACGACGCCATGCTTACTAACGCGAGAACCTCAGACTCTATCTCAGGGCAGCGTCACATCGTGTATGTTCTTTCTGACCATCTTATAGTTTGCTAAACGTCTTCTTAGGGGGAGGCAGTTTTGGTGTGACGAAAAGGTAGTTCACTACCCGTGAAAAATACTTGTTAATTTCATAGGTTCTTTAGACTGACCGAATCTCAGTAACCGTTTTTAGCCAAAGCAGATACGATGCGTATATATATCTCTTTAATACCACGTTTTTACGACTCGAAATTACGGACTGCAATGTCGCAACAACGGCACGCAGTCGAAAGTTCCACGCAGCGTTTAGCGTCGATTTGGCCCGGATGACAACACTGATGTAACGCAATAGGAGAACCGGGAGTTAGCTGCAATGAGCAGAGTACTTTGTTATTAAATAACATTAAGTCACAGGGTACCCAAATAGCTTTACAATTTGCTAACTCAACCTGCATTTAATGCCAACATTTACTGTAGTGCGCTACACCGGTATCCCGCTGCATGGCCGTAAGCGGCAATATTCACAGTTCTGCGCATGCGTAGGAGGACGCGCCGTGTCAGGATACGTGCGTGGCTGTAAACCTACAAAGAAAGTGTTAAGCTACAAGAAAGAAAGCTTGAGAAAGACTGATAAACTCTGAAGCAAAGCGCAGCGGATAGGACAACCGCAATTAACATAAGTAAAGGTCAACTCTGCATCGTTTAAATAATACAGAAATGCACAAAAATGTGAAAGCCTGCCACTCCACTAAACTTTACCGTGTTCAGAGAGCACCAATCAGGTCGTGCTTTTGTGCACCGCGCACCTCGCGAGTCTGAAGAGAGTGTTCGTGCATTGCACTACACGAACACTCTCCTCATTGCAAGCGCGCAACATTTTTTTTTTTAAACGCACAGAACAAGGTTACAAAAACGACTAGAAGCACCCCTCAGGGCACTGATTTCCTCAAATATAGTTCAATAAATTAAGGCTCTTATGAGCATCGCCAGAGCTGCACAGACTTCGCTGCATTCTGCTGGTGGCATGAAATGCGCAACCAGATACCACGAAAAAGATATCATGACATGGTTAAAGGCGGGCTAAAGAGCAAAACGATTTTTCTCGCATTACCTTAATTACCCTCTCACAATACCAACAGCTCCATACTTGCCAAGGCAAAACCCACAGAAAAAAAAAATATATATATATACTAGTGGCTACGCCATTTTTACGTTCCCGCACCAACTTGCTGTGACGTCATGGTATTTGAAAGCACCTGCTATGGAGCACAAAATTATTTTGCGGCTACATATGAATGCCATTGTGTTCTATGGGGAGCAGAGACTTAACGTAGCAAGTTTCATCAAATATCAGTGAGGCAACGTGGCCAAAATATGAACGGAAATGCTTTGAAATCACATGATGTCTCGCTCGCGTTCGGGCGCCCAAGTTAGGGCGCGAAATTAAAAAGGAAATGAAACTTTAACGCTGCTTCTCTGTTCCAACATCGAACCTGCGGTGGCGAAATCAACGACAATAGGGTTATGAATGAATAATACATCGACCTAAACCGATTCATTGTTTCTGTTTGCCCCGCCACGGTGGTCTAGTGGTTATGGCACTCAGCTGCTGACCCGAAGGTCGCGGGATCGAATCCCGGCCGCGGCGGCTGCATTTCGGCGAAATGTTGAGGCCCGTGTGCTGTGCGATGTCAGTGCACGTTAAAGAACCCCAGGTGGTCGAAATTTCCAGAGACCTCCACTACGGCGTCTCTCATAATCAGAGCTGGTTTTGGGACGTTAAACCCCACAAATCAATCAATCATTGTTTCTGTTTGGTGTTCCCTTTAACATGCGCAACGTGTGCCACTCGAGGTTGTTCGAGGATGCTCCCTGGAGGACACATATCGGCTGCATTTGTGCCTCCGCTATGGGCTTCATCATGCTGCCGCAACAGTATACACAAGGACCGAAGGAGGGCGGGGCCAAGTCAGGAACAACTGCACCGCGACAATCAAGTCGAGTATATGGTGTCATTGCTGGATACACTCTGAGATCAAGTGGCTCAGCAGAGGTGTGTCATCTTGTCACCTGACCCTGCTGTCCGACTTGACGATGCCCAGGGACTCCGGAACGCCGCCCTAAGATTCTATACCAGAAGGCGGTGGTCACTGCTATAAAAGCCGGCCCATTCGTGCCCTACGGAATCGTGTTAAAGATGTTTACAGAGCGACGTAAGACAAGGACGAAAGGCGAAGGGAAATGACAACAGGAAACTGTTGTTGTTTACCTTCGCCTTTCGTCCTTGTCTTACGTTGCGTTGTAAATATCTTTAACATGAATCCAAATCAACTGGAACAACTTGCCATTTTTTGCTATTCGGAAGTGCGTTCTGCAACGATGATCGGCAGCGTGACATATATAGATAGCACTACCGCAGAGCCTATGTTGATATTTCGCGCATGCGCAATTCCAGGGTGTCCACAACGTAACACCCCCACACGCGCATCAACCGCGTCTTGCGGCTGTTCTACAAACATCTCCCGAATGTTAGCGACGTTAACCCCCAACCTTTGCGAACTCGTACAAAATGCAGGCACATGAACAGAGCGAGCGAATAGAAATGCAAGTAACTAGACAAAAAGGACAAAAAAAGAAAAAAAGAAAAAGCGAAGACATCGCGTCGGAACCCCGCAATACCTGCAGACCCGGGAGCGTCCTGCAGCGGCGAGCTCCATTCTTCCTGACGTAGTGTTCCTACGCTTTGGCAGTTCCCGCAACTCGTAGATGTTCAAGTTCAAAACGTGAGTCGGTGTGTTCCGCAGTATACGCTTATCACGAAGATTCGACGTGCCGAGTCGACCGTGTGAACGTCCACTAAACGGCCTTCTATACTTAGCAGCCGTCGTCCGTCCCTGGGCAGGGATTATGATGCAGACGATAACGCGATCTCTCTGTTATCGTCCGGTAACACGCCGTCGCTGGCCTGACTTCTGATCTTGCACGGTCTTACTGGTGTGCACCAGTAACCATGGGCCCACACCTATTACACCCCTGGCCCAACTCGCTTCGCAACATTTCGTTCTCGAGCCTCAGCTTCGCGTTCTCCTGCTTGAGGTAGGCCACCATGATGGCGTTGTCCTGTTCTCTGGCCCGGCGAGCGTCCCTGGACTTTTTCGCGGCCTCGTTGTTTTTGCTCCGCCGTTCCCAGTACGCTTTGTCCTTCTCGTCGTCGGGAGACCGGCCATGTCGTCGTCCGTTACGCATCGGACCGGCGGCGGAGGCAACGCCGCCGTCAGAAGGCGAGTCGCCGCCATCGTTCCTCGCCCCGTTCTTCGGGTCTTCCGTGTCCGGGACGTGGGCGCTGGCGTCGCCATTGTTGGTGGTGGTTTCCCCTGAGGAGTTACTCTGGCCTTGAGGCGCGCAGTCACCGTCGACTTCGCCGTTCGAACGATTCTTGCCGCTGTCCTTGCGTGCCGGAGGCGAAGAGGACTTGGTGCAGTGCTCCGAGTCGGCTGCGGCTGCGCCTGTTTTCAAGCGGCGGTTTCGGTTCTGTTTCCGACCGTTGCGCGAGGAATTGGGAATACCTTCCCGCACGCACTTGTCACGGAAGGCCTTGTATTCCGCTTCGTCCTCCACCTGCGACCAAGCCACCGGGGCAGTAGCGGCCGCGGTTGGGTACTGGTTGAAATGGGGCACGTGCTTTCCAGCGGTGTTCATTGGCCCATTGGACGGCGGACTGGATCGAAGGGCAGGCGGTTCCAAACCTGGGAATGCCGGCTGCTGCGAAAGCCGAGGTCTCACAAGCGCGGGAGACGCTGCCGCCGAATCGTAGAGCCTGTCCGTCTGGGGCGACCGGGCTGTCATGAGCGGCGTGTTCGGTACCCTCGCTACGAAATTTGTCCCTGCACCAGAGAGTCCGTTCGTGTAGTTCAGTGCCTGCAGCGGTGTCGATGGCTGTAGCGGGGACGCGGCCTCCGTAGCCATCCAGGAAGGGCCCGGTGTGCGCCGCAAGTCGTTGTTGTACTGTGGGATGCACGGTGCCGGGATGGCACAACGCACGCGAGGGTTGCCGAATTCGCCGACGCTTGCCGAGGCTGACAACTGCGTACTTCTCTTGTGCGAGAGGTCCAACGGTTGCATCTGTGCCGGCTTTTGGTGTAGCTGGCCGTTTTCGTTGCGTTCTGCTCTCTGAACAGATGCGCCCGGAGACAAGGTGTCGTTGCAAGGTGCGTATTCGTCATTGGCGGGACCTTCTGGGCGGTGCTGCTGCTCCTCCTCGTCGCTACTGTCCATGACAGACGCGCCGACCTCTTCGAGGCAGTACTGCGTCAAGAAAAACAAAAAGACCAGATAATTATTTGGACTATTCTCACTATATGTTTGTGTTTCGTTCTCTGAAGCGACGCGTCTCTAACTCAATATATGTGCTTTGCAGTTGCCAGTAAAGATACCAGAGGCAGTACAAAACCCTCAGAGGTGAAAAAGAAAGGAGCTGCAAGCCTCCAGTATACATCAGTAAGAAAGAGACAACTGGAAATTGTGCTTTCTAAATTTGGGCTAACATTGTCATTGGAAGTCATTCTTACTTTTGGTGCCTCGGTATTGGGCTTCAGCCACAGGGACATATTTGATGCAGTATGCGGATTTATAAAGGCCTCAAAACGACTACGTTTGTGATTATTCACATTCCAAAATTCTTAACTATGGTAAAGCCTATACATTAAGAAAAAAGGAAAACATTACCTGTTTTGATGGTAGAAGTGCACAAATAGTCTACATAGTTTTTTTTTTCGCTCTGTTTTACTTTCCCCCCGATTATTATTAATTTATTATTCTATTTTATTCATCATGTTGTGGTATTTGCACAATATACCAGCCGAAAGTTAAGCACTCCAGGTCTTGGCCAATCCCCCGTAGTGGGTATGCGCCATATTTGAAGGATCATCATCATCATCATCCTTCCACAATATGAGCGAGCGAGCGAGGAACTTTATTGAAAAGGACCAAAGGGATCGGGATCAGGGGTGGAAGAGGCTCCATCTCTTCACCCGGTCGGTGGCTCCACCCAGGTCGGCACGGGAAGATGTAGCTCCTCCGCTACGGCCCGGGCCCTCCGGACAGACAAACGTTGTAGCCCCAGGTCGGGACTGCGTAACGCACCACTCCACGACTCCTCGTCGTTGAGTCGCTCACGCGCGTTGGCGGGACACTGCCAGAGCATATGTTGTAAGTTGCAGCTTTCGAGGCCCACAATATGATGACTTCTTTTTTTTTTTTTTTGTGGTCCGTAATAATCCCGTACGTATGTAGTTCCCTCAAGTTTTCGCAAATGTCTAATTTGTGGAAGCACGGTGTCAGGAAAGCAGTTTGAAATTTCAGCCATGTAATTTTGTAACTGTGTAGTCGATTACAGGATGAATGTAACTGAAATACAAGATTTACAAAATTGCTGTGCTACGTAATCGATTAGAAGTAACCCATTGGTTGTAGCGGGTTGCATACAAGGCTGATTACTAGTGATGTGCATTATTTTTACAGCAGAAGGTCGTAGTACTAATTCCAAAAAATACTGCCGCATTTGAGTTCGATTTTACACGGATGTATATAATATCGGAAATTTTGAAGAACGTGGAGCGAATTCACACTTCCTGCACGAAAGCCGCCTGTAAAAGTGGTTTCACTGTAATATAAGGCCTCTCTTTCTCAAACACACACAGATACTAGATTTCGAGGTGGTTGGGGAGCTTATAGTCATTCACTCTGAACCAGCGCCGGGCAGTATCGAGATACAAGAGTATCGCGATAGTATTTTAGAGATACTTTTGAGTATCTGTATTGCTGTATCGAGATACATCTGAAAAATATATTTGTATCTCGGTAGTGAAATACTTTTACGATGTACTGCCCATATCTCGATACTATGCAGGACACAGGTACCTCGAATGAGGAATTATGTACAGTGCAAGCCTCCTTTCAAGGGCCTTACCGCGCAGTAACTCGGCATCGCGAGTCCACTTCAACCTTGCACAAACACAAGTAGTGAATGTCGGATGGCGAAAGTCTTCAATCAGAAGAGAACGGTGCAATGGCAAGAAATCCCTACGAACTGGCAGAACTGATGCTTCGCTAGGTAGCCATCGCAGCAGAAACAAGCTGAGCTGACTGAGCGACGCAGGCGGCTCGACCCTGACGATGACGTCACCTCCCCACGTGTCTATCTCTCCCAAGCTCCGCCCCTGCGCGCGCGCGCGCCGAGGGGGGCGTTCCCTCGGTCAAAGTTTGCTCGCTTATAGCGCCGTTGTTTAATCGAACATCGCGAAAAAAAACCTCCGTAGGCATGTTGTAAGAGGTCGCGGATACCGAATTCGCAATAAATTCGCGAATTCAAAACCTGTTCAGTGTCCCTTTAACGGCACTCAGAGTACTGCGATAAAATAATGAATAAATGAATATATATATATATCCTCCTGACTTCCGGGTTGGATTTGAGTTAACAGATTTTCCTGAAACTTTCAAAATGTGATGTGTAGATAGCAAAGATAAAAAGTGATGCTTATTATCTCGGTAATATCAGTGGTTTCAGTATGGCGTGATGTCCAATATATTGGACACTGGAACTTTATCAGTTAAATTGTGAAGTAGTGGGCTCGCATCCACACGAAGCTCCTTTACTGAAGAAAATTGTTACAAATTCTGAAAGAACCGTTTACTATTCAAATTACGTAAATATGAATAAAATACAAACAAAAGCTGGCTCTAATTTGCTATCCGCAAATTATATTTGTGAGAAGTTAGCTTTGTGGGCAAATTCTAAACAGTTTCTTTCCATCGTTAAGCAAAAAAAAAAAAAGATAGCTGGCACTTTGCACAGAAGAATTTCGTCTTCATACTGCATCCTTTAAACGTCTAGACTGGGAAGAAAAGGGAATTCTAATAGACGAGAATATCTCAGCAATTTAATATTTGCAGACGACATTGTGCTCTTTGGAAATGACGGAGGCGAACTACAAATAATGATTGGTGACCTAAACAGGGAAAGTATTAAAATGGAATGGAATTAAACGAAATGGATTAGGGCACAGACGGGAGTAGCTGGTATTATTATATCAATTTAAAGGAAGAAGTGGACCTGGACAGAACATGTCATGAGGAGGAAAGATAACACCAGGACAATAAGAACAACGGAATGTGCACCAAGAGAGGGAAAAACGCAACATAGGCAGGCAAAACGTTACATGGAGCAATGAAATTAAAAAGTTTGCGGGCATAAAGTGGAACCAACTCGCTCAGGATAGGGTGGATTGGAAGTCGTTGGGAGAGGCTTTCGTCCTGCAGTGGACCTAAATTAAGCTGATGATGATGACGGTGATGACGACGATGACTCCATCCTTGAAGCTGGCAGCGGAACAGCGGAACGCCATAACAGAAAAGCCAAGCAAGCAAAAATAAACGCCACATGACACCGATATGAAGACGCTTGCAATGCAGCATATTATGGGAGCACGGAGGCAGGGGTGCAAGCAGCAGTGACATTACTTTTTGTTTTTGGGTACTCTACGCATCATCAGGTGTCGCTACTATAGCGCTCTAGATCGCGTGTACACTTTACCGGTACACTGGTATCCTCAACAAACGTAAAGGAAGGGTCTACGAACAAAAAAATTATAAATTAAAGCGCAATGTTTGTTATCACCTAGTAATTGATGATTACCTTAATGTAGACTACGCAAATGCAAACAAACACGCCCAGAGAGGTGGTTCTTTCAGAAGGGGAAGGCGACGCTCCAGCCCCTTGAGGCCTCGCGGGAGCACGTCTCAGCGCCATGGGTGTCGAGATTTGCCAACATCCCCCCAGCACTACGTACGCTGCCTCATGCGTGCGTTCGCAAGCACGTACTAGAGTTCAGCCATTGGATATAGGCAATAGAATGAATGAAACCAGTGCTGATGCTACTACAGCGGATACGCCGCGCGGGGCAAGAATGGTGCGCCATGCAAGCGCAGATGGCGGCCCGAATTTCAGGGTCCGTTCGATTCACCTGCACCGCTTGAACCAGTTCACGAGGTGCCGCACCTTGCCATTCGTTTCAGAGGTGCAGGGATGGCACCCTCGGAACCACGTCGTTCGTTTCAAAAGGTGCAGCGCTGGTGCACGATTTTCCTGCACCCGCTCCGTTGAAGGTGCCGGCTTGGTGCAGGCGTGAGGGTGAGGGCAGCAGACTACGCGCCATTGTGACGTAGGCGCCGTTTGAACTCCCTCGCCTTCGCAGATTGGCCATGTACGTGCCGTTCGCGCCTCTCAAGCGCGCACAAAAGCGTGGCCTGCACCATGTCGGCATCTCTCCGTTTGTTTCTTGTGTCGCGCCGCGCCTGCACCTACTGAACTGCAGCTGCACAATTTCAAAACTGCTCGTCACCGCCGTGAACCGGTTCAGAGGGGTGCAGGTGAATCGAACAGACACTCAATGCTTGAATTCTCGCACACATGTCAACGCGTCAGTGTTGGGAAAGGAAGAACAAATTTTCTCTGCGCACCGGTGACACTTGACCATCGGACAGACAGCAAGGGGTTTACAGGAACGACTCTTACGGTTTTCAAATAAACTATATCGCGTTGACAGATATATTACTATAATGCCAATTAAGCGTCACTTGCGCGGAGAGGACGCCTGGTGACGACCCCACTCCGATGTTGCCGCTCTTGCACTCGCGATGTCGTATATCTTAAAGGGAGCTGTCTACCGCTCGGAAAATTTTTTTTAAGATCGTGGTAAAATTGGGCAGATCGTGTGTCGCATTTACGGGAACGAGCACGCTTTCACCGCACAAAAAAGAAATTATGTTTTTAATTTTGCTCTGAAAGTGGTGCAAAAAACGCCGCTAGCGACACCGAACAGCGTCTTCGTCATTTTCTAAGTGTACGATAACCGGCCGACGCAGGCATACATATATACTGTGCTGAAAAACAATTATGTATGTCTTTCAAGCGTACTTCACCCTATATGAGACACCTTCTTATAGTGTGCAAGAGCAATCTGTTTTTTTTTTCGCTGCTCTCGGGGTGGCGTAGATGGCGCTGCCTTCGAATTCGTCTGCCTGCGGCGCTGCATGTCCGAGGCGCACCCCCCGCACCGACTTTCCCTCGCCTCTCCTCCTCCTCGTCACCTCTGGAATGTCGACCTTGAAACCCGTTCTTGTTGAGAAGCCTCCCGCGCCCGAAAGGGTTTCCATGGAGACGACGACGCATTATGCGCGGTTACCATTGTTGCTGGCACGCCTACACTAGGAAAGGAGCGACTTCGTGGGCAAAACAAATTGTGTTTTAATAATTTCTATTCAGTTTCTGGAGAAACCAGTGCACGCTGGGACACTTCGAAAGGTACACTTTCTACTGAGCCAAAAAACGGGAGAGCGATGAAGGAAGGCACACGGTCCCTTTAAGGCACCTGCAAAAGCCTGCTTGATTATTCATTTGTGAAAGCGATGCATATTCCATCCTAAGATGGACTGCTCCAGAATTTCATTTTGAACCAGTCTGGCGAGAGCACGAAATAACGAGAAATAAAGCTGCCAATGCACCGACAAAGAGTGCGTCTTGTCCAATGAGCGTCACTTCAAAAAAGCGTGTCGCAGTAAGTGGAAAAAGGAACGTGGCCCCGCCACGGTGGTCTAGTGGCTAAGGTACTCGGCTGCTGATCCGAGGGTCGCGGCATCGAATCCCGGCCGCGGAAGCTGCATTTCGATGGAGGCGAAATGTTGAGGCCCGTGTGCTGTGCGATGTGAGTGCACGTTAAAGAACCCCAGGTGGTCTAAATTTCCGGAGACCTCCACTACGGCGTCTCTCATAATCAGAACTGGTTTTGGGGCGTAAATCCCCACAAAATACAAAACAAAAAAGGAACGTGACAAAGACACCTAGCTATGCTTGCAGCGGACAAAAACTTGCCCCCGAGCAGGTGACCACAACCCTGCTGCTACAGAGCACCTGTCCTCAAGTTGATGCGATTTTCCGGCGACATATGCCCATAAATTCTTAGCTACTGCTAAACGTGTTTCTTTTTAAGCTAACCAAAAAGCAGCTGTAGGCACCAAGGCGAAACTACTCAAAAGGGCAGAAAGTTGAGCCAGTTGGTAAGGGTCCATAGTGAAAGGACAAGGAGTGCAAAACACGGCCACAAGGGGAGAGAAGTGGACTACACCAACGCTTACCACCTGTAAAAGTGAGTATAAACAAACGCGGGCTCCCTCGGGTTCAAGCTGCTTTCAACTAAAATCTTCCCACGGCGCTCCTGTGCGTGCCTATGCTTTCCAAGTAACACAAAGAAAAAAGCATGTTCGAATTTGAAAGTGCGCGTGTAACACCACGGCTTCGCAGTGCCTACAACTAGTAAACACCGTGAAATGCCTTGACAGATAGCTTTATCATGAGAAGTCTGAGAGGTAGTCGGGGAGCAATGTTGTGACCTGCTACTCGGCGTTTGAGGAAGGTGAATGGGTGTAGATGCCGACGAACAGTATACGACGTTATTCATTATTAGGTGAGAAGAACGTTGTGTGCTGGGGCTGTCGGCATGTCCAGTCCTCGTCACGGTAAAGCAAGCGGTCAAACTACGGTCAAAAACACGCGCAAAATTAGCGAAAAGTCCGCCTAACAACAAATATGATTAAAGCTATGCTTTACGATACAGGAATAATCAGGAATTAAATGCATCAAATGAGAGAAATTTGTTCAAATCGCTTCTGACACGACAACCCGTACACGCACACTGTATGACTGCACAGCCTCCACGATCGGGCCACACTTTCTGTCGACAGTGCTAAAAAAGTGCATCATTGCTCAAAACCGGTTCAGCGCAGCGATGGATGAGTTCCTCTGGAAACACCGGCACAAACAGTTTTTGCGTTAATGGAGCTGCCTTTCCTTTTTTTTTTTTAAGGCAAGGTCAAAGAGTATATATCTATAGGATGATAAAGACTAGCCTTTTCGTGTGTGCGTCAAAACGTAATTCATTCTTATCTACATGTTTATTAATTTACATCCTTCACTTGATTGTAAACGTTCAAAATCGCAGTAATCGCAGTCTTCGGCTATTATCAGACATTTCAAAATGAGAAGTAATATAGTTAAACTCGCCCAATTCGAGGGTGCGAGCCGTACATGTTAGAGTAACAAAAGCAGCAGCAGCCCACACAAAACGCTAAATAAATCTACTTCCTGAAGTATTAAGTGCATATTTCTTCCTTCATTTATTTACCTATTAAAATAGTCGATTGGCTGATGGGAATGTGGCCTAGAAGGTCAAAGCGGTGACTTGAAAATATGAGACAGGAAATCGATTAAAGACATGCTGAATTCGGTATTTAACGCACCGCGTTTACCGCCCTTATTACACCGGTTATCTCTCAGACTTTGGTTATCCGTAAAATGAAATTAAGCGGCGTCGTCTGTACACCCCTATGTAGCGAGCTGAGAAAAAAAAAAAAAAACAAGACTGGGACAATGTTTCGCCA
Organism: Hyalomma asiaticum; assembly: GCA_013339685.2. Lineage (NCBI taxonomy): Eukaryota > Metazoa > Arthropoda > Arachnida > Ixodida > Ixodidae > Hyalomma > Hyalomma asiaticum. The sequence continues at coordinate 32,463,986 of CM023487.1, read as the reverse complement.
TCACTCGCTGCAAAGGGACACTCCTTTTAAGCAATTATAAACCAACAATCGCCGTCAAGGCGTATTCACCGAGCGAAGCTCCAGGATCTCTGCAATAATAAAAGGGCTCCAAGCACATACCCTGTTCTTCGCGTCTATCAGCGACGTCTCCATCAAATCGATACATAAAGCACACAAGAAGGCGCGGAGAAGGAAACAAAAAAGCGAATTACGAAAACCTCGACGAATGGATTAAAAAAAAAAAAAAAGGTATGGGCAGACAAGGCTGACTAATATGGTCACGATGAAGCCACGCACCAGGGGACATGTGTTTACAGTGCTTGCGCGATTTCGTGCACATGAATTTCTTTCCGCTTCTATATAAACCTGGTCCACATCAACAAGCTTCCAGATTTCAACAAGGTCCATAACTAAATATAGCAAGATCAACACATCTTTGCCTACACTCCCTGGTATGTACCATGAGAAGGAGCTGGGCAGCATCTATAGTCGCTTGAACGTTCTTACCTTAATATGCTTTCGTGGGACACCTTTTCTGGAAGACTTCTTTCCCGACGGACTCATGGTGAATCGATGGTCTCTAAGGGCCCAAGACTCTGCTGAGGTAGCCGTGTACGCACTTAGGCAATGCCTTAGACGCTCGCAACGTAGACCGAACACGTTGGGACAAACCTTGCCGATGCACCGGTGTCGTTAAGCACGGGACGCTTCCACAGGTGTGAACTGGTCACCGAACGCACAGGCACTGGTTCACAACTGACTGGTGTTATACCGGGCTTATATACAACGTCGAAACCTGAAAACGATGGAGGCGTGGCCTAAGTATTCAAGCGACAAGAAAGTCGATTGGTCGAGCTGTTTCGTAGCTCCACCCTTATTTCCGTCCTGCTTGCTGCCCTCAGTTCTGTCCTCTGAACTGGATTTCGTGAGACCAAAGTGCTGTGTATACAAACCAAAGTAAGAGAGAACGGAAGAGTACGACCCGTAACTAATTGGTAACTTAAAATACTGACACGAGATGCAGATGGAAAGATATGACGTGTCCTTGAGCTCCCTTTCTGCAACTGGGTGAAGACCTATTGTCATCGGTTTCATGCGTATATCACGCACTTTGATGGCTAGTCGTGTTGGCCATTGTTCATAACCCCAAAGCCACTCTTCTGAACCAGAGCGCCTTCCTCTGCAAGACCCCTTCTGATTCGTTCTGGTATATCTGCATGCATTCAGTTCTACAGCTGGTGTCCTCTGCATTGCCACCTGTCTCTCCCTTCATAATCACAAAGAAGATACCGAAATCCTTTATGCAATTCTAAGTACTATCTTCCCTTTTGTTATCGACATTCCTAACCTGTTTGAACGAGGTACCGTGGGTACAATAGAGCTCCCACTCGCTGTGCTGCGGCGCGCAAAAGAATTTCCTCTTGGCGGCGGACGTTGAACTGACGTGATTAGCCTTCGCGGTGGCCTTGACTTTGTGGAGTTCCCAACTCATCCACGTTACCGAGAAAAGTTGACACATTTTGCTGCTTATCTCGTCGGCAGATAAAGGTGGTCATGTATCTGTAAGCTCGCGCGTCTTTTCTCTAACGCTTAGTGCCAGGCGTCACATGAATGCCATGGGCGAGATATGGTGCATTTGCTCTACAGGAAACTAGAGAACCAGGACTTCTGTCAAAAAAAGATAAGGTGGAAAAAAAAAGGCGCAAGCATGGAAGACAGCACGTGGTCAAAATACACCTCAGTTGCAAGTATTAAAATTATGTGCGTACTACCGTATATGCAGTTCGTGGTGTACCGTGGTTTTCGATTGCGAACAACGACAAAAAAGCTTTCGCCATTTTTCTGCCGTTTACTATTTATTTACGATGGCTGTAAAACCATTTACGAGAGTGGTTGGCTAGAAAAAAGAAGCTCGTAAAATAACCTTCCTAATAACGTTCAGTTACTCCAGAAGTTGCTGCATGATGGTATACGAACATCATCAACAACTTCTTGCGAGAAATAGGGATGGTTTTGTCACACGCAAACACAGGAGTAATGCCCTTCACTCGAACTCAGTTGATAAATTTTAACTTTAATCTCGAGGGACAAACTGGGGCGATAGTCAGACAGCATAGATTCCATGGAGTAGCACATGATCGATAATTATCCTGGGCACCTCATATTATGAAGCTGGGAAGTGATGTCAACTTTATAGTAAATATACTTCGCAGACTTGCTGCAGGCACATCACGGGGTGGATCGGTGTCGTCCATGCTCACTATTCATAATGCTTTAATACGACGAAAAAATTGCGTACTCTGCGGCGATCCTACATAGGGCTTCTCCCATGTCAGAAACAGCGGCTTCAAAGACTTAAGGAAAGAAGGTTATGCATAGGAGTTTCAAATAATCTGTTTCTATATAGGTACGAGAACATGCCGACATTTCTCTTCTCTTCAAACACAGCTCACCCGTTGGTATAGCAGACATATGCAGAAGGGAGAAGTTGTATTCATAAGGAAGTTAAAGAAAATATTCGTATATTACCAAGAAACAAATTTTGGCATTGTGACGTTGTGTATCCTCCATGGAAGCTCGCACTACCATAAATCCAATTGTCGGTGGAGGGAAAAACTACAGAAAGAGACACGTTTATTCGGGGTGGTCAACAACTGGCGCTGTATCAGATATATGCTGTATCCATGGATACGTACATGTTTATACGGACGGCGCTTGTGTCGCAACCTCCTCTAATTCAGCCTTCGTTGTTCCGCACTTCAATAAGCAAGTGTCTTATAAGCAATGTCGTGCCCCATCACCCACAACAGATGAACTATTTTCCCTTCTGTGTGCTATAAAATTTATAACATCAGCGAGAGATTCGCCAAGATGGGTATATTCAGTGATTCACAGGCTGCTCCCATCTGCAGCATAAAAGAATCAGTGAGAGTATACAGCACTCGCAAGAGCACACCGAGTGCAACACGATATAGCATTTCGGTGGACATCAGGCCGCTGCGGCATTTCATTTCATTTCATTTCATTTCATTTTATTACCTTAAAAGCCCAAGATGGGCATTACATAAGGGGTGGGATTACATATGTTCATTATACAATAGTTGGAAATAACACGTGTATAAGCATTATTAAACACGGTATGAGTAATATGGGTACATGATTCTGCAATGTATACAAGCAGCTGGAATGATGAAAATGACATCCAGTAGTTTTTATTCTGCAAAATGATCGGATATTCTTTGTATCCGATCTTTGTAGACAGTAGCCGACAGGCACGTAGGCAACGGGGGGCCCAGGGGGGCTCGGGCCCCCCCGAAATTCGTCCAGTCAGCCATAGCGCAGGGGTATAGAGGCAGTACAAGTAGCGCCGTGCGCATCTAAGCAAATGAAAAACAAACGATTGTCAGGGAACTCGTCAAGAACAGCTATCCAAGAACCTTTATTCCGGAAGCCTTCACTTCCAAAAACACGGCAACGCTTGCTGAGAGATTCAGCGTCCCTCGGCTCCTGAGTCAACACCACAATAGAAACACCACACTCTCCCATATGTCCGAGGCGTTAGCGAAGCCATTGCCCGTATTCTCAGAAAAGAAGGCATCGGAGTGACTCACGAGCCTACGAACACATGTTCTCTACATATTGGCAAAGACCGTCCGGAGGCAGAGGGCTTGAATGCACTGTATACAAATATGCGATGCGAGATATATCGGCGAAACGAAAAACCTCAAAGAAACATTTCGACAACACAGGAATTACTTCTGTAATTTTTCAAGAGATCGCAACCCGATAGCCGAACATTCCTAAGATAGCGACCACCGTATCAATCTTCCTGACACAACTGCCATACCAACTGAAACCAACTGTCGGAAACAGTTACTGCTTTGTGATTGCGTAAAGAGATAGAAAACTGCAACGCAGGACATTTTCATATATGTAAGACAAGCTTGTTGGAAAAGAAATTACCGGAGAGAACAAAATGTTGCCATGCAGCTTCGAAACCAGAAAAAAAAAGCGATCTTATCTGCCCGTCCTTCGTGCGACTTTTCTTCGTCGCATCAGTTATGTTTAGGAAGGTGGTTGGTTGGTTAATTGTGTCGGGTTTTGTGGAGCAAAAGGCGACCATGGCTATATTGCGCCAAACGAGGATTCTCATCTACGGTCAGGGCGCTCGGTAGTTGGATTTCTTCAAGGAACAGTGCAAAGAATGATAGGACATACAGAAAAGGGTAGCGTTGACTCCACTGGTGGATTCCCTGAGGAAATGTCTTTCTTAACGGGAGGAGCAGTGTCTTTGTTGCTGCAGAGCTAGCAGGTGGTATATTGCGGGCGTCATATGTACAGTCGAGTAGTGGCTTTGTTTGTCTGATAGCTGCGCGGCGTGGGAACACCCACGCGTACGGTTTTTCGTTGCCGCAGACGCAGAGTTCTTCCTCGACCGGACGGCGGAAGCTATCCGAAAGCTTGATAAAGACGACTCTTCTATGAAAATTGACGGCTTTGACGGCCCATTGACCTGTTCAACCTTCCTGGCACCTCTGCGAACCCCACCACCCTTTTTTCGTTGCCTGTGTCGTGGGGCAGGCGCCCGCGTGTCCGAAAGAGTAAACAGCGTAAACAAACAAGGTACAGGGTGCTTGTTGTTCTGCGGAAGGCAACTATAGGCCAGCCACGTTCATTCCATAGATAGATGATTTGAAAACTTCCCTCAAACGGCGCTTTGCAAACCATCGGAAAACACTGGGAAGTTTGCTATTTGTGTTGCCAAAGCACGCCTGCAAGCGCAAATTTGAATTTATGCAGCCGGCCTTCGATTTTTACCTCAGAGGTATGACAACAGCGCATATCCTTACGCTGAAAGGTGGATGGGAAATCTGGAAAACTAATAGTGAATTCCCCTGGCGGATCTGGAGCGGTGTGCCGAATCCACGACGGAGCAACAAAATCCGTCGCGGAGCGATCCGATCCCCATCGGCCAGCGAAAAATAAACTCGCTCCGGCAGGGATTACAGCGGAAGTTGTCGCATTCATCCGGTTGCCCTTGTTGCCAGCCTTGCGTTGGACTATGTTAGACCTCGCACAAGAGTATGCATACCTCATTCTCCGAGTATGCGTGTACTAGTTCTTCGACGTAGCCGAGCATTTTGGGGCGTTTGCACGGGGAGTCTGGACACAGCTCCTTATATAACGTTTCGTACAGCACGTACGACTCTTTTCGCTTCTGTTGCTGCTTTCCAACGTAGAACTCTTGCTGTTTCTCAGAGCGAGGAGCAGTCCCCTGTAGGGTCGATCGACTCCATTCCAAAATATGTAAACAAACGCCCATGGTTATTATACAGTGCCTAAAAAAAAGAAAAAAGAACGCTGAAAAAAAAAATCGCCGTGCTCGGCTGATCCGGAAATGACACCGTATAGCTGGAGTTCCGGTAGAATCCGGCTCTACGAGACGGATCAACGCGGAGCGCTCCGTTGCGGAGCAAGTTGCCCCAAATCTCCCAGTGGAACATGCTAACTTGCTCGGGATCCGCCAGTGGAATTCAAATTCTCGGCCGCGGAGCAAAAAAAGCTTGATCCAGATGCGTCAGTAGAATTCACTATAAATGGCAAGCCATGCAAGAGGAGGAACTTCCCCGCTTTCCGACGGATGCTTTATCTGAATGCGACAAAGCCCTCTTCGCGAACGTTCACACACTCCTCAAGATATTGGCAACTCTCTCAGTGAGTACAGCTGCTGCAGAACGCAGCTTCTCGACACTGAAAAGAGTACAAACATATTTGAGGAACCGAACAGCTGAAGAGAGGCTTAATGGCCTGGTTCTTAAGACCGTTAATTCACCAGATGCAAGTCAGTGTCGACGAAGTTATCACTGTGTTTATGGAGAAACCGCGACGCACGAAAATTGCAGCATGAACCACTCTTTTCTGCCAAGCTGCTTGCTAGTGCTCTTTCTTCATTTGCATTGACTTTTACTAATTTTAAAACATCTCGCACTGCCATTCTTTAATATTGCTTCCTATAACGAATGTTGGCGTTCTGCTTCTTTTGTGTCGTGAAAGAATCCGTGTTTTAATTCTTTGTGGTTCAATAACATTGTTTTCCCGAATATGTCTGTTTTTCGTTTAAGAACTAGTGTCATAAAGTGGCTCACGTTCTTCCTGCACGCCTGCTGTTAAGACAGAGTGTGAGAAGTTGGGTAAGGAAAGCGTCCGAGAATTATTTTTTGATTGGCCGCACGTCCGTACGTGGGTGCCTGATTCCTTTGCATTCCTTTTCCTTTTCTTTTTGTCACTCCTGTTTACGCCACTGTATGGCCCTTCTTTGTCGAGATCACTTGGTTGGAATGTATTCTTTCTGGTGCACACGCACTAGCTTTACAGCAGTGTCAAGAACGTGCTTTCCATCTCGGATTAACTAGCCTCTTTTTGTGCTGCATTCCACTCTGTTCTCATTCTCGTCGAATAATTAAGCGCCTTCTATATTCACCGGCGAGTCTTTTTTAGAACTGTATAATAGTCACGCTGATGTGATTGATGCTTTTGACCCCCCTCCCCCTTATGTAATACCGTAGAAAGGGCCTTTAAGGGTAAATAAATGATGATGATGATGATGATGATCATGATGCTTTTTGCGAAGAATTAGGCCTTGGGCCCCCTCCGAAAAAAAAATCCTGGCTACGTGCCTGGTACTAGCCGATAACGCATGCACGACAAGCACATCGCAAAGATGTTGCGCTTTCCCTCCAACTATCCAACTAAAAAGGAATTGCGATGCGCCATAAAGACATCTTTCAAAACGAGCAGAATTACATGGTTTGATAAAAATTTTAAAGGTTCTGAGTGATATCATATCGATCCAATTAATGAATTCAAAAGAGGGCTGTCTTTAGATAGAAGCGGGGAAAACTGCATTCGTTCGTTGAGGTTAGGCGCAGCACACAGAAAGCATTTTTTACACAAAATTGGCCGTGCTATTAAAAATCTCGAATGTGATTGTCGTTTTCAAGACAAAAGATATAAGCCACTTCCTCCTAGACATCGATTTAAAACAGCTCTGATGACATTCGACTTCGGCCATTCAGTTTAAGGAAACTTCTGGGCCCATGGCCGACGACGGCCTTGACAAAAACACGCTTTGAAGGCACTAAAAACCTTTTTTTGAAGAAAGTGGCTTTGCTGGACGTTATTAGCGTATTCGTTGTTTCATATATTCCGCCTTTGTGTGATTTCTGTGATTGTTTATCAGGTTACCGATATTGTTAGGTGATGCAATATCTGGTGATTCATTTACACGACCAGGTGCCACTCACTGACTACGGACGTTTTTGTGCACTGACATTCCTACTTATTTATTAGAGACTTTTCTCCAGAGTACTGCCATGTGCTTGAACTAGTATACATTAACAATATATGTGTGTTGCTTCGCTGCCGTTCTGGTGGAACTACTGTTATTGCGATTATGCCGGATTGATTCGCATACTGCTTCGTAACCACGCATGTTGAACGTTCACCACACCCAAGAGCCAAGGAGTAGCCGGCGCCTTATTTGCAAATATATCAATAAAATAAACCTGTTTTGTTTGCTTTCTCGTCTGCTCTACAATAAATCAAGCGGGGTACTGAAAGGCGAAATTTTAATGATTAATTTTAATATCCGCAGCTGTCGCCACGAAGTCTTAGCACCGCTACAATAATACGATTAAACTTCAAGTCGTTCTATGAAAAAATGGCAAAGAATTACTTCGAATTTGATGTCTGAAGTATTCGCACATGCACCGCATTTATCGTTTTGAATTTGTATCATGTTAATATTGCTTATATTCCTTTATGCGCGTATTGTAGGAGCGCTTTCTTGTCACGTGTTTTTTTTTTTTTTTTTTTGTGCACATGAGGGGTACGCATCGGCGTCACTGAGGCGTCATTTTGCCGTACAGCCACCACCGACTCCTCCGTCAGCAGCAGCAGCAGCAGCAGCAGCAGCAGCAGCAGCAGCAGCAGCAGCAGCAGGAGGAGGAACTGTTTGTCGTTCGCGATCGTTACAGCGGCTCGTAAGTTTTCGCTAACGGTGTGCGGCAAGTCATCGTTCCGCTAATGTGGACGCGCCTTTAACGTCTTCATCGCAATCGTGTTCTATCCATTCACATCTAGCGCATAACTATGATCGAAGTCATGTATATTAACAACACACTGCGCATGTGAAGTTTTGCTGTTTAGATCACGACCTCCTCCTAGATTATCAGCTTTTTTTTTTCTTTAGCAGCGCTACGTCACGTGGTAAATTTAAGTGAAACACGGCCACAGGAGGTCTGGACATCGTTTTCCGACTTGTTCAATCGTCGTCGACGCCAAGGATTCGTGAGAAACACGAGTAAACTTATAGCGCGCAGCAAGTACAGCCGTAGCAGCTGTGCTCTGAGGACTATACAACTAAGATGGCGGCGGCGCCGCCCCTGGAAACTCGGGCATGCGCAGATCGCGTGGTGAGATCGGTCTATTGTGCTGCAGAGCGTTCGTTTTCATTGTTGAAAGTGCGCCCTGGCCTTGTTCCGGTTCGCGTGTTTCTATTTCGCCGAGGAGTCGCGCAAGCGAGAGGGAAAACGAAGAAGCGCGAGGAGAGAAAGGGACGGGCTGGAGTGGCGGGCGGCCGTTCCACTGCCTTGTTGCACCCCCGCCCGCAATCGCGTTTGTTCTTTTACCCCGCGTCCCACACGGCAGGCTCGTACTACAGAATCGCGTTGGTGCCAGCGGCGGCAGCGCTAGCGCCCGTTACTGACGCTCCTGGCTCTGGCAGTGGTGATACGAGCGAAATAGTGAGAGCGCCGAAGGCGCACCGTGAAACGGCAACCTATGTTAACTGGCCCTCCAGTCACACGTGCGAACCCCGGCCACTTCCGTACCTCAACCTTTTCGTCACGGTAATACAAACGCCCAACGTGCGGCGTATACGGGCGAACAAAGGTCTTTTCCAATTTCGTTCAGTAGGAAGTTGGCGAACAGGTGGATAGCCAACGCGCGGCGTCCGCACGCTCCTCTCACTTCGTGTCCCTGCCTTGCACGTCTCTTCTTTGAATTATGAAACCAAAAGGCATGTCCAGTGCAGTGCCAAACTTCTCTCCAGATGCTCTCTTCTTGTATATTATCTGCACTTCCCACTGGATATTGCCGCAAATTCTTGCAGTCCCAGCGCGCGAAACAGCTGTACGTTTTATCGCCTTCGCCATGCGTTTTCAAAGAATGCAACAACGCTGTATCGTGTCATCAGCAAGAGCCGAAGAAAATTTTCTTTCCTAGTTTATCGAATGTGCTGTTGTTTTGTGGAGTTTAACGTCCCAAAACCAGTTCTGATTATCAGAAACGCCGTAGTGGAGGACTCCGGAAATTTCGACCACCTGGGGTTCTTTAACGTGCACTGACATCGCACAGCACACGGGCCTCAGCATTTCGCCTCCATCGAAATGCAGCCGCCGCAGGCGGGATTCGATCCCGCGACCCTCGGATCAGCAGTCGACTACCATAGCCACTAGACCACTGTAGCGGGGCGCTTATCGACTGTGTACATAGTCGGCTGCACAGACTGCGTCTTCCGCAGTCAGCGCAGGCTTTGGGAAACTGCTGAAGTGGTGAACAGTGCTGCAAGGACTTCATGTACTATATACGCACCAGCTGTCATGCAAGACGAACGAAACGGGAAAAAGTGTCTGCACTTGAAGGCACGTTGTGCTTGGACGTATACCTTCGTGCTCAGATACCGGGCGTGAGTTACATACGAGGATAATGATGAATAGATCGTCAAAAACGATGCAGGATGGGATATGTCGCTGGTGCCGACGTTTCAGCAAGTGGACTCGTCTCCGGCAACAGGACGGCAAATGTTGCAGTCCTGACGCAGACAAGTCCACGTGTCCAAACGGTGGAGCTCGGTCCTTATTAGGTGGAGCTTCTCCGTCTAATAAGGACTGAAATTGCGAAAGAGAAACAAAAGAGTTGCTGGAGGGGAAACCGAAAGCCCAAACTATGCCGGAACAGGGAAATTCGGGACGCAATTGAGAATCGACGGGTAGCATCACGAACACATGGGCAGGCAAAGAAGGAGCAGTGGTCACAACCCGAAGTCCAGCAAAAACGGGAAACATACTTCGAGAAAGAAGGCCTGGTGCACAGTTCGGTTGAAGCAAAGGTTAAAGGTCAAAGTGTGGATGTCGGGAATTCGTGAAAAGAAGGCTGCGTCAGGCTTTTCTCGAACCACCTAGAATCGCTGGGCAAGAAAACTGTAACTACGCAACGCCATATTGTGGATGAAGAACGAAATAAGAGGACGTGCTTTTGGGAGCGGACAGCTTGTAGCGCTAAAAAGACGGGTACGAGAAAAACACACACAGGACAGGGCTCAAATTTCAACTGAGCTTTATTGAAGCAACACGAAAATTTTATACAAACAACCAGCGCGTGTAACCACGTTAACGATAACCCGAAAAAGAAGAGTCAGCACCTCGCCAGAACCGCTACATCATGGCTATGCACCGGAGCACTCACAAACGCAGCAGAGGACAGAAAACAAAAGAAACCCATGGATAAACGCAATGCGTGCTGCTATCCTAGTTACGCCATGGAATACATTCGCAAACACCCCTAAAAGCAACACTTGTGCCAAAGGGAAAAGAATCTTGAATCCCTGACACCCGTAAGCCACTCCATAACAAAGGAAGTTCGGCCACCAACGAAAAAAGGTTCAAACAACATAAAAACACATAAGAATAACGGAATTAAGATAACAAGAAGCTGCGTCAAACGAACAACTGTAAAAGGCACAACATTAAAAGGAAACCAACAACAAAGCGCTGCGTCAGTAAACAATTAAAAGAGTGATGACGGGTGAAAACCTGCAAACGAAAATGGAGACTATAGGGCAAAGCCGCGTCAAAACCTAAACATAACCTTCGAGGAATCCCACTTTCTTCTCAGTGAGTGGAAGAGAAGGCTTGCTGATGCATTCGTCACCGTACTTGAATACATAATAAGCTTCTATTATTTCTATTTGAGCCTTGTCATGCGCACGCTTAATGAAAGCGGTGCGCGCCACTTGGGGATGTAACCGTGCACAGTTTGGATATGATAGCGCTTCAGAATGCTCTCAGATGGAGCACGGTGATCTCATTTCGACTAGCCAAATGTTACGCGCGTCGCCGAAGCACTTGAAAAGGACCACGTCAAATGTCCCGTTAGCTGGTAAACAGGCGTGCATAGAAGCGATTTTTTGTATTACTGGTGTAGATTTATTTGATTGATTTGCTATACTTTCCTGCCAGGTACACAGAAGAAGACAGCATTTAATGAGAGGAAAGGAGATGTCGGCCTGCACGTTTACGTTGTCTCTGGGGTAGAGAGTACACATTCGGTCCCAGTGCGAATGCGAATGAGTTGCTCGAACTCATTCGATTTCAGAAGTCATTCGATTCGAATGATGTTAAATGTCGCCGTGTAGCAGCGGAATAATGTCATTCGATGCGAATGTCATTGCGTTCGAATGACATTAAAACGTCCAGTGTGACAGGGGTATGAGTCTCTGGCCTGCTGTACTCCTCACAGGGGTAAGGGGAATACGCGGGAGATATGAGATGTCACGATATGGTAAAGTACAATGAATCACTATACACGTCCTGTAAGCGGATGTGCACCATGGCCAGTGGTCTTTACAGCACTGTATTAGAGACGGGCATCTAAACATGTGTCACACAAATAATTAAAAAGGGCCTTGGAGTTGCGTTGGGCGTGGTCCGTGTGCTTCCATGCCAGGTATAAAGCTGTTGGTTGGGCATATTGCGTGCGCAGTAGAGCATACCATCAACCGCGTGCGAGTGGTGCTGGCGGTGGGGGGTGGCGGCGGTAACAACTTCGGCCAATTCGCGGCCATATACAAATTCACCCCCAGGAGATGAGGCGATCCTGTCTGCTTTCCGCCTGAACCCTTCTGGCCTCTCTACCGCGACGGTCTTGGGATGCCCCATTGTTGATTTGCAGCTTCGTGTGGGGAGACCAAATTTTCTCTGCCTATGACTAACTCGACTGCACGGAGCCTATACGAAAATTGGTTTGGCACAACATGACTGCATGGCGATCATAAATGACAGGTCATAACATGAAAATCGTGACATGCATGCCATTAGCGGCATGATCTACATGCCAATCGTTTCCTTCAAGGGATGTATACCAAAATTGCTATGGCACAACACGACTGCATCACGAACGTAAATGACAGGTCATAACGTTAGAATCATGACATGCGTGTATGAGCGGCATGGTTTGCATGCCACAGTCATAATGCTTTTGCGGCCGTTTCGTTAACTTCATATGTACCAAACTCGGTATAGCGACACAATGCAAATCCATTTTACGTTCCTTATGCGTGCTTCGCATTTCCTTGATTCCCACTGCACGTGGGATCTGCCAATTTTTCTTCTCTCACGCTCGACAGACACGAGTTGCAGCAGGTGTATACGAGGAGAATGGGATGCACTGTAGCTCTGTGCTTATCTGCTATGTTGCGGCTCTGCAGCTGTGCCGCCAGTGCGTGCATGTATACGCGGCGGCTACACAAACACATTCCTCCGAAAGCCACCTGCATTATATATCTAGGCCCGGTGTGGTTCCATCCTTACGGTGACATGCCAGTTCTGCTATAGGCCACAAGTTTTTCTGGACTGTGAATTCGGGGACTTGCACCTGCGATGGGCATTTGTGACCAAGGAAGTGTGTGTCGTCTTGAGTCAAATGAGGGACGAGAAGGGCTTGTTGGGCGAGTCAGTGTGGTACAAAAGACCAGCGGGTTCAGTGAACACACCTGCTTTCCCTGCTCTGTGTTCAAGCGAAAGCTTGCTTCGGTGCGGCTTGCGGAAGCAAGAGCGTGATTTGCCTCCCGCGCCGCATTGTAAACTCACTTTCCAGCCTGTCTGTCTTCAGGAGGAGAAACACTGCATTTGGGCGCCTGTGTGTCACCCACCCTGGCCACAGCTTTCTGCGTTCGAAGGCAAGAACCATGGATGCACGGGACTTCCTGCGCTGCTGTGATGCTAAACGTTGCTGTGGTTTAACAGGGCGGGTAAAGGTGTGATTTCAGCGGCAAAAGTAAACGTAAGAAGTCTGTCGTCCCACTTGTAACATAGCTGTGTTAAGGTCGTCGTAATTATCAGGTATCATGCAATACCACGCGACATTGCGTTACGCGATTTAGACGGAAACATGGCACGTGACGTTGCGTTACGTGATTTTGGCAAGAACATGTGTACGCGCCATTTCGTGTTGTGATTTTGGGGGCAACATGTCACCTGAAATTGCATTGCTTGATTTTGACGGAAACACGTCACGTGACATTGCGTTACGGGATACTGAGTGATCACGTGACATGTTCCCGCCAAAATGTCACATAAACTATCAAGTGACCTGTTTGCATCACTGCGTTTTGGCCTTGCGCAACCTAGCGAAAGCTGCGCGATTGTTTTTTTCTTCTTCACGATTTTTGAAACGTAATAAACGTATCTGCAGAGATCGACGTCCATCTGGTATCGTCCTGTAAGCTATCAGAGGTTGTTGGTGGTGCGTATATAATGCGAATACGGCCACCACCGTGGGTTCGGCCAAGTGGGCCGTCGTCTATCTCGCACTCAGTTGCACACGTGCGTTCCGGAGGCAAAGGCGTCGAGTGCAGCGTGGCAGTGACACAGTGCTGCTCTCAGATCAACCGCAACGCTTTATTGCACCATGGCGACACTGCGTACCGCCCGTAGTAACAGGCGGCGGGAGAAGCAAAGGCTTCGCCGCGCCACGGGCGAAAATACAAAGAGGCCGCAAGCACGTCACCACCGCCAATAGCTCGCGGAGACACGCCGTGAAGGGAAAGTGGCCCCTTGCGACTGTGCTACGCACTCGTGCGATTGCAGACCAATGGGCCCGATCGTCCGAGTATGGGCAAACTCCGTTCGCGTTCGCTTTTGATTAAGAGCGCGCACGAACACGGGCACAGATCTACGGCGTAGCGTTCGGAAGGGCAATGTAAGGGTAGGCGTTCGCCGTTGGCGCGCACGCACCTCGTTGGACTCCGTCCGGACGAGCTCAAACAAAGGAGCCGATGGTGGTGGTGGTGGTATGATAAGGAAAAGAAGCTTATTTCTGCAGCCCAAATGGGAGCACGGAGCAGCGTCTTGGAGAGGAGATAATGGGACATAAAGAGGATAGAAAGGTAATGAAGGATGTCAAGGCTCGTTCAGCGTGGCCGAAGTAAGCCGGCGGAAAGGGGAGGGGCGGGAGGGTGACCCGGACTCAGCGGTAGGCTGCGATGCCCGTCTCATCTAAGAAGTCCACCAGACTCTGCAGCGCTGGAAGATGGGGGCGAGACGGGAACAGCAAGTGGTGAAGTGTGGTGGCTGAAAGGCCCTGCCTCCGGTAGGCTGTGATGACCCTCAAAGGTTCCTGTGCAAGTCCGGGACAGGCACAGAGGAGGTGTTCGAGAGTCTCAGGATCCCCGCAGGCTGGAGAGGCGCAGAGGACCTTTGTGGTGTCGGCGGGCTGCTGTCCAGATGCCGCCAGTCCGCAGTCGCAGGAGTGTGGCCCTGGTTCTCCTCGTAAGGCCCTTCTCGGGAAGTGGCTTAGGGCCGTGCCCGCTTGCCACCCTTGGGCCAGGGTGAATCGTGACGAGGAGGCGCTGGAGGCGAGCCTGGGAGTATTCCCTCGCCGTCACTGCCGGGGTCAGCGGGACACTAGGGAGGTGGGCAGCTTTGGCCAGTGTATCCGCCTCCTCGTTGACAGCTATGCCCACGTGTGAGAGTAGCCAGTGGAAGGAGACGGACACTCCGGTAGCGGCAAGGGCCTCAAATTTCGTAGCCAGGAGGCTTCCGGTCAGCCTAGCATGTCGGTGGTTGGCCAAGGTCTGCAGCGCCGCCTTGCTGTCGCAGAGAATGGCAACCGTTTCTGCAGGGATATCCTCCGCCAGCAGATCTGCAGCCAGACGGAGTCCCGCCAGCTCCGCGGCCGTGGAGCTTGCAGGGAAAGGCAGCCGGCACTGCCTGCTGCTGGCCCTGGCAGGGATGACGCATGCTGCTGCTGCGGTCCCGTCTGGCAGCACGGATCCATTTGTGAACACCTGGAGCCGCCCCTTCAGTTGTTCCTGTAGTTTGCAGGAAGCTTCCTGCTGCAGAGCGGCCGCAGGCGTGCGTCGCTTCGTTGCCCCATCCAGTGAGAGATGGACCTCAGGTAGCCGGTGGTGTGGCGGTGGAGCAGCAACAGGCACGGGTGGATCCGGGATCATCTGGTGGTACAGCTGGCAAAGGCCACCCATCCTAGAGTGCGGCTGGCATCGAAGGCGTTCCAACAGGGCCTTTCCATCGGCGGCATGATGGAGGCGGTCGATATGCCCGAGTGCCCGCTCGAGCATGCGTAGCGACAGAGGCCGCTCGCCAGCCACTGTAAGGGTCGCTGCTACTGGGGAGTTCTTGGGGAGCCCCAGGATGGACCGCAACGCTCCCCTGTGTAGCCCTTCCAGCAGACACCTCCTAGCTGGCGTCTGGTTGACCAGCGGGAAGGCGTAGAGCAGGATGGATGATGTAGCGGCCTGGTTCAGCCGCAGCGCCCATTTGGTAGAGCAGCCGCGGCCACGTTGCTGCAGTTTTCCGATGGTCCCCTGGACTCGTCGCACCTTGGCTGCAGCGGCCTTAGCATCCGGGATCCAGGTGAGCCGGTGGTCGATGGTGAAACCCAGGTACTTCACCACCGGCTTCCATGGCAGGCTGTTGTTGCCAACCCTCAATCGCTTGACGTAGAGCCGGGCCGAGGCAACCGGTTGGATCAGCAGGGCCTCAGTCTTGGTGGCAGAGACCTTGAGGCCGATGTTTCCGAGGTAGGAGATCGCCGCGTCCAAGGCAGCTTGCAGAGATCTCTTGATGCCTGGAATGGACCGCCTGGGTCCCTGTACCCAAAGTGCCCCGTTATCGGCATAGAGGGAGCAGTGGGCGGGGAACCTGGTATCTGCCGGGAGGGAAGCTGGAAGTCCCGCGAGTACCATCTTGAAAACGAAGGGGCTGAGCACAGAGCCCTGTGGGACACCAGCGGTGATGGTCCTTGGTTGACTCGTCTGCTTTCCAACACGGACGCAGAGGGTTCTCCCGGACAGGAAGGCGGTCACAAATCCTCGGTGGAAACCGCTGATGCCGAGACGATCCAAGGCCGCCAGTGTGGTCGCGTGAGTCAGTCCTTCGAAGGCGCTCTCCACGTCTAGCAGCAGCAGCATGGCCACGTCCCCACAGCTCCTGGCATCCTACCCTTCGCATGCTACCCTTCGACTGCCAGAGAGAGAGAGAGAGAGACACGTTTCTTCCCCGCGTCCCGCGAGACTCGACGCGCTTCGCCACCATCGGGATCCGCCGTGAGGGCAGGCGCGGCGAGTGGATAGAACGGGGAAGAACCGGTTTGGCGCAGGAAAGGCAGAAAGAGACAAACGCCCGGGCAATGGCGACGGGCACGTATGATTTGATTTGATTGATTTGTGGGGTTTAACGTCCCAAAATCAGCTCAGATTATGAGAGACGCCGTAGTGGAGGTCTCCGGAAATTTCGACCACCTGGGGTTCTTTAACGTGCACTGACATCGCACAGCACACGGGCTTCAACATTTCGCCTCCACCGAAATGCAGCCGCCGCGGCCGGGATTCGATCCCGCGACCTCCGGATCTGCAGCCGAGTGCCATAACCACTAGACCACCGTGGCGGGGCTGACGGGCACGTATACCTCGATCCCCACAAGGTCTGTAGAAAACGTTTGGCCATGTGGAACCACAGTGGTGGCGAAATGGCTGAGAGTCAGCTACCGATGTACCGCGTCCAAATTCCAGTGCCGGCCTAACATCCACAGGTTTTTCCAAAAACCGGTAATGGAGTACGCACATCGCGCCCGGTTGTTTACGCGTACTTATTGCGAAACGTGACCTCATAGGGAAGAGGCCGGTCACGTGGGCGCAACTTGACCACCACAGCCTTGATGAAGTACTTGAGAACCCACCGCTACTGCGTGGGAGGCAGAGAGGCACCCGTCACTGCCGCCGGCTACCTAACCGGTAAAATAGGACAAACGGACCTCTGGCCTGGATCTCGGCATTAGGAATATACGCTTAGGAAATTGGCGGCATGGGACCGCCAAACCTAAAAAGCTGGTCTCTCACTTTTTTAGATGCGAAGCAGCTCTTTGACTAGCCTATGTAACGCTGTCCCTCCGTGCGTCCGTACGAACGCGCCGCAACGCGCTCCCCTCGCCGCAGGTGTTGGAGCGGTGCCAAGTAGGTCACGCCGCAGCTGCGTGTTGACGTCACGCTCCCCTCGCAGTGCGCGTTGACGTCACTTTCTCCCTCGCCTGCCGCGCACTCACCGCAGCGCCCGCAGCTGCCGCCTCGTCCGTTCGCCCGCAACACCTGCCGCTCGCTCCGCTACCGCGACCGCCGCTCGCTACACCGCCGACTCGTCGGTTCACGCGCAAAATTAACACCATCTTCCCAAAGGGAACCCTGATGGGATGCGATGCAGCCTCGTTAGCGCCATTCAACCCGTGACGCCACCCGTGCGCAACGCTGGTGCTTCGCATCCCATCAGGGTTCCCTTTGGGAAGATGGTGTTAATTTTAACTCTTAAACGCATATTTTTTATGCTATACACAATTCAGTCCCTCATAAATTTAGGTCAGCTTATCGAAACTATCTCCATTCCGGATGAAAAAAGAAAATAAAGTACACTATTTTGAAAAATCGCACCACGATCGAAGCTTTCCAAGAAATAATTGCATCATTACACACACAAGTACGCACACACACAAAAGGCACGTCTGAATGCAAAGCATGTTACCTTTAAAATGATGAAATGGGTGATTTACAAAGCTTGTTGTTTTGTGGGGTTTTACGTCCCAAAACCAGTTCTGATTATGAGAGACGCCGTAGTGGAGGGCTCCAGAAATTTCGACCACCTGGGGTTCTTTAACGTGCACTGACATCGCACAGCACACGGGCCTCAACATTTCGCCTCCATCGAAATGCAGCCGCCGCGGCCGGGATTCGATCCCGCGACCCTCGGATCAGCAGCCGAGTACCTTAGCCACTAGACCACCGTGGCGGGGCTTTACAAAGCTTGTACTGCGAATTAAGATATTTATTAATGCGATACTGTTATACCAGACAATACAGACCGCTGCGATTCTGTCAAGTCTCGTACAGTGCAATGAAGGATAAGGCTTGTCCTTCGTTAATGACTTCAGTGCTTCTGCCACTTTCTTTACACATGCAGGAGACAGGTTTCACATTTCACTGAGCAGTGACTGCAGCCATGTGGGTTCTTGCCCTAGCCTCCTAATAGCGTCTTTTCTTCCATAAGGTACGGACGTTCAAGTAACTCCGATATGGAAGGCCGGTTCGCTGGTTCACGGCTCAGACATTTCTCAAGAACATGAAACCCAGCGTCCTGTATCATAGGCCGCATAGCAAACGTTGGGGCACTGTGCACATTCTGGTTGCCTTCTTGCGCTGCCTTCTTCCGTGCCGTTTCTCGGCTTCCTTTTCCAAGATGGCGACGCTTCCAGAAACTTGGCAATGCGCGCGATGTCCCGCGAGTCTCTCGATCAATGCCGCCGAGTTGCAGGAAGCGTCCACAGCACGTCGCCTTTGGACACACGGTAGCAGTTTCCGGCTGTTGATGGCAGAAGCACCGCGCATTGCTTCGAGATTCAGCCACTGACCGCAGACGCCTACAAGCGACGCGCCTCCGCACCTTCTGCCGAGACCACGGAGGAAATTTAGAGCAAGGCAAAAAGCGCATCTAGTGGTGGGCAGGGTTAACGGTGAATGGCCTGGTGATGAGTTTTCGTGGCGCGAGTCGTGGGACGTAGTGGCTCAGAGAACAGAACTGGTTGCTTGCAGGCGTCCTACGTGGCAGCTTCGCCGTGGAGACGGCTTGATGGGTATAGCGTCTTCGCTCGTCCTCTTGAATCCCTGGAGGGCGAGCATGGCATTGCTCCGGTTCGACATGAGCGCTTGTCTGGAGGTAATCGTTGAACGATCGGCTCGCAATCGGCAGGGACGATCACTGCTAGGCGAACGAATGCCTCGTTGCACGCTCACGCGCGCCGCCAGGAAACGACGATGGCAATGATGATTGGAACCGGTATCTGCAGAGAAGAGAATGAAAATTAGTAATGGAGGTTTTTCCAACTCAGGGCACCTTCTTGGATAAGGCCGTATTCTTGGGTTGCGCTAGTGTTTTCACGGACTAGCCAACGAACAATGGCGGTGATTCGATGTATGGGTTTTCAGAGACAGCACGAGACGCCTGTTGCGTTAAGTTGTCAAGATTGTCTGTTTCATCTTAACGATTTTGGAATTATACGTAAGTATAGGTAGAGGTCCCTGGGTCGCTTGGTCTCTATAGGTAGGCGCGTTGGTTGGTCGGTCGCTAAAAAGTAAAATCAGTCAGGTAGGCGGGGAAACGCTTCATACCAGAGAGAGAATATTTTATTGATGGATCCGGAGATGTTAGCCTGGTCAATGGCCTGGCTTGTTACTCCAGGTATTAGCGGTGATTATGACATTTACAATGATCACGTGTAACAGTACACGTACATACAGTCACACACACACTCTCATATATAAATATATACACTATAACGCCGTTTACAACGTTTCATTGAGGCAGGTTGCCCGTAGAAACGCTATCAACGCCTTAGTGCTGCGTTGTGCGCAGGCGCTGTCTTGCCACGGGCCTAGGAGATGCCGCAGCTCCAAGGTCGATCCGCGTTGCAAACGAAGCGCTGCCTTCAGAGTATTTCTCTCCGACTCGTAGCGCTGGCAGTTGCACAGGACGTGTTGAAGGTCCGCACGTGTGTTGCATATAGAGCACAATGCAGAATCAGATAAGTCGTATTTTGTGCTTGTAATGACTTGTGTATAGGCTACATTAAGTCTTAATCGGTGAAGGCACGCCTCGTCTCGCCTGGCCAATCCTGGTGGTACGTGGAAGTTGCAGGCTGGGTCAATAGCGTGTAATGGTCCGTACTGGTATCTTGAATCACACCAGAAGTACCGCTGCTGATTCCAGGCAAATGCTTCATACCAAAATTTCATTTTCATTGCCTCTTATTAGCGCTCTCACAATAAACGACATCGTCTTCTCTCGTGGAGCGTAGGTACGTGCTTCGAGACCGAGGGTGCATGCGTTGTCTATGTTGAATGCGAACCACTCGACTTTTCTGCAAGTTCCAAGATAACTTCGAGCCTACGTTCCATGTCGGATCGAAGAACACCCTCGGAAGCCTCCAGTGGTTTAAGAACAAAACCGAACCGGTCTATGAGGAAATCTCGTACGGTGAAGCTGCCTCGCAAAGGGTATTTCGCGCCAAGGCAATTATTTTGTTCTATCCATTGTCTGAGCTGGTACGTCCGATAACTCGAGTACCTGGCGTACTCTACAGAGGAACAATTCACCATAAATCCTGCCAAACACCGCAATCACTCTTTGCATTGCCCCAAGATTGCTCGATGTTCTCGGCTGAAAGTCCACGTCGTTCGTAGCCATCCGCAGGCAGTGGCTAAATTCGAAGTACACGACGTTTTGAAAATCCACGACCAGCCGCTATTTCCGTGGGAGGAAAGGCAACGTAGTATTATAGTGTTGTGGGCGGTTCCTACTACTGCCTGTGTTGACCGAGACATTGCACTCCGCGCGCGTTACGAAGCCTCTCGATGAGTCGTATAAGCTTTAGCAGTGGCTGCTTACGGTACGGTAAGTGCGGTAATGCTGTACCGTTGTGGTCGGCACGTAGAAAATCAATAATACTTTAAAACTGTTTACAAAAATAGTGACACTGTCGTACCCTCCCTTGAAAGCGCTCTTGAAAAAGCAGTCGACAGAGCTCTCCACTTTTTTCTGCAAGTGGAACACAACTACCGTTAGCACGGACGTGTTATCGTTTACCTAGCCCAGGCAGTCTAACAACCGGAGAAACGGTGCTGCCTACAGCTGGCCCAAGCAGCTGTCCTTTGCAGAATGACTAGTTCGCGAATTCCGCAGAGTAAATGGCTTCAATACATTCGGCTAATGAGAAAGCAGAGCGCCACCAGATACAGTCGACCAAAACAGTACCCTATATGCCCTTAAATAATAGTCGCATCATTGGTAGGTTCTGCCTGCTCTTCCGATGACGCTGTCGGGTTACTGTCGTCACTGTAGCGCTGACCCTCGATGGAAGGGCTGCAACATTGCGTGGGCAATACCGTACAAGCGTTACTCTCAGCCATGTCCACTGTTTATCCTTGCTTACGGGCAAGTTCACAAGCGCAAAACAAAATCGACGCTCTCAGCTGCCATTTTATATTTCAATGTGGATTTGGATTCAATCCTGATTGGACTGTGGATTTGTTTTGTTCTCAGACGAGCTTGTTTTGTTACGGCAACAAACATGTCTTTTTCTAGTTTTGATTCGTTTTCAGCCAATTCACTTTGCTTTTAATAGTAAAAACAGCATAATGTTTGTAAAGTGGTTATAAAGTAAAATTTTGTCATAATATGACCTCGTTTTTGGAAGTTTTATATTATTTCACGTCGCTGTAGTCTATGCACCTGTGGAAGTCAAACGGGCAGGTCATCAAAAAAGGAGGGAAAATTAAGCGCGCCAAGTGCTCCATGTTAGGTCGGAAACTCGACAGTGCTCATTATAATGAACTAGAAGGAGATTCTTATATTTCACTATAGTGCTCATAAATGAAGCCGGGGAGTGTTGCTAGCGTTGCGTAGAGCACGTTGTCTTTAACCCAGCGTACGCCAAAGAGCTAACAAATCTTCAAAACTAAACTTTACTGTTCTTAGCTTAGTATTCGTTAGCTTGGTGTTGCACAACCTGGGGCCGCTATTTCGTACCACGCAGTGCACCCTTGAGAGACGGATTGAAAAACAGAATTTTTCCGGTACATGTATAATAACCGCTGCCATGATACTCTGTACAAGGATGGGGAAGGGTACTTAAAGGTCCAAGAGGAAATGAAAAGGAAATAAATGTCCCGTCGCCTCCTCTTCGTCGGCGTCAGGGCAGGCAGCCACAGCTGGGCTTGTAGTAGCAACTCATAACTGCAACCGCACAAGCAGGGAGCAGTCAGCGCCTATTTGCAGCATAGCTATCTATGACACACCTATACTTGATTCCGCGTGGTCTCCACACAAAAACCCTAGTGCCCTCTATAACGCGGTGGCAGAACTAATATGCGCAAATAAACCCTGTGCCCTCTAAAAAAGTGTGCGTGTCCGTGCGTTAGTTAGCCTACGTCCGTCTTTGTCGTCTGTAAACGAAAACTCCAGATGTGATTCGACCCCGCAAGTTGTGATAGCGTTGACCGTCCATGTGCACATCGTACAGACACTGAATCATCGACATCGGTGTTTGTCGCTGAACTAATCTTTGTTAAAGTATTTCTCGGCTGTATTGGTTACGTCTGTGTGTTTATTAATGAGGTTCTTAACGACGAATGCAGCCGCTGCGGGCCATCTATTTTTGTTTGTTTGTTTGTTTACGACGAAGAAAAGTACACTTGTCGATGTTGTCTATAGGGACATCCCCTGTTCTTTATTGTTTCCAAAGATCTCCTCGTCAATTAAAGCGTCCATTTTCCCCTGAACTTCTTGTTTAGTACTGATAAGGTTAGACACAATTCTGTCTTCGGTTTATACCAGTGCTTCTTTCAAACGCCGCAGATCATTCTTCGCAGTCACTGTCACGCAGTAGTGTTCCACTGGGAAAGAGTGGGTAGAGTGCAAGAGAAGTGTGCGCACACTGCTTCCCGCGAGTGTGCGTTTGTAGGGGAAACACCACCCAGTTCTTGGTCAATGCCCACAGTGGGTGCGAGGCACAAATGTTGACATGAACAAGAGCAACAAAGGACGCCGCCATAATTTCAGGCTCGCTGTAAAACTGTCCGGGGTGCAGAAAGCTTCAAATATTCCTCCCCAAGAGCTCTGCTTGACATCCACATTCAAGTTGGAATGGCTCATTTAGAAACATTACTGCCAGCACAACAGCTCCATAGTGCTCCTTGCGCCTCGCTAGGGCCCAGCTGCTCACATCAAGCGCATTGCACCGATGCATTTAATTGCCCCGGTCTTTGTGTTGGTGCGATTCCACCAACTGTGCCAAAGTGAGGGACTCGTTCACTTCGCAAGATATTTATTACATCTAGGAAATCAAGAAAAGGTATCTCTATTGAACCGAGTAATCACGATCGCTAAAATGTTGAGTGCCACAGTTGGCATTATGTTCCGCATAGCCATGGCACTTGCGTTGGGTCTCCTAAAGCGCTGACATGTGCCAGTACTGTCCGTCGACCTGTTCCAGAAGGAATTTCGTCACACGCCAGGATGAGGTCCTCAAAAGGGCGTCACCTTGTCTCTTGAGGGCGGCTATGGGAAATTGCTTCGCAAGGCGGCCTGCATGACGAGGGCGAGTCCATCGTATGCGTCCAAACGGGGCACCCTCTTTGCGCCACGTTCGTCGTCTCCTTGTACTGCAGCTGATCGTCACAGGCGCTGGATACCACTGCATACCACCTCCTCCGAATGCAGTGCCCAGTGGAGGTGACACGCCACTGCTCACGCGCAGTGTCTGGACCTCTCGGATGACATACTGGCTGTAAAGTCGGCACGCATGCGCCATAGTAGAAGTAAGCGACGAGCCTGCTTCCCGCTCCTGACACTGGAAGCAGAACGAGTCCCAAGAGCTGGATACACGTCTTCTCTCGGACACAGCGCAGGGACGGTAGTGGCGTTGACGGTACCAGACGACGGTTTCGATGCCATTGCCTCACGGCCAAGCGTCGGGGCGCTCTGCAGAGTCTGGTTGGGCTGGTTGCCTTCTTGCGATGCGTTCTTCCGTGCCACTTCTCGCCTTCCTTGTGCAAGAAGGCGTCGCATCCAGAGAGCTTTGAATGCGCGCGACGCTTCGTACGTGTTCATACCGATGGCGCCGAGTTGCAGGAAGCCGGGAGACACGGTAGAAGTTGGCGGCCGTCGATGGCAGAAGCGTCGTGCATTGTTTCCAGATTCAGCCACTGTGCGCAGGTGCCTACAAGCGATGAGACTCCGCACCTCCTGCCAAGACCGTGGAGGAAACCTGGAGCGAGGCATAAAGCACTTGCGATGGCGGGCAGGGTTCGCGGTGAATGGCCTGGTGACGTGTTTTCGAGGAGCGAGTTGTGGGACATACCACTTCGCGGCACGGAACAGAGTGCCTTGCAGACATCCTACGTGGCAGGTTCGCCGTAACGATCGCATGAGATATCCAGCGCCTTCGCTAGTCCTCTTGAATCCCTCGAGGGCGGGAACGGAATTGTTGTGATTTCGCGTGAGCGTTCGGCTGGAGATGACCGTTGAACTTTAACACGAGCGGCTCGCAATCGGGACAGACGACGACTGCGAAGCGAAATGGAACGCCTCGTGGAACGCTCACGCGCGCCGCCAGGGAAAGACGATGTCGATGATGACGCATGAACAGGTATCTGCAGGAAAGAGAATGAAAATTAGCAATGTTTCAGGTGGGAGGACCCCGTCAGCGTCAATAGAAAGTTTGAGAATTGGGGGCCCAAGACGCTGGGTCCCCAAGCTGCGCTGCGTAGGTTGCTCTTGCGTTCGGCCACAAGTGCCAAAAAAAAAAAAAGTCTGCTTGAAAGGTGAAAACAAGAGAAACGCTTTAAACAAACAAAAAGAAAGAAAACGAAGCGTAGTCTAAGGAGGAGAAAAAAATAAAATATACTGAACGAAATCTTTGTACTATTACAGATTGCGTATTCTTCCCGCGCGTCTCTAGCATCTGAGCAGACGGATAGCCAATGGATTTGGATGACTGCGGCTCGTACGGCTCTTTCTTTTTTGGCTTTATAGTCGCGCACGAGGTGACGCAACACGCCTTGGATCAATACGAACTCAAGAGCCCAAGATTGGCTTGGGTTCTGCGCATGCGCCCTGGCGGGTCGCAAGCTTCTTGGGTCCCCAAGCTCCTTGGGGCCCCAATTCTCAAACTCCCTAATGCCTTTTGTTCTCTCTTTCCTAAATAGACTTGAACAGTTGAATGAAAATCAATTTCAATTTCAGGGCAATACCACGTGACATAGCGTTACGCGATGCTGGCGGAAACATGCCAAGAGATATTGTGTGACGCTATTTTGGGTAATCACGTCGTATGTTCCCCGGCGGCCAAAATCACGTCCCGCAATGTCACGTGATATGTTCCCGCCAAAATTTCCCATGTCTATCAAGTGTCGTGTTCCAGTAAGCTATCTGCCAGCATCACTGCGTTTTGGCCTTTCGAAACCTAGAGGAAGCCGCGTGCTTTTTATTTTCTTCATAGTTTTCCAAACGTAATAAATGTATATGCAGAGATCGAAACCAACGTATTAAACATATGTCGGCTCTGGTTGGGGGTGGCATTTACAAAGGCACATTAATTCGTGTCGGATCGGGCGGGCTGGCACACCTACCTGCGATTTCTGCGGAACTGATGAAACTATTGAACACGCGCTGTGTGTTTGCAGTACTTACGACACCCCGTGCTATACGAACCTCGAATGGTACTCGACAAGCTGGACTGGAGGCCGTTTTCAGCAGCCAAAGTTTTTGAACCCTGGCCATATGCTTCGACGGCTCAGAAGGCGACGAAGGCGACGAAGGCGTTACTGACGTACCTGAAGTCGAGACTGCACCTAGACAATGTGCTTGTGCAAGTGTGCGCATGATCGGGCTCTTATCTCTCTGTCTCCCTCTAAATTTTTTTCATTCTATTTCCCCTTTTTGTCCCTTTCCCCAGCCCAGGGTGGCAAACCGGACGCTCGTTTGGTTAAACCTCCTTGTCTTTCCTTTCTCTCTCTCTCTCCCTCCTCGTAATTATCTCAGTCTGAGTTGTGGCAATGGGTGGGGGGCAACGGTGCGTGTAGTTGGTCGAGAACAGCGGGGCCGGTTTTTCCGTTCTCTGTAACCCGAGATAGAAGACGGATGTCATGCATCACCAATCACCTGACGCTCTATGGCCAAGCTTGGACCTTATGCCGTAACACAACCTATATCATCAAGAATCACCAAGCGGGTCTAAACTATACTCGGAAGACATCCACTACACGGGGAATGCCTCCTATCATATCCTTATTTTGACATGGAAAACCTGCTCATTATTAATTATTACTTTTAGTTGCACCGGTTTCGCTACGGCACGGTGCATCGTAGCATCTCACAAATGAATGGACCAACTTACGTTCACAATTGCTTTATTGATCATGCTGGCTGCAGACAACTATGAAAAATGCACACACTTACAGAAGAGACACTGAATTAAATGAGCAGCAAGAACAAGTGAATTGCACACAATATGACATGAGATGCACAAGATGACACAAGGTGACACAAGGTGACATCCAATTGCACAAGATGACATACATCGTTCACACTTACAAGATGTGCACAAGGTGCCTGTAAGTTGTGAACAATGTATGCGCAATAAGCTTGGTGGTATTGAGGGCAATGTGGGTTTATGGGAGGTGTAAAGTTCGTGTAGATTGTGGACGTTTCAGTGAAGAGGGACATTGAACACTCCTCTTTCATGACGGCGCTTCACACAAACCGGTCCAAATATCGACCACCTATCAACAACACATGATTGCACGTTTCCCGAAGGTATACTGAGGATCTAACGACACCTGAGGTGCCGAATCTTTATCAGCCAGAGGCCCACAGTGCCAAGCAGTACACACCTATCGGCACCGCATACAGTGCGTGTATAGGCTGCACCAGTGTGGAAAGAACTGCTCAGCACGCGGGTCTCCGAGGTCACGAACACACAGGTACACTTTTAGCCGAACACATTATGCGCATCAAGTACGCGATATGTATACGACAGACATTCACAAGTGGTAAATATTGTATATATACACAGTTTTCGAGTGTACAGTGGGCCATGTATAGCTTGAAATACATCATGTGGTATTGCAGCTTTATTGGTCCATGCACTCGGTGTTCGACACAATGTGTACACGTACACGCTCGTGTCAAGGACCACCCCGCGCAGCAATGCACGCGTGCTGTTGCTCACTGTAAACACGGTAACGTTTGGTGCAACCTATAAGTGGAGGTAACTCACGTATACACGGCTTTTAAAAGCCGCACATTCGTGCGCTGCTCGTTTATGCGGTCATATATTGGCAATATCGTGCCTTCTTTATAGCAACCGTCGTATATCCTTTGTACCTGTCACCGCGCACAAAAGAAACGAGGCAGCTGGGGATACTATGCTAAGCTGAAGATGACGTAACGTGGTGGGTAACTTATAACAGCTATTAATTTACATTTTATGCATACACAACGTTAAAGCAACGGGATAGTTGTGCGTCGTTCATTCGTGAGGGGTTATATTGCTATACCATCATGCCATCTTCCATGCCACTGCACCGTCAAAAAACTTGCAAACTGCAGCCTGTGGACCACCGAAATGCGGCAGTTGCGGGTAGTACGTCACGCTGATACAGTATGACACTGAAGCTATATACTGGCCTACGATGAAGCTAATGCGCTACGCTGAAGATATGCAGTACTGAGGATATTAGGCTGACAGTAACATAATTGTTGATCTGTTTAGAGTGCCGCTTGCTAAATTTTAGGAGCTAGCTTCTTGGTAATAGAATAAAACTTCTTTTCTCTCAGTCTTCGCAGCGCATGAACCCAGCAATTGAGGCTTAAATGAAACAGTAACTGTTGCATCTGGAACTGAGCACACTTGGTATAATTCCTAGACAGGCGGACTGAAGAAAGCGATTTTTTTTTTAATTGTATGTGACTAAAAAAAAATTTGCTACGCTTAAAAGAACATGCTTTGCACTTGTGACGATACTGTCGTCAACTTCTCCATTTCACGCTCAACATCTTCAGAGAAATTGGAGATCAAAATTCCCCTTTCTTTTTTTCCCGGGGGGAGGAGGGGGTTGCACCGAAAGTAATCTCATGACGTCACAATATTTATTCACACCCCCACCCCCTCCCTCTATATCTACGACTCCAGCTTACTAACGCGAGAACCTCAGACTTTGTCTCAGGGCAGCGTCACCTCGTGCATGTTCTTTCTGACCATCTTATAGTTTACTAAACGTCTTCTCACAGGGTAGGCACTTCTTTTATGACGAAAAGGTATGGTTCACTAATCCGTGAAAAATACTTAATTTCATCGGTTCTTTAGAGTGACCGAATTTCAATAACCGTATTTTGCAAAGCAAATACCATGCGTATTTTTAATACCACGTTTTTACGACTCGAAATCATGGACTGCAATGTCGCAACAACGGCACGCAGTCGGAAGTTCCATGGAGCGTTTAGCATTGACTTGGCCTAGATGAAAACACTGATGTAAGAGAAGAGGAGAACCGGGAGTTAGCTGCAATGAACAGAGTAGTTTGTTATTAAATAACATTAAGTCACAGGATAATGGCTTTGCAGTTTGCTAACTCAATCAATTTGCATTTAAGGCCAACATTTACTGTAGTGTGCTACACCGGTATTCCGCTGCGTGGCCGTAGGTGGCAATGTTCACACTTCTGCGCATGCGTAGGAGGACGCGTCGTGTCAGTATACGTGCGCGGCTGTAAACCTGCAAACATAGTGTTAAAGGGTTCGTGAAGCGTTTTCTGAACATTTTGTAATAAGTGCGTATTCGGGATCCTGACCCTCCCATCAACAATATGTGTTGCTCCGTTGCCCCGTGCGCGTCGATTTAGAGCGATAAAAAACGCGGTTTCGGTTTCACTGCGCCCGTTCCCCTCAACTCTGCAGATGACGTCATGTTAGTAGCCGCCATACCTCCGAGATTGGCGCGCCCTCGGAGGCCACGGGAAAACAAACCGTGCTGCAGCTTTGCTTCCGAATGGCGGCGCCGCACGACTTCTAAGCATTTTATTTCTTTCTAGCTTTCAATTAAATCAATCACCGAATAGTACCATGCCGTCACCGAGAAGTGCCATGCCGGCCGGTAGTGTCACATAGTCGTTTCGGGAGCGCAAGACCGCTGTGGTTTCAAACGAGCGTTATTAAATGTGCACTGAATATTTCGCCGATATATTTCGGAATCGGCTTGTCGAATGCGTATTGAAGCAGTGAAAATTACAACTGCCCTATTGAAAATACGCTGGTCGCCCATCACCATAATCCACCATAACCACCATTGGCATGGTAGTTTTTGTGGCGGACATGGTGGTTACATGGTGCATGACATTTTGTGCTTCATTAAATGCACACCTCATTGGCTGAACGCGCCCCATCCTCTTTTACACCTGCGCCCAGTTACATCGCAGTTATGGCGACGCACCAAATCACAACAGCAAACGCACACTGAAGGTACCTTCTCTTAATCAGAGAAGGCGCCTAACCTCTACATTACTCTCGCTTTTCTGTGATTTTTTTTGTCCACACAATAGTAAACAACTGTACGGAGGTGCATGAGAGGCCTGGAGGGACTCAGCCAAATAAATGTGCATTCAGCGAGGCACATAATGTCAATCACCATGTAACCATCATGTCCACCATAAAAACCACCATTGAGTTGGTGGTTATGGTGGATTATGGTGATGGGTGCCAGGCGGATTTTCAATAGGGTGGGCATCTCCAAATTTCTTTCACGACCCCTTTAAGCTACAAGAAAAAATCTTCAGAAAAACTGACGCACTCGGATGCAAAACGGAGCGGATAGGTTAATAGCAAGTAACTGAGCAAAGGTCAACCTTGCAGCGTTTGATTAATACAGAAATGCGCAAAAATGTGAGATCCTGCCACACCACTAAACGTTACCGTGTTCAGAGAGCACCAATCAGGTCGTGCATTTGTGCACTGTGCACCTCGCGAGTCTCTGAGTAGAGTGTTCGTGTATAGAGCATTGCACTACACGATCACTGTCCTCATCGCAAGCGCGCAACATTTAAAAAAATAACGCCACAGCACAGTTACAAAAAGGACTAGAAGGAGCCCGCAGGGCACTGATTTTCTTAAAGGGTCCCTGAAACGTTTCTTTTTGACGTTGCGTCACTGATTAGGCAACACAATTGTGAAATCGTTCACGCCATAAATAAAGCGAAGCACGATGCGCTAAGGCAGCTATGAGCTTATTTCTGTCGCCTTCCTCCTTACCACTGCTGTTCCTCCTCAACTCGATCAGCTGCGGAGTGCGCGCTAGCGACGACTGCCCCTCCCTCGTCAACCGCCCTGCGGAGCCCTCCGCAGCGACATAGCGCCCCGATATCTTTACTGACGTCCCCGGCCTCGGCAGTGCTAGCCTCTGTAATAGAGCGCAGGCGGCTCGTGTGCACGCCGCCAGATGCGGCGACGATACCGTTGGCTGAAACGAAGGCACTCTTTAGGGGGCCAGTAAGCAGCCTCCCATTCCATCGTTCCATAGGCGGGGGCGTTTGAAAACGCATTTCGACGAGCCGTTGCGATCTTTTGCGATGCGCGTGTTCAAAGCCTTATTGTAAATTTTACGCAGAGCGCTGAATCTGTCCTCTAATCATCCTAATGACCCGCTCAACCGGATCACCATGTTTTCACAAAATCGTCAAAACCGTTTCAGGGTCCCTTTAAATATAGTTCAATAAATTAGGGCTCTTATGAACACCGCCGGAGCTTCACGGACATCGCTGCATTCTGCTGGTGGCATGAAACCAGCCACCAGATACCACGAAAAAGATACCCGGTACTACAATATGGCTAAATGAGCGCTAAAGAGCAAAACGGTTTTTCTCGCGTTGCTTGATTACCCTCTCACAATACCAACAGCTCCATTCTTGCCATGACAAAACACACATAAAAAACTCCACTGGTAGCGACGCCACCTTCGCGTTCCCGCACCAACGTTCTGTGACGTCATGGATTTTGAAAGCACCTGCTATGGCGCAAAAAAATTATTTTACGGCTACAAATGTATGACGTCGTGTTCTGTGGGGCCCAGAGACTTAACGTAGCAAGTTTCATCAAATTTCAGTGAGGCAGCGTGGCCAAAATACGAAAGGAAATGCTTTGAAATCACATGACCGTCATGACGTCACGCCACGTTAGGGGACCCAGGTTAGGGCGCGAAATTAAAAAAAAATGAAACTTTAACGCTTCTTCTCTCTTCAAGCACCGAACCTGCTGTGGCGAAATCAACGACAATACGGTTATGAATGAATAATACATCGACCGATTCATTGCTTCTGTTTCGTGTTCCCTTTAACATGCGCAACATGTGCCACTCGCGGTTATTTAAGGATGCTCCCTGGAGGACACATATCGGCTGCATTTGTGCCTCCGCTATGGGCTTCATCATGCTGCCGCAACAGTATACACAAGGACCGAAGGACGGCGGGGCCAAGTCAGGAACAACTGCACCGTGACAATAAGTCGAGTATCTGGTGTCATTGCTGGATATACACTCTGAGATCAAGTGGCTCAGCAGAGGTGTGTCATCTTGTCACCTGACCCTGCCTGTCCGACTTGACGATGCCCAGGGACTCCGGAACGCCGCCCTAAGATTCTATACCAGAAGGCGGTGGTCACTGCTATAAAACCCGGCCCATTCGTGCCCTACGGAATCGTGTTAAAGATGTTTACAGAGCGACGTAAGACAAGGACGAAAGGCGAAGGGAAATGACAACAGGAAACTGTTGTCATTTCCCTTCGCCTTTCGTCCTTGGACAGCTGCGTAGGACACCTGCGTAGTCATGCGGCCTGCTATTTTCTTTTTTTGGTGGGCTTGTATATTTTTCTCGTTTTTTTTACATTTTTCCTTTTTATTATTTTTTTTTGGGGGGGGTGGGGTGGCACTGGACGGGGGTGTCCCTACGATGAACGTCCTAAAGATCGCGTCATTATGCACAAAACACAAAAGGTGCGCCCATTTAGAAGTTTGTTGCAAGGACACCTTCGTTTTTATGCCGCCCCCCTTTTTATCGCTCATAAAAGATTTATTTTTTACTTTTTTTCTTGTTTTTTTTTATCAGGAGGGGGTGGGGAGGTCTCTGCTATACAAGCCGGCCCTTTCGTGGCCTACGGAATCATGTTAAAGATGTTTACCGCGCAACATAAGACAAAGATGAAAGGCGAAGGGAAATATGTGACAGCAGGGCACGGTGTTGTCGTTTCCCTTCGCCTTTCGTCCTTGTCTTACGTTGCGCCAAATCAACTGGAACAACCTGCCATTCTTTGCTGTTTGGCGGTGCGTTCTGCTACGATGATCGACAGCGCGACATGTACACTGCCGCAGAGCCCGTGTTGACATTTCGCGCATGCGCAAGTACTGTGTGTCCACTACGTAACCCCCCCCCCCCCCCGCCCGCCCCGCACACCCGCGTCAAACGCGTCTTGCGGCTGTTCTACGAACATCTCTCGAAAGTTGGCGACGTTACCCCCCCCCCCCCCCCCGCCCCCGATAATGCCTACTCGTACAAAATGCAGGCATGTGAACAGAGCAAGTCATTGGAAATGCGAGCAACTAGTTAAAAAAAAGACAAAAAACAAAAGCGAAGACGTCGCGTCGGAACCCGCAATACCTGTAGACTCGGGAGCGTCCTGTAGCGGCGAGCTCCATTCTTCCTGACGCAGTGTTCTTACGCTTTGGCAGCTCCCGCAACTCGTAGATGTCCAAGTTCCGACTGTTCGAACGTGAGTCGGCGCGTTTCGCAGTATACGCTAATCACGAAGATTCGACGTGTCGAGTCGACCGTGTGAACTTCCACTAAACGGCCTTCTACTAAGCATCCGTCGTCCGTCCCTGGGCAGGGATTATGATGCAGACGATAACGGTATATCTCTGTTATCGTCCGGTAACGGGCAGTCGGTGGGCTGACTGCTGATCTTAATTTTTTGCACGGTCTTGCTGGTGAGTACCAGTAAGAACGAGGACCTGCTCTCTCAACAGGTTCACCTCGCTTCGCAATGTTTCGGTCTCGATCCTGAGCTCCTTGTTCTTCTGCTCGATGTCGGCCAGCAGGATGTCCTTATTTTTTTCCCTCAATCGGCGCTTGACCCTGGACTTTCTCGCGGCCTCGTTGTTTTTGCGCCGCCGTTCCTGATACACGCTGTCCTTTTCGTCGTTGGGCGACCGGGCATGTCGGGGTCCGTTACGTATGGGACCGGCGGCGGAGGCAGCGCCGACGTCAGGAGGCGAGTCGCCGCCATCGTTCCTCGCACCGATCTTCGGATCTTCCGTGTCCGGGCCGTGGGTGCCGGCTTCGCCATTGTTGGTGGTGGTCGGCGCCGAGGAGTTCCTGGGGTTTTGATACGCGCAGTCACCGTCGACTTCGCCGTTCGAGCGATTCTTGCCGCTGTCTTTGCGTGCCGGAGGCGAAGAGGACTTTGTGTGGTGCTCCGAGTCGGCTGTGGCTGCACCTTTTTGCGAAATCTGGTTTCGGTCCTGTTTGCGACCGTTGCGCGAGGAATTGGGAATACCTTCCCGCACCTCTCCGTTCTGGTAGGCCTTGAGAGGGTGCACATGTTTTCCAGCGGTCTTCGTTGGCCCATAGGAGGGCGGAGTGGATCGAAGGGCAGCCGGCTCCAAACCTGGGAATGCCGGCTGCTGCGAAAGCGGCGGTCTCACGAGCGCGGGAGGCGCTGCCGCCGAGTCGTAGAGCCTGTCCGTCTGGGGCGACCGGGCTGTCATGAGCGGCGTGTTCGGCACCCTCGCTACGAAGTTTGTCCCTGCACCAGAGAGTCCGTTCGTGTAGTTCAGTGCCTGCAGCGGTGTCGATGGCTGTAGCAGGGACGCGGCCTCCGTAGCCATCCAGGAAGGGCCCGGTGTGCGCCGCAAGTCGTTGTTGTACTGTGGGATGCACGGTGCCGGGATGGCACAACGCATGCGAGAGCTGCTGTTACCGAATTCGCCGACGTTCGCAGATGAAGAGGCTGGTGAGTGCGTCCGTCTCTTGCGCGAGAAGTCGAGCGGTTCTGTCTGTACCGCATCTTGGTGTAGCTGGCCGTTTTCGTTAAGCCTTGCTCTCTGATCAGACGTGCCCGGCGACAAGCTGTCGTTGCAAGGTCTGTCGCTAGTGGCGGGACCTGCTGGGTGTTGATGGTGCTTCTGCTCCTCCTCGTGGCTACCGTCCGTGACAGACGCGCCGACCCCTTGGAGGCAGTACTGCGTCAAGAAAAACAAAAATACCAGATAATTATTTGGACTATTCTCACCGTATATCTGTGTTTCGTACTCTGAAGCAACGCGTCTTTAACTCAATATATGTACTTTGCAGTTGCCAGCATATATACCAGAGGCAGCACAAAACCATCAGAGGTGAAAAAGAAAAGCTTCAAGCATTCCTTCCACAAAATGATGACTTTTTTTTGTGACCCGTAGTAATCCCGCACGTACGTAGTTCTCTCAAGTTTTCGTAAATGTGTTAGTGGTGGAAGTACGGTGTCAGTAAAGCAGTTTGAAATTTCAGCCATGTAATTTTGTAACTGCGTAGTCAATTACAGGAAGAATGTAACTGAAATACAAGCGTTACAAAATTGCTGTGCTGTGTAATCGAATAGAAGTAACCCATTACTTGTTGCGCGTTACATACAAGGCTGATTACTAACAATGTGCATTATTTTTGCAACAGAAGGTCGTAGTACTAATTCGAAAGAATACTGCCGCATTTGAGTCTTACACGGATGTATATAACATCGGAAATATTGAAGTACGTGAAGCGAATAGACAGACTTCCTGCACTAAAGCCGCCTGTAAAAGGGATTTCACTGCAATATAAGATCTCTCTTTCTCAAACACGCGCAGGTGCTAGATTTCGAGGTAGTTGTGGAGCTTACATTCATTCACTATGAACCAGTGCTGGGCAGTATCGCGATACAAGAGTATTAGAAGAGTAGAGCTTAGTAGGTGATAACACCTACAGTGACATTAGCTTTTTGTATTTGGTTACTCCACGCATCGTCAGGTGTCGCTACTAGCGCTCTCGATAGCGTATACACTTTGCCGGTTCACTTCGCCTTGCACTCAACAAACTGGACGACCAACCACTGTCGGAAGAAGACATCCTACGCCATCGACTAGACATCACGTCGCAGAAGAAGGCCATGCAAGCGCTACTGCGCTTCTTGACATCTATCGGCCTTCGTGAACGTCTATAAGTGGAATGTTCTTTGTGTGTGTGTATGTGTGTGCGCGTGTTTTATTTGTTGTGCTTGTCTGGAATCTTGTACCCTCTCTCGCTGTCATCTTTCTAACCCCCTCCCCTTCTCCCCAGTGCAGGGTAGCAAACCGGAGTCTAATATCTGGTTAACCTCCCTGCCTTTCTCCTCTTTTCTCTCTCTCTCTTGCCGGTTCACTGGTATCCTCAACAAACGCAAAGAAAGGGTCTACGGACAAACAGAACTTCTAAATTAAAGATGAATGTTTGTTATCACCTAGTAATTGATTATCACTTTAATGTAGACTACGCAAATGCAAACAAACACGATGCAGCGTATTAAATGCCCAGAGAGGTGGTCTTTTCAGAATGGGGAAACGACGCTCTAGCACTTGCAGTCTTGGCCGGAGCACGGCTCAGCACCATGCATGGGTACCGGGATTTGCCAACATCCCCCCCCCCCTCCCCCAGCACTTACGTACGCTGCCTCATGCGTGCG
The DNA here is from genome assembly GCA_013339685.2 of Hyalomma asiaticum. Taxonomy (NCBI): domain Eukaryota; kingdom Metazoa; phylum Arthropoda; class Arachnida; order Ixodida; family Ixodidae; genus Hyalomma; species Hyalomma asiaticum. The sequence goes on along the minus strand of CM023487.1, from coordinate 32,428,314 downwards.
TTCGCAAGCACTTACTACAATTCAGCCATTAGATATAGCCTGCAGGTTGAATGAAACCAGTGCTGATGCTACTACAGCCGATAGGCCGCGTGGGACAACAATGGTGCACCAAGATGGCGGCCCCAATTTCAATGCTTGACTTGGCGCACACATGTCAAAACGTCAAAATATTGGGAGAAGGGAGAACAAATTTTCTCGGCGCACCGGCGACCCTTGACCATCGGACAGCCAGCAAGGGGTTTACAGAAACGACTCTTACGGTTTTAAAATAAACTATTTCACGATGATAGATACATTATCATTTGACAATGCCAATTAAGCGCCACTCTTGCGTGGAGAAGACGCCCGGTGGCGATCCCACTCCGAGGCTGCCGATCTTGCACTCGCGATGTCATATATTCTAAGGCGCCTGCTAAAGCCTGCTTAATTATTCATGTGTGCACGTGATACACATTTCATCCTAAGATGGTCTGCTCCAGAAATTTCACTTTGAAGCAGTCAGGCGAGAGCACGAAATAACAAGAAATAGAGACCGCCATGAGCCTTCAAGTTTGCGCGCCAAGTTAAAAAAATGATGAGACATTCACCTTCGTCTTCTCTTCAGACATTGAGCTTGAAATTGTGGAATTGAAGACCATAGCACACATGCCAACCTAGCGACCTCGGAGAGAGATCAGCAAAGCAAGATGGGTGGGAGGCATTTCTTGCCTGTCGCGGCTGCTGCAACGCCATACACGGCCGTGCGCGTACTTATAGCATGTACCTGTCAGCATTTACATGCGAGCACAAGCGAAATGCTACAGTACCCCGTAAGGCATGGCAAAACGATTATGTAGGTGTTATCTGGCAAGCCCCACTTCCTCCATGTGACACGCTTCTCCGCATAGCACCCTCGCATTACGGCAAAGATATCTTGCGTGTGCTGCAGCGAGACTCTGTAGAGCCTTTTCATAAACTGTAAAGCTAGCTTCCCTGCTATGCAGCTTGCCCTACTAATGGCGGCAGTGGCAATCCGGCAAAGAGCGTGTGCAAGCGCAATTTGCATGCGATAGGGCATGTAAAATGTCAACGCACACCTTCCAATACAAACATTCCCCAAGAAACGGGTGGCCGCATGTGCAACTTGAATTTTGACAGCATTTAAATAGACAGCTGCCGCCATTAGTAGGGCAAATGTGCAGTGCAGAGAAGTGCACTTGAGAATTATGAAAAGAGACGAGATAAAGCCTAGGTGTTATGTGGCATGCCCCCTTCCCCAATGTGACAAGCTTCTCCGCATAACACCGTCGCATGACAGCGAAGATATCCTGCGTGCGCTGCAGCGAGACGCTATTGACGAGATGAAGGTAACCCGCCGAACTGTAAAAAACAAGCCGCACAACAAGCCCTCCCTTTACATCGATGTGTAGAGGTGGGGGTGCCGGAACAAATACTGTGGTTTCTCATGGAAATACACTTTTGAGTTGTTGTTCTTTTTCCTCTTTCCGGCGTGCTTAGCTCACGAACATTACTCGTTGTGAGAATGCGAGGTCAAAAGCTAGGTGCTTAATAGAACGTGTCTGAGAAACATTCGACGAGTCAGCGTGGCCAGAATACAACAACAGAAAAAAGAATGTTAAGCTGGGATTAGCGGCAATGTGTGCTTTTTGCAAATGTCGCCAAACTGTAAAATTAGAAGACCTTTTCTATATCCGCTCCGCTTGAGTTCCCAGCCCAGTGGTTATGGCACTTGGCTGCTGATCCGAAGGTCGCGGGATCGAATCAACCCCAAGGCGACTGCACTTCCGTGGAGACGGAAGTGTTCAGGCTCGTGCACTGTGCGATGCGAGTGCAGGCTAAAGCACCTCAGGGGGTCGAAATTTCCGGTGCCCTCCACGAACTACGGCGTCTCTCATAATCATACCGCGGTTTTGAGACTTGGAACCGCACAAATCAACCAATAAGTTGTCTTCCCAAACGGCAACTCATCAATTTAAGAGTGTCTACAGGAGCGATGTTTTGCAACTGATACTAATGACGAGCTGGGACCAGTTTTATGCATAAAATTCGAACGGTGGACCTTTGCAACGGAACATCGGGAAGTTGTTCCCCGTTTGTGTGCTGAGACCACGGCTTGCACTGAAGAGGCGACGATGCAGCCACGGGCGTGCTATCGACCTCACTCTCGGATAATCTCTCTCTCTCTCTACGAGGCTGCTCCCATTGGCAACGGGCCGCGACGAATCAAGGGACGCGACGCAAGGACCCCCGCCGCCAATTGCGTCAATCCGCTTATCTTACAGGGTTACGTTGTGCCTGCGGGGAAGACACTCTTCAACGGTTCGTTTGGAACATACGGGGGGAGGGGAATAAGTACGAGAAGGCTGTTACGTAACACTCCCGTCGCTCGCGGTCGCGGGTGTTTGCGCAAGATGCGCGGTCCTGATTGGTAGCTGCGAAAACCACTCGCAATGGCGCAACCCGCCCAGCGCGCTCCTGCCGCACTGTGGACGCTTCCAATCTTTGGGTCGTGCTGAGAAGCGGTAGGCGTGTTGCGTGTGCGCCGTGATAGGCGTGCGGCGCGTTGAGGAGGGATCCGATACGAAGAACAAGACACACACGTGCAGGCGCTGTGCAGAACGACAACGAACCAAAGGGCTATGTGGCCTTGGTTCTGCTGCTGAGTGTGTTTCTTTTACAGTGAACCTGGCGGGTCGCGTCCGCTAGACAATTCGACGCATAGAACAACGATTTTACGCGGGTGGCCGATCCCGAGGGCAGTGCAGGGCGTGGAGCAGTGACTCATATAACGCAATATAAAATACGAATTACGTGAAACGACTGGGAATCGAAACGAATCAAAGGCGCGTTATGTGGGCTGAAGATGACTATAGATGCTATACTCAAATATGAATTCAGCGAATGAAGTGTTAATAAGTCTGATCGATTGATGAACGTTCGCATCATCGCGAGTTCTGCGTATACGATGTAGGTCGAAACTTTGCCACGAAAACAACGAAAGAAAATCGATTGTGAAAAACGCTTCTTTGCCTCATATTATACTATTGTAGCGAAACGTCGGGGCCGTGAATGTTAGACGCATCGGAAGGTCAGGAAGACGAAGAGGCGTGGGAGCCACTCCGCGCAGGCAAGCGATGAAGAGTCGACACAGGGAATTGGGAGAGCACTCATTGGGGGGTTTATTTAGCTAAGACATCTTGAAGTTGGAGAACACACAGGGCAAAAATTATACAACATAGAAAATGGTATCATGCCCCGTCTGCCTGCCGGACTGCTCCCCGGTGGTGCCGAGCGTCATGGTCCCCGAGTCCGCTCTCTAAAAAAGGCCAGTGTCGCCGCTTAAATAGCACTTTTTCAGCATCCACGGCGACGCGGACGGCTCTAACCACCACTGTTGCCCACCAATAGGAAAACGGCTTATACGGAACACTCAGGCAGGTCGAAGGTAACGATTCTCCACGAGCTTTTACGATCGCGTGCATCCGGCCTCGCCACAAAACTAATACAAACAACGCTTTCCAGAAACTGGCCGCGGCGCGCACACATGCCCCGTCTCCCGGAAGGCTCCCTGCGGTGCGCGGGCTCGTTTACCCGAGCACCCCTTCTCAGGCACGTAGCCAGGATTTTTTTTCGGAGGGGGCCCAAGGCCCAATTCCTCGCAAAAAGCATCATCATCATTTAGTGACACTTAAAGGCCCTTTTCACGGTGTTACATAAGGGGGAGGGGGATCAAAAGCATCAATTACATCAGTGTGACTATTATACAGTTTTAAGAAAGACTTGCCGGTGAATATAGAAGGCGCTTAATTATTCGACCAAAATGAGAACAGAGTGGAATGCAGCACAAAAAGAGGCTATAGTTAATCCGAGATGGAAAGCACGTTCTTGACACTGCTGTAAAGCTAGTGCGTGTGCACCAGAAAGAATACATTCCAAACAAGTGATCTCGACAAAGAAGGGCCATACAGAGTCAGTGACAGAAAGAGGAGTGACAAAAAAAAAAAAAAGAAAAGGAATGCAAAGGAATCAGGCGCCCACTTACGGACGTACGGCCAATAAAAAAGTAATTGTCGGACGCTTTTCTTACCCAACTTCTCACACTCTGTCTCAACAGCAGGCGTGCAGGAAGAATGTGAGCCACTTTGACACTAGTTTTTAAACGATGAACAGACATATTCGGGAAAAGAATGTTATTGAATCACAAAGAATGAAAACACGGATCCTTTCACGACACAAAAGAAGCAGAACGCCAACATTCGTTCTAGGAAGCAATATTAAAGAATGGCAGTGCGAGTGGTTTTAAAATTAGTAAAAGTCAATGCAAAAGAAGAAAGAACACTAGCAAGCAGCTTGGCCGAAAAGAGTGGTTCATGCTGCAATTTTCATGCGTCGCGGTTTCTCCATAAACACGGTGATAACTTCGTCGACATTGTCTTGCATCCGGTGAATTAATGGACTTAAGAACCAGGCCATTAAGCCTCTCTTCAACTATTCGGTTCCTCAAATATGTTTGTGCTCTTTTCAGTGTCGAGAAGCTGCGTTCTGCAGCAGCTGTACTCACTGGGAGAGTTGCCAATATCTTGAAGAGTGTGCGAACGTTTGCGAAGAGGGCTTTGTCGCATTCTAGTGAAGCGTCCGTCGGAAAGCGGAGAAGTTCCTCCTCTTGCATGGCTTGTCAGTTTTCCAGATTTCCCATCCACCTTTCAGCGTAAGGATATGCGCTGTTGTCATACCTCTGAGGTTAAAATCGAAGGTCGGCTGCACAAATTCAAATTTGCACTTGCAGGCGTGCTTTGGCAACACAAATAGCAAACTTCGCAGTGTTTTCCGATAGTTTGCAAAGCGACGTTTGAGAGAAGTTTTCAAATCATCTATCTGTGGAATGAACGTGGCTTGCCTATAGTCCCCTTTCGCAGAACTACAAGCACCCTGTTTACCTTGTTTGTTTACCCTGTTTACTCTTACCGACACGCGGGCGCCTGCCCCACGACACAGGGAGCGGAAAAATGGTGGTGAGGTTCGCAGAGCTGCCAGGAAGGTTGAACGGGTCAATGGGTCGTCAAAGCCGTCAATTTTCATAGAAAAGTCGTCTTTATCAAGCTTTCGGTTAGCTTCCGCCGTCCGGTCGAGGAAAAACTCTGCGTCTGCGGCAAAGCAGAACCGTACGCATGCGTGTTCCCACGCCGCGCAGCTATCAGACAAACAAAGCACCGGAATGCTCCCTAAGTTGCCGGCACTACTCGACTGTACAAATGACGCCCGCAATGTACCGCCTGCTAGCTACCGCCTGCTATCGTTGCTATCGCCTGCTATCGCCTGCTACGCCTGCTATCGTTACGAAAAAGACATTTCTGCAGCGAATCCCCCGGTGGAGTCAATGCTACCCTTTTCTGTATGTCCTATCATTCTTCGCACTGTTCCTTGAAGAAATCCAACTACCGAGCGCCCCGACCGTACATGAGAATCCTCGTTTTGCGCAATATAGCCATGGTCGCCTTTTGCTCCAGAAAACCCGGCACAACCAACCAACCACCTCTGATGCGACGAAGAAAAGTCGCACGAAGTACGGGCAGATAACATCGCTTTTTTTTCTGGTTTCGAAGCTGCATGGCAACATTTTGTTCTCTCTGGTAATTTCTTTTCCAACAAGCTTGTCTTACATATATGAAAATGTCCTGCGTAGCACAGTTTTCTGTCTCTTTACGCAATCACAAAGCAGTAACTGTTTCCGACAGTTGGTTTCAGTTGGTATGACCATTGTGTCAGGAAGATTGATACGGTGGTCGCTATCTTAGGAATGTTCGGCTATCGGGTTGCGATCTCTTGCACAATTGCAGAGGTAATTCCTGTGCTGTCGAAATGTTTCTTTCAGGTTTTTCGTTTCGCCGATATAGCTCGCATCGCATATTTGTATACAGTGCATTCGGCCCTCTGCCTCCGGACGGTCTTTGCCAATATGTAGAGAACATGTGTTCGTAGGCTTGTGAGTCACTCAGATGCCTTCTTTTCTGAGAATACGAGTGATGGTTTCGCTAACGCCTCGGACATATGGGAGAGTGTGGTGTTTCTGTTGTGGTGTTGATTCAGGAGCCGGACACTGAATCTCTCAGCAAGCGCTGCCGTGTTTTTGGAATTAAAGTCTTTCGGAATAAAGGTTCTTGGGTAGCTGTTCTTGGCGAGTTCCCTGACTATCGTTTGTTTTTCATTTGCTTAGATGCGCACGGCGCTACTTGTACTGCCTCTATACCCCTGCGCTATGGCTGACCGGACGAATTTCGGGGGGGGGGGGGGGGGGGGGGGGCCCTGGGCCCCCCCTTGCCTACGTGCCTGCCCCTTCTACAAAAGCAGTCGGAAAAGAAAAAAGAACAAGAAAACATTCTACGCGGCCGCGGTCTTCGCGACACCTCCCCCCTACGAAAAAGAGTGACCCACTCGTTTTACTTGCAACCGAGGAAAAAAGAAGTACGAAAAAAAAACAATTTTACATACAACAATTATGTGAGGTACTCGTTTCAGAAAAGTTATATATATATATACATCTAAAAGGTGGAAAACTTAGAACACCAAATGGAAAATCGCGAGACTGAAAAATCACTAGGGTTATACATCTGTCTAAAAGGTGGAAAGCTTAAAACAACAAATGGAAATCCGCGAGACACAAAAATCACTAAAGTTCACTCGCTGGCACTGTAATACAAGTCAGTATCAGTATCGTAAGCGGCGACATTTCGTTGTCCGTTGTTGCCGTTTGACAATGTCTTCCAATCGCTGTAAAGTTCAGTTTCAGAGTCAGAGCTCTCGCGCTGCCGTACTGCATCACTGGTCCCGGACTCACGCACACCATGATGCAAACGAAGTTCTCGGTCCACTCGCGAACATCACCATTGACGTTGCACTCGCGCACAACACTGGGGTGTAGTTCGTGGACATCACTCCCGGCACTGCGCTATAGCGCACTTCACTTTGATGGAATTCGCGGTCATCACTGCACTCGCGCACATCACCACTTGGATCTCGCACCTCATGATCGGCACCGGACTCATCGTCTGCGTCGTCGGCATCGTAGCTGCGCTTGTTCTTTTCTTGCTGGTGCCTTTCTCGTTCATTCACTAATTTTCGAGCCTGCCGCGGCCGGCGAGCCACTTTCATCGCATCCAGGGTGTAGTCGAATCCACGTTGTGCGCCCGACCCGACATCTACCGGTAGCGTCTGCTGAAACGGTCGACCTACAGGCGGGATTGGTTGGAGGAAACCGGCCGGTTTCCCCAGCGGTTGCTTTCTCGTCTGGCAGTCAGGGCAGGAGAGAACGTACTTGCTGACGTATGAGAACATCTTCGGCCAGAAATATCGGTAACGCAGCTTCTCCCATGTACGCTTGACACCCAAGTGGCCTGCCGTACAGTCGTCATGGCAGTGCCTTAATATCTCAGACCTCAAGCACTTGGGGACAACGAGAGCCGCGCGATCTTTCTCAAAGCCTTTCGCCCTCCGATACAGTACACCGTCGATTAACCGAAAACTCCGTGCCGTTCTTTTGGTTTTCCTGACAACGGGCGCACTCGGGTCTTCGAGGTGCTGTACAATGGCTCTAATCCATGGGTCTGCCCTCTGCTTTTTTTCCAATATCCGCCTGACCCAAAACCAGCAACGGTAAAAGGTTTTCTTCGCTTACTGGTGCAGGGTCGTGAGGAAGGCGGGAAAGCGTGTCGGCATTTCCATTCTTAAGGTCAGGGCGGTGTCGCAACGTTATTCTACCATTGGCTCGTGTGGGGACTGCGTGAAGCTGGCTTTCCGACAATGTGCCGATGGGACGGCCGGGCTGGCCCCTTAAACCCGGCCGCTATCGTTTCCCGAAGGGTTATGCTGCCCATCCTGATTGCCAAGGGGCTCCGCATGATCATTTCTCCCATCCCGGAACCGCTGCCAGCACTGTTGTGCTTCGTGGCCGATGCGGCTGCAAATCTGGCATCGGGGACGCCCGTCGTTGGCACGGGACGTTCTCGGTTTCCAAGGCATTGGGGGGCGACGCATCTCGTCTTCAATGTTTCTTAGCCGGTCAGATAATAAGGCGATGGAGTCTGCAATCGCCTTCAAGTTTCCCTCGCGGTCGGCAGCCTCCCGCGGGCAACGCAGTTCTGCTGCGGCGCAGGTGGCGATACATGTAGGAGGAGGCTGTACTGCCGCGGCGGCGGATGCCATCCCTACCGGAGGCGCGATGTTTTGCATCCACGACTGTAATCCGGAAGGAGAGTGGGTGTCAATCGGACGTGACCAAGAAGCAGGGCTCATCAAAGCTGCGTAATTTATGCGCTGTGAAATTTGGAGGAATGCGGCGCAGGTTTCCGGGTTTGCGATGATCATTTTTTCCTGTACATCCGGACGCAGACCGCGCATAAGGTGCCGCAAACGGTCATCTTCTGACATAGACGGGTTGACCCTTGCACAAAGATGCGCGACGTCATAGTAGTACTGCTCTGGAGTTTCGGACGGCAGCTGTGTCCGGTTTTGCAGTCGTAAATGGGCGATCTCGACTGAGTGACGACTGGTAAATGACGTTTTCAATAACGTCGCTCATTGTTCCCATGAATTAGGGGCACCCGTGAGAATTTGAGTGGTGTGCCATTTCTTTGCATCACCGTCTAGAGCCAGATATAAAAATTTAAATTTCGTGGCTTGGTCCCAGCAGTTGTTCCGCGATGCGACATGTTCGTAGCAAAGTAGCCACTCGGAAACTGATTCCTCTGGCGCGCCTCTATAAAGACTGGCGGTCCGACGAAAGGTTTTGCTTGGGGGGTAGCCATAGCAGAGAGAAAGGAAGGGGGTTCCGTCATAGTGGAGCAGTCCGAAGTAGTTTCCTGATACTTGTCGACTCGGGGCATAGTTTTAGAGCGGGAATATCGCTACCGAGCAACCTCCACCACTTTGTAGCGAAACGTCGGGGCCGTGAATGTTAGACGCATCGGAAGGTCAGGAAGACGAAGAGGCGTGGGAGCCACTCCGCGTAGGCAAGCGATGAAGAGTCGACACAGGGAATTGGGAGAGCACTCATTGGGGGGTTTATTTAGCTAAGACATCTTGAAATTGGAGAACACACAGGGCAAAAATTATACAACATAGAAAATGGTATCATACCCCGTCTGCCTGCCGGACTGCTCCCCGGTGGTGCCGAGCGTCATGGTCCCCGAGTCCGCTCTCTAAAAAAGGCCAGTGTCGCCGCTTAAATAGCACTTTTTCAGCATCCACGGCGACGCGGACGGCTCGAACCACCACTGTTGCCCACCAATAGGAAAACGGCTTATACGGACCACTCAGGCAGGTCGAAGGTAACGATTCTCCACGAGCTTTTACGATCGCGTGCATCCGGCCTCGCCACAAAACTAATACAAACAACGCTTTCCAGAAACTGGCCGCGGCGCGCACACATGCCCCGTCTCCCGGAAGGCTCCCTGCGGTGCGCGGGCTCGTTTACCCGAGCACCCCTTCTACAAAAGCAGTCGGAAAAGAAAAAAGAACAAGAAAACATTCTACGCGACGCGGTCTTCGGCATTTTCCCCTCAAAGGCGGATGAACACGAGCCTGCACCAATAAGCGCGCTCCTCAGGTGACCTCATGAGCCGGACGGCCGGGGACGCCGCCGTCGGAGAACATGGCCGCCGTCGTGTCGAATTGGGCCGAGTTGCGTCAGCTGTGTGCGTCTCCCTTCGTCAGAGTGAATTCGAATTGTTCGTGATGGTCTGTGAAGCCGGAAATATTATTGTGAGCTTTAGGCCGGTCCCCACTAGCGGCAGAAACGCGCGCTTTGCTGCCGCGAGCGGCGAGATTCCTGAAAAGCGGCAGCAACGCACGGCAGATGCTCGAATGGGTTGAGACCCATATTTTGCGGCCGCCGCGAAACAAGCACCAATCAGGAGCGAGCCCTGGAGGCGTGCCGACGGTGGTGCCGACGCGTGGCGCCATCTGTCGGTCAAGCGCAGAACTAATACAGCCTCTGAGATTTGAAAGTGGCATGGCCGTCGTAAAATCTCAGAGGTCATGCCCAGGCCTATATACAGTTTTTGTTAAGCCTATCCGTACCGAGACGCCGAGCAAGAAGTATCCTCGCAGTAGCAGTTTTTCGACAGCGTGACCAGCCGTAGCGCCAGAGAGACATACATATGGTCGACGAAAGACAAAGTCGTCTGATTAGAGCTCACGTTTTCGCGAGACCTTTCGAATGGAACAACGCAAGGTCGTTCTCGGCTGCCTCGTCGCCGCATGCCGCAAAAAGTGAGTGGGGACTTGACGCGCGCGTGCCGCGGAAGCGCTCGCCGCGCGCGTTTTTGCCGCTAGTGGGGACCGGCCTTTACGATGCACAATTTATGCCGCGTGTGTTTGTTCTGAGCCGTGAGCCGGCGATGAGAGATTGTAGCGTCCGGTGCCGTCGATCTTGCTCCGTAGCAGACGACGCACAGCGTTCTGAAAGGCACGGAGTTATTTTCTCTCACGATAAGGCATGTGCTGTAGCATTTCCATCATGACAGTTTTACCAAAACACTCGTCAAGACACACAAATCTTATTTATGCCGACAAGTACGCGTTTTAGAAGCAGTCACAATTTTTTGAGCGGGACTATTTCTTTAGTCGCGGAGGCAATTGGCTGCTGCGCTTCGGTCATCTGGGCGGGGCCTCTCCTGTCTTCTAAACTTGTACCCGACTAGAGGTTGTTAGCTTTCCAGAATACCAAAAACACTAGTCTTGGGAGGAAAATGTCCTCGGTAAGATAGAAAACGCGCATAAAAACAAAAAGAAAGAAAAACACGGGTGGCAACGCCGCTTTAACGTTCCAGCGCTAAAACGCATGACGTCAGAGATATTTGATGGCGTCTGCTAAGGCCTACATAGCTATTTCTCGGCAAGAAAGAGATACACTGTATTTCAAGGAAGCTAGAGACTTAACACTGGGAGATGCAGAACATTCGGTGGAGCGGAGAGAACGCCAGAAAAAGAAATCATCTTTCTGACGTCATTACGTTCCCAAGTTCTGGCGCTGATTTCAAAAGCAAGGCTTTGAAGTTCATTATTTTTCTTTTAATATATAACGTAAAATGTTGAAATTAACGACAATTTGAGTTGTCTTAAATTAACGTTATAATTCTAAGCCACTTCATCTTTTCGCTTTGGCGTCTTTTTGATCACTGCAATGTTGTTGAGCGAAATTTGTCTCTTGTTACCCTTTGCCTTACACCCGTCGCTTTGAGACCTTCAAATTTGTACGCTTACGACTACACGAAACAAAACAAGAAAAACAATATGGCGGGGGGGGGGGGAGGGTACGAGGGATATGTCGTCATCATCAGCCTGTCTACGCCCACTGCAAGGCAAAGGCCTCTCCCATAGATCTCAGATTTTCCCTGACCTGTGCCAAGTGGGCCCAGTTTATCGCCCCAAACTTCCTGATCTCATCTGCCCACCTAACTTCCTACCGCCCCTGCCACGCTTGCCTTCTCTAGGAATGCACTCTGTTACCCTTAATGACCAACGGTTGTCTTGTCTTCGCATCACCTCACTGCAGGGAGTGAGGTCATAGCCAACTCTGAATGCTTGCCAGTGAAGCTCACACGTGATCATGAGGGTGCACTTGTGAGATGAAGGTAAATTGTGACACAAACAGCGCTGGTGCCTGCGAAAACTGGTGGCCTCTTCCCACCCATATTATACTCTTCACTGCACGACATAACTGTAACGCGGCTAAGTGTGCGCGAGTGTCAGGAACGCGTGCGGTTTTGTCTTCGCGTTGTTTCGCGACCATAAACCCGCGCTGTAGGTCACGACTTTGCAGCGCAAAAATTCCCGAAAGAATTATCGCGCTAAGGCGAGTACCAACTGGGCCAAGAAAAAGTTATTCTGCGACCAGAAAACCAGTCTCGCGTAAAAATTCGCGTCGGAATTCCTCAAATCGTAAGGCGGGTCCAACTTGGTACACATTTTACGGAAAATGGCGAAAACCTCCAGAAGGCATATTCTTTACACGCGCTTGCGAGCTAAGAACCTGCCATTGCGGAAAGGTAATTTACTATAGTAGGGGTGTAATTCATTTCTCTCTCCCTTCATGCGCCTGTGAGAAGGGGTATTGGGCTTGTAATTACGTTTCTAAGCTCTCAGATCGTTATTGTGATGCGCTTATTGAAACCGGAGTCGAATCGAGAATGTTTCTCAGCCTCCCTGAATTAACACACACACGCGCACGAAAAGCATCCAGACGCTGTAATCTGTTTCCGAAGATATAATAGGGCCGTCATTTCCGGTGCTCGACATTACAAACCAATTTCGAGCCTTCTCAGTAATCCATCAGCCGGCTTCACTGTACGTTTGCTTAAATTTCCCCCATACGTATGCACTTTTAGAACAAGATTTCTTCGTGAATATATACCTATACCGGATAAGTCGTTCGTTCGTGAAAGCTTCTTTTTCGTCATGTTTTCAGCATTCTTATTCACCGCTCTCTCGATACCCTATTTAACAATCCTGCCACCATTCCGATAATTTCACATGCATACGTATAAGGTTCATGCACGAACGTTATGAAGCATGTATAGGCCATGTACAGTGAATCTGCATGAACTTCTGCAGGAACATATGTAATGGTTGGAAAACGGAACGGATTGCTTCAGACAGGGCAGTGACATCACAGCATATACTATATGTATACCGGGCATGCAAATGTGGCTGCAAGCGATACCTTATCACGCCTCGTGCAACAACAGCGTCTAATATAATAATTTATAGGGTTTTACGTCCCAAAAAGACCCTATGATTATGAGAGACGCCGTGGGACCACGTAAGCGTTAAACACCCAGGGTTCTTTAACGTGCACCGACATCGAACAGCACACACGGTCATCAACATTTCACCTCCGCGGAAATTCAGCCGCCGTGGCCGGGATTCGATCATACGACCTTCGGATCAGCAGCCGAGTTCCATAGTAAGCTATATAGACCACCGGAGCGGGTTGCAACGCCGTCTAATTACCTCCGATTCCCGTTCGGTGTTTCCTTGTCGAAATAAAAATGAAAGAGTGCCCACAGCGGTTGTGCAGTGGTTATAGCAGGCCCATTTGTTTCACCCTACACTACATGAACTGGTTCACGGTGGTACCGTGCGCGGAACGTTTCAACAGTGTGCAGTAGGACTTCGATGCGAACATCGTGCAAGCCCTCTGTTGACTCGCGGGCTGTGGCGATTTGAGATTCGTGGAAGTGAGCGATGCTTACGTTACCTATGCGATTACAGGAAAAGGTTTTACAGGCGTACTCCTCGGGATGAGACATACGACACCACCCTAACAACACTCCTCCAGCTGCACCCCCGACACCACCGAAGGTTCTCGAGCTAACCAGTAACTTCGTATACCACACACCCCCGCGTTCTGGAAACACCCATGGGTAAGACCCCACCCTCCCGTCACCATAATCGAAATTCTGGATAAACCCGCGGCCGCTTCTCGGATGCCGTTCAAATACACACGTAAATGCATCCGAGGCTTTTGTCGTCGGCCGCGGTAGCAGCCTTCTCGCATGCTGCACGAAGTCTGCGTGACTGCCTCGCGAGAAAGTGCAGGGAAATTCATGAACTATAAGGCTTGCAGTTCTCTCGAAACGGATGTACCATGGCCCGCCGTGATGAACTCGTGAAAACGAATTCCGTAGTACGGTGCCGCCGTGAACTGGTTCACGAAGTGCAGGTGATATGAATGGACCCCGTGCTCGGCTGGTGCTGGCCATGAAGCCACGCGTTCAACCCCGGCTCTGGCGGCCATGCTCTGTGCGATATAACGGGTCTGTCTACCGTCCTTGATCGATTTCCTGTATAATCGCCACAGAAAGTGATGCAAAATCGTCCAGTGCTTTCGCTGGGAAGTGAGCTGAAATTTATTTAAATTGAATTTTTCTATTTACGTGGTCTCCCCTTTTGTATGTGTTGTAATGCCGGCAACGCTGGTTACTGTGCGTCTTGCAAAAGTAATTTTAAAAAGTAATTTAACGATGAACATTCCTCTCAGTCTTGAAAGAAGACTTCCAGGTGGGGGTCAAGTACAAATGTAATTACCAAATGGTTCATTTTAAGCGGGACGTGGGTATTCGTTGGTTTTTCGCTATACTTGGAGAATGACAGTCATTACCCGGCCAAGAAAAAAAAATATTCCTTGTTATGGGCTATACGATCATGGTCGTTTCCGAGCGGTAGACAGTCTCTTAGAGCGTGTTACCACCCGTGGTTTTTTGACATTTTCAAAAACGATATGTACGTCGGCTTGCAAGGGTGCTTTCCAACTAAACAATCTCGTCAATAGATTGCATTCTTACTCCAAGCCAGTTCACACCTGCACATTGCTTCCCTCAATTCGTTCAATTCGAGCAATTCGTTCTCCTCAGCGCCTGTCCTTGTATATTTTTTTTTCGTTTCCACCCCTTTATTTTGTAGATCGCAGACAGTACACTCCCTCCCTCGACCTGCAAAATTTTAGGAAAGATTTTCGGTGCTCGTGCAACCTTGCTAGAAGGTGCAGCCGTGAACGCGATCAGAGCAGGAGAGCAATCTGTAGACGAAAGTTCTTGCTTTGCTTGGAAAATAATCTTGCAAACAAAGCCAACGTACAGGCATTTCTCAAATGGTTAGTTATTATTTTTATGTATTGGCGGAAGCAAGGACGTTTCAGACAAACAACGTGTTTGCTTTCTTACGAAGAGTTTTGTCTTATCGCGAAGAGCTGAAATACACTATAGAAGCTTTGTGACCGAGCAAATTGGGAAATTAAATGATTGCGCGCTGTCGAACGCACAACTAAATATGGAGGTCTTCTAGACTCGGAGCACCTCGGCGGTAGAAATGAAAAGTCACATAAGCGCGCCATCACTCAATTACACCATACACTTCTTTACGCATACACACAAAAACAAAAGAGCAACAGAAAGAGACAGTTCATTTTTTCGCAAATAAAAAAGAAATTTTAATGACGGTTACCATTTCGACTAGGAACTCAACGTTACAATGTAAGCGGGCATTATGAACAGTGGGCAAAGACACAAGCGAACGAGAACTCGAAAGAGGCGGCCCTTGACAAACCATATTCCATTACGAGGTTTCCGATCCAGTACTAAGTTACGCACTCGCAATGAGAGCACGTACGCGGCTGAAAAACAGGAAAGTACAACAAGGAAACCACCACGTACCCTCAATATGGACATCTTCCAGGAGCTAGCTGTCCGTGTCCGAAGATGTCCCCGGAAAAATCCTCTGCGAGTCCGACAGAGTTGAGCTCTGTCCGTGCCGATGACCGAAGGGTTTACGAGAATTAACGGACACACGCTACGAGAGGCGGTGTCCCGGGACCAGTGCGGAAGATTGAAACGGCGACGTCCACGCGGATTCGGGAGGCGTACTTGCGGAAGACCGTTCTTTTTAGGAGCACGACGTGTCTTATACAGAGACAGCGTCCATGTGCGACCACCAGAAACAAGGTAGAACACACTACTGAGCCTTGCCACTGTAACACTGGTACTGTTATGAGAGTTCGTTGGCCGGACAGGCGCGGAAGGGGGTGGAGAGAGAGAAGAAAGAAAAGAAAAGAAAAAGGCGTTCCCTGCACAGCGGGCACTGCTGGCAAGAAGGATAGAAGATATGCAAGAGGTTCTCTGGTGTCCACGTGGTTGGTAAGTGACAATTGGAAATGGGTTGGAAAGGGAGGGGTCCAAGCGGTGTTACGGGGCTGTGGACGAGAGTTTGTGTGGTCAGTGGAGGGGACAGAGTGAGAGAGGAGATGCGCACTAGGCACTGTTGTTTGGTGCAAGCAAAGGCATCTACAGTGAATTGTATCATGCGACCACTACTGGCTCGCAACTAGGGAAAACTGGTTTCCGGGAAGCCGTGTCAGCAGCTGTAATGAACTTGTGACAAGGGCGTGGCAGACCGTCCTTGAGGTAAATGGGCGTAGCGCCTTTTTAACTACTTACAAGGTAGCCTTAAAAATTCGTGCACGATGGCGTCGCCGCACGTGCTGGCTTCGTTTTTAACGGGCAGCGCAGCATTTCACTCACGTGTTCAGCTGAAGTAGTTCACGTTCTGTGAGGCCTATTGTTGCGAAGAGCTGACTACAGAATATAATATAGTGATTTTGTGAGAAAAGAAGAGGCGCTAATTTCTGTCGCCCTTATAGGGGACACGGCGAAGCGCCTCAGAATATAATGGGGCCTCAAGAGCATGAAGGAAGCACGAAAAGGGGGAAGTTGCTGGTGTCTTCCGTGGACGAAGCATGCCTGCCAGCACATCTCATACGCTGCATGTAACAAATGCAGCCCGGGCGGGTCAGACAGACACAGAACTTTTATTTAGTCCTGAGAAGACGAGTGCCCCCGTCAGGGGGGCACCATCTGCGGGCCGCGCCCACGTTGGAGCCGGGAGGTTGAGACTCTCGGCGACTTCGCGGGCTCTCTGGACAGCCCTGAGCTGCTCTTCCTTTGCGGAGCTGCTCTTCCTTTGCGAAGTCGGAGCCAGTCTTCCTCCGTGGAGGCAGACCCTGAGTCCCCGCGCAACAAGTCGTGGCACTGCCACAGCATGTGCTGAAGAGTGCATCTGGGATGTCCACAACGCGGACACCCAGGGCTTCTATGAATTTTGACTGAATAAATGGAGACGGATACGTCTATCTCGCCGCCACTGTGCATGAATCTTTGCCGTGCAGAAAATTGCAACTCGTATATTTCTCCGAGATAGGACAATATAATTGGGCTCTGATGTTCCTACAAATTATTCGTACGCTTTCCCTTTCGTTCATCACATTTTCGTGATGGAGAACGTCTAACAAGGAGAACGTCTAAAGGCAAAGGAGTAATTCACCAAACACGAATTTACTGGCCGCAATGCGCTTTTTTCTTTCTCTTGTTCTTCGTTTCCTTTTTTTTTTTTTTTCTCTTAGGAGCTTGCTCGACAAGGTTTTTATGCTCGCGCCTTGTCCGGCGGCGGCGTGTACACGCCGTTCAAGGCGCCGGCTTTCCGGTGATTTCAAGAATGCTCACTAGATGGCGGCGCCACTCAAGGCGACGCCGTCTTTGGCTAAGGCACCTGAGAGTTGCCCACCCGCTACAAAGGGCATAGCCACAATTCATCATCATCATCAACGCACACCACTCTCAGCACGTGCGCTCCCTTTCTCTTCGCCTGCTGCTCACGCAGTGAACACTCTTCGTTACCGCTCGGCCGCATGAACACCACACAAGCCAAGGCAGCAGCGTGGCGGGCTCGCAACGCAGCAGCAGCTCGGGCTCACCGCCAAGACCCTGCGGTGAAAACCCGGGAGGCCGAAGCGAAGAGAGCTCGCTGTCAAGCACACCTGGAACTGCGGGCCAGTGAAGCAGAAGCGGCCCGCCGCTCCGGGTTGCATCATAAAGCAATCATCTTTCAAGGGAAACGAGTGCCCGAGCTCATCGATGGACGCCCTACTTGTGTATATGTAATCTCTATATATAACTCTTGTGTATATATAACGTATATAGTCCATCAAAATGTATATAGTGCATACAAATGTAAATTAATAAACATTGTGTATGTAATGTATATATAACAACGTTGTCACGTCTATACATGATAGTAGCAGATGCGTACGGAGGATTCGCGGGTTACCCGATCATCTCACAGCAAGCTCCTCTATAACATCATTCACTTTGTGGATATGACGGTGCTTTTTTTTGCTGTACTTGATATTTTCTTCCAGTCACGACTTGACACCTGTACGACGAGGCACTGAGCGTTATGGATAACAAATATCCGTCGTGGTGCCCAGTTCAACTCCCTGTGTCGCCTCTTCCGAGTAAAAAAAAAAAAATGAATGATTTATGACGTCGCCTTGTAAGCCGCAAAAGAACGTTCTGTGCTTAAGTTCACGTACGTCCAACAGCTGCCAATGCACCGACAAAGGGTGCGTTTTCTCCAATGTGCGTCAGTTCGAAAAGCTTGGCGCAGTTGGTGCGAAAAGGACGTGACAGAGACACCTATAGCTCGGCTTGCAGCGGACAAAAACTTTCCGTCCAACAGGTGACCACAACGCTGCAGCTGCAGAGTACTTCTGAAGTTGATGCGATTTTCTGGCGACATATGACTCACAAATTCTTAGGTAACTGCTTAACGTGTTTCTGGTTGGATGGATGGATGCTATGAGCTTCCCCTTTGGAACGGGGCGGTGACATGTGCGCCAGCAGGCTCGTAAGAAGATTTAAGAACTTTTTTTTTCTCTCTTTAAATTTTCCTCATGCCTTTTAAATTTACTTCAATCAAATCGATCATACCATAGCAAAAACGGAAATTCATAGCCCAGTTTCCTGCCCCTTATGGCAGAAAGTCCATATTTTTCCCTATAATTATTTTTGTCCGTTCTCTCTAGTTTTCTGCCACCAGTATTCTAACCGTCTCTTACTTATTTCAATCGCGGCTATGTTCAGCTTCCCGTTGTTCGCCCTAAAACCCAAGGCTTCATGTATGCATGAAGCCTTGGGTTCATGTAGGGTGGTGCCCAAACGTACACCTGGGTGGATATTTCCGCATTCAATCAGAACATGCTGCGTCGTTTCCCTATCTTCCTCACAGCATGTGCTAAGCTAAACAAAAAGCACGCTCTGTAGGCTCCAAGGCGAAACTACTCAAAAGGGCAAAAAGTTGGGCGAGCGGTAAGGGTCCATAGCGAAAGGAACAGGCGTGCAAAACACGGACAGAAGGGGAAGAAGTGGACACCACGAACGCCAACCACCTGTCAAAGTTGGTATAAACAAACGCAGACTCCCTCAGGTTCAGGCTCCCACGCTTTCCAAATAACAAAAAGAAGAAAAAAGCGCATTGGAATGTGAAAGTGCGTGCGTGACAGCACTGCTTCGCAGTGGCTGCAACTTATAATCACCGTGAAATGCCTTGACAGAGAGGTTTATTATGAGAAGTCTGAGAGGTAGGGGCCTGGAGCAATGTTGTGACCTGCTATACACGGCGTTTGACAGTTTGTGCTGAAATCAAATTTTTGACAAAAATTTTCAGCGCAGAACTACGCACAACCACGGGGGCTGCGTGTTCTGCCCAGGCTTCCAGTACGCCAGAAATTTCCACACCATTTTTAAAACGTGCACCAACGTAAAATAAGCGAGTATGCAAATACGTAAAATTTAATACGGCTAAAATAAAATAAAACATTAATAACTGATGTCATTGTAATAACTACAATTTAATATTAAGTAGTGTAAATAAATAAGAATCAACAAATATTGAGAAAAAACTAAATAATAATCACAACACCCAGAGACGGCAATACTCGCCCCCCCCCCTCTTGCAAAGAACGTTCCAGAGTCCCTGCCCAAACAGCTAAGCGCCAAACAGCTAAGCGAAACCACTCCTTGATGATAATAACAGCGCCAACTTTCTTGCACGGGAGATACACAGTCGACGACATGCGCTGACCTCCATTTGAAGGTTCTACTGTCCAGAATAAGCATAATTTGTTAAGTAACCACAATATTAAAATCAGCATGATCGACAATGCCACCCTCTTCCGCTGAACTAAACCGACCTGAATAATCACACAAAACCTGCACAAACCAGACTAGAACAGCTTACTCATTAAGAACAAGAGCGCAGGATATCGACGCCATAAACCCAGCTCCTATGCTGACAGAACTCTTAAAGGCTTGATAACTGAATCGCCTTCAGCGTTTGCGGTAGTTTCCATGATGAGTCCTGTGGTTCCTTTGGAATGCAGCCACTACGGACGAGTTGCAAATCCTGGAAGGTAGCTTTTCCATAACGGCAGGAGTTCGTGCACAATGGCGGCGCCAAACACCACCGGTGCAGTTGCCACGCGGGGTTCAGCTAGAGCGGGCGATGCAGCTTCCGCGAAAAGCTGCGCCGCAAGCAGCGCGAAACAGAATGTGATGGAGCCTAAAGAGCGTGAAGGAAGCAATGGAGGGGTGTCCTCCGTTGCCAAGATACATAGGCGGAGACTTTTTCATTTTCCGGAGGGGGCGCCGAGATCTTCGCTGCGGTCTTCTGTCCTCATTCTCCAATTACCCTTTCTCGTCTTTCTTTCTCTAATTTTCCTCCTCACCCTCTCTCATATTTTTCAGAAACGCCGGGGCACTCAGGCAATTTTACATCTTTTTTTTTTTTTCTGGTTATGAAAACAGGCAAACTGCCACACGTACGGGCGGACTGGAAGAGCGTCGCTCTGCGGTCCGTCCGCGAACGCATCAACGTCGCTGTAAAGTCACATATGACATTCTTTTGTCCAAGAAATATTCATTTTACAATAAATATAGCAATGTATTTCCAACTGACACTGAAAGTACAAGAGAAGAAAAAACGTCACAGCAAGTCACTTTCGTGCAAATAATTTTTGAACTTTACATGATTATTTGCACTTTACATTTGTTGCTCACCTTGTCATGCAATCATGACCCAGTGAATTAAACACCAGTTAAAGGAATACTGACACAAAATTTAAGGCGATCGAGATAACTTACGGGATAGATTTGCGTCGACACACACGAATCATCTACAAAATATCAACGGCTGATGTAGCTTAGAACATATTTAATATCAATTTTAACGTGCGTGTCGCGCCACTGCATGCGAAACGCGCTTTTGTGTTTCATGCGAACAACCAGCCGCCCCCTGCGTGACGAGTTCGTGTTACTGTCATGATTCTTGGGAGAGCGCTCATCCTAGCATACGTTTCCGTCGGAAAGATGGGGCAGAATTGCACAGGACTACAAACTGTCGTCCTCGCCTCAGCAGCGCATTTTTTAAGGATCACGCATGTTTGAAACTTCCCAGAGGGGATTACAGCAGCACACAGGGAGCCTTCACTCAAAAGAGTTGTCCACGAGGTGCTCATGTGAACTCGGCTTTGTGTGCCCATGTAGTCGGCTATGTTTACATGAATACCATCCTGGGTGCCGCCTCACTCATCGCTCTTCAAACGGAAAGTGCGTCTGGGCTCCACAAAACCGTATACAAAATATTAACAATCGCGCGCTCGAGCCCTCGAGGTTTGCAGCCGAGGTAAGTGGGACATTAGCTACTTATTGCAAAAAAACAAAAAAAAAAACAAGATGCAGCATTTTTGTGCAAGTAGTCATATAACGTATCAACGTAATTGAAAAATGATTCACACAACACCGGCTGCCAAAAGAAAGATTCCCCGGGCTAGCGTACGAGGTTCCGTGCGCCGATTGCCACGCCACTTACATCGGCGACACAAAAATCTTTCCGGAAAGGATGCGGCAACAACAAAATGACGTACGTAGCTTTAACGCTACGCGGAACGCGCTCGCAGAACACAGCGAAAAGAACGACCATCACATCAACTTCGACGGCTCCCGGGTCCTCGACACGGAGTGTAACCGAACCAAAAGGCAGTTCTTAGAGTCGTGGCACGTCCAACCAACACCTGGAAATATCAGCAGCTCAACTGGGACCCTGCCGAGTGTGTTTATACATTATCTCCGGAACCAATGGATAAATCAACACCGCAACAAGAAAGGCGGGAGGAACGACGGTGGAGAGAGGGACAATCACAAAGAAAAGTCGCTAGCTTCGGAGCCGGCAGGATAGTCACCCCTTGGTGAAGAGACCGAATGGGTCTCGAAACGTTGGGCCAGTTTTCAATTTCAATATTAAAAGCTTATATTAAGAAAAGTGGCTGGAGAGTGTTTTTTCGTATAGGCCAATATTGGACTTCCGCCGCCGCTGCAGCGAACCGCTTTAACAAGAGGGCTTTCTTGGCACCGCCTTTATCCCCTTAAAACCCGCCAAAAATCCGCTGTCGAGGCTGTGCAGTCGGCCTTTGTACACCCGTGGAACAGTCCCGAAAGGAGGTGTTTCTTCTTTCATCTCTGGTCGTTGACACGCCAGGCACGTGGATCGGCGAGCGTGGCCTCGCGGAAAGCTGTGGTTGCCAGCCGGACCTATGCGCAACTCACATGGGGAGGAAAGCAGTGCATGCTTTCCTGCCCATGTGAGTTCATCATCTTCGCGTGTATTGGCGCATCATTTATGAATATTATTAACGCTTTGCTGAGAGCGTTCAGCCCGTTACGATTATACTTCTGAACTACACATAACGATCCTCCTCTCCGGGCTCCGGCGGGGGCTATGGCCACCGTCGAAATTTCGGGGGGGGGGGGGGGGGCTCGAGCCCCCGAGCCCTCCCGTACTCTCCGCCTATGGCCAAGAACATGCCTGCGCCGGCACAACCCATACGTTGAAGCCAACAAATGCATCCTTGGAAGGTGTCCCCGCCATAGTGCCTGAATGTTTGTCATTGCAGAAGAGCTGCCTTTCAGGTTTCGAAACTCGTCCGTGCGTGTTTCTTGAAAATTTGGAGAACTGTCACATTGCGCGCTATGCACACCGAAAAAAGGAATCCGCACCCATTCCAGATTATGTTGCTGCGTTCTTGTAAACGAATATTGATGCATCTATCTGCCTTCATATACCTGTCCATATATGGATTTTTTATATTGTAACGCCTGATATTGTAACGCGTGATAGCGGCAAGGCGTTCCTTTTCCTCTAACGTAAATAATAACGCACTTAATTACATCTCCCTTCGTTTCGCCAGAGTCCTTCAATAAAGCTATTGAAAGAGTCTGATTACGTCTACACAACACTGCTTAGAAGACACGGGGAACAGTCTACGGCAGCTCAAAGAAATTGCATTCAAGCGAAGATTCGATCGGCCGACTTTGTGAAGCCGTCTATGGCGCACGAAAAAAGAAAAAAAATTGCAATAACAGTGCTCAAACAGCACATTCCTCCGTTTCGCCCCGAGTAATAATAGTAGACCGAAAGTGTCGGATAACATACAGAAAACAAAAGCTACCCGTACGGCTTGAGATTCGAACCACCGAACCTCTGTGTTGAGAGAAATCTACCTACGCCAACCGATTCAGCTGCTCTCAGTTCATCGAGAGAAAAAAAGAAAAAGAACCTCGCCATGGTCTATAGTTTGCCCCCATTTTGCCGATGGGCTCCGAAGTGCTTTGTGTGTTCCTGTCAACGGTGTGACGTTGTATATTGCGTGCATGCGTGCCCACAGGAATCGCCGGAATTTTAGTTTGGCGGTGGACATATTCACGTTTACGGAAACCGGTTTAGCGTAAAAGTGTACGTGACCAGCAGCGTTGGCAGCCACATCTGATGATGCGAAGCCTAACCGGAGACACACATAACTGCTATTGCCCTGGCTGGCGCGTTTTCCTTGGCAGCTAGTCTAAAGCATTGGTCGTGAGATGACTTTGTCGTTCACAGTACTCTCAGTGTATTTTTTTTTTTTTTGCGAGAGCGCTCACGCGACTGAGAAGATAATGGCATGAATTGTAGTTAAACAAACCGTCTGTAAATGTCCCTAGCTGTTCTGTTTATGCCGTAAACTCTTCCGGTAGATTGGTATACGTAAAGAAGTCTACAGGCGAACTAAAATGATCTGTTCTCCGATGACTCGACGCCACGGAACCAGCACTCTGAACAGCACTCGAGAGCATGCGGAGGCGGGGGGGGATCGCCCACATGCACCTGAACACATTTTGTGGGTGTTCGAGGTCCTCCACTGGAACACGAGGGGTGACAAAGAAGGGGGCGCACTCAGGCGGACAAAGCCATTTCGTCGAACAGGTGCTCTACTCTAAACGATGCCTGGCCTTAGCAGAACACGTTGCGCGGAGTTGGTCTTGCGTTCTCATTTCAAAGTAAACAGCGCCCGTCCTGTCCAATCTCTCTGTGTCCGTGTCTTTTGTTTGCGTTGTTTAATTAGAAATTGGAAGGATGCCTTCCCTATAGCTCGTGCTTAGACGTAGAAGGTGGACAACGCAACGAACCACCTCAAACGTCGACAAACAGTATAAGATGTTAACTAGTATCAGATGCGAAGAACCTGGTGTGCTCAGGCTGTCGGCTTGTCCCGTCCTCGTCACCGAAGTCCGCCTAAGAA
The DNA here is from genome assembly GCA_013339685.2 of Hyalomma asiaticum. Taxonomy (NCBI): domain Eukaryota; kingdom Metazoa; phylum Arthropoda; class Arachnida; order Ixodida; family Ixodidae; genus Hyalomma; species Hyalomma asiaticum. The sequence goes on along the minus strand of CM023487.1, from coordinate 32,404,316 downwards.
TAACTATGATTAAAGCTGTGCTTTAAGATACAGGAATAATCAGGAATTAACTGCATCAATTGACAGAAATTTGTTGAAGTTGCTTCTGACACGACGACCCGTACACACACATTGCCTGACTGTACTGCCTACAGGATCGGGCCACACTTTCTGTCGACAGGGCTAAAGAAAGCGCATCATTGCTCAAAACCGGTTCAGGGCAGCGATGGATGAGTTCCTCTGGAACTCATCCGGCGCAAATAGGTTTTGTGTTAATGGAGCTGCCTTTCCTCTTTGTTTTTTAAAGCAAGGTCAATATATAGTGATAGACTATAGCCTTTTCGCGCGTGCGTCAGAACGTAATTCATCCTTATCCATACGTCTAGTAATTTACATCGTTCACTTGATTGCAAATGTTCAAAATTGCACTTATTTCAATGTTTATAGGTCCCCCCGTTCTTGTTTTAGTATCGGCTATTATCAAACATTTGAAAATGGGAAGTGATATAGTTAAACTCGCCCAATCTCCTTTCGAGGGTGCGAGCCGTACATGTTAACAACAACAGCAGCAGCCCACACAAACACCAAATCCATCGACTTCCTGCAGTACGAAGTGCATATTTCTTCCTTTATTTATCTACTTATTAAAAGCGAAGACTATTGGGTGATGCAAAGGTAGCCTAGAAAGACAAAACGGTGGCTGGAAAATATGCGACAGGAAATCGATTAAAGACATGCTGAATACGGTATTTAACGTACCGCGTTTACCGCCCTTATTACACCGGTTATCTCTCAGACTTTGGTTATCCGTAAAATGAAATTAAGCGGCGTCGTCTGCACACCCCTATGTAGCGAGCTGAGAAAAAACAAGACTGGAACAATGTTTCCCCAACACTCGCTGCAAAGAGACACTTCTTTTAAGCAATTATAAACCAACAATCGCCGTCGAGGAGTATTCACCGAGCGAAGCTCCAGGATCTCTGCAATAATAAAAGGGCTCCAAGCACATACCCTGTTCTTCGCAGCTGTCATCGATAGCTCCATCAAATCGATACATAAAGCACACAAGAAGGCGCGGAGGAGGAAACAAAATAGCGAATTACGAAAACCTCGACGAATGGATTAAAAAAAAGGTATGGGCAGACAAGGCTGGCTGATATGGTCACGATGAAGCCGCGCACCAGGGAACATGTGTTTACACTGCAGTGCTCGCGCGATTTCGTGCACATGAATTTCTTTCCGCTTCTATGTATACCTGGTCCATATCAACAAGCTTCCAGATTTCAACAAGGTCCATAACTAAATATAACAAGATCAACACATCTTCGCCTACACCTCCTGGTATGTACCATGTTAAGGAGTTGGGCAGGATGTATAGTCGCTTGAACGTTCTTACCTTAATATGCTTTCGTGGGACACCTTTCCTGGAAGACTTCTTTCCCGACGGACTCATGGTGAACCGATGGTCTGTAAAGGCTCAGGATTCTGCTGAGGTAGCCGTGTACCCACTCAGGCACTGCCGCAGCGCTCGCAACGTAGACCGAACACGTTGGGACAAACCTTGCCGATGCACCGGTGTCGTTAAGCACGGGACGCTTCCACCTGTGTGAACTGGTCACCGAACGCACAGGCACTGGTTCACAACTGACTGGTGTTACCGGGCTTATATAAAACGCCGAAACATCTTAACGCTTGAGGCGTGGCCTAAGTATCCAAGCGCCAAGAACGCCGATTGGTCGAGCTGTTTCGAAGCTCGCCCTTATTTCCGGTCTGCTTGCTGCCCTCAGTTGTGTCCTCTGAACTGGATTTCGTGAGACCAAAGTGCTGTGTATACAAACCAAAGTAAGAGAGAACGGAAGAGTACGACCCGTAACTAATTGGTAACTTAAAATACTGACACGAGATGCAGATGGAAAGATATGACTTGTCCTTGAGCTCCCTTTCTACAAATGGGTGAAGACCTATTGTCATCGCTTTCATGCGTATCTCACGCACTTTGACGGCTAGTCGTGTTGGCCATTGTTCATAACCCCAAAGCCACTCTTCTCAACCAGAGCGCCTTCCTCTGCAAGACCCCTTCTGATTCGTTCTGGTATATATGCACGCATTCAGTTCTACAGCTTGTGTTCTGTGCATTGACACTTGTCTCTCCCTTCATAATCACAAAGAACACCGCATACCAAATACTTCATGCAATCCTAACTACTATCTCCCCTTTGGTTATCGGCATTTCAAACCTGTTTGAACGAGGTACCGTGGGTGCAATAGAACTCTCACTGGCTGTGCTGCGGCGCGCAAAAGAATTTCCTTTTGCCGGCGGTCGTTGCACTGACGTGGTTAGTCTTCGCGGTGGCCTTGACTTTGTGGAGCTCGCAACTCATCCACGTTACCGAGAAGAGTTGACACATTTTGCTGCTTATCTCTTCGCCAGATAAAAGTCGTAATCCATCTGTAAGCTCGCGCGTCTTTTCTTTAACGCTTAGTGCCAGGCGTCACATGAATGCCATGGGCGAGTTATGGTGCATTTGCTCGACAGGAAACTGATGAACCAAGAGAGTTGTCAAAAAAAGAAAGCCAGCATTCCAAGCGGCACGTGATCAAAATATACCTGAGTTGCAAGCATCAAAATTACTTGTGTACTACCATATGCAGCTCGTGGTACACCGCGGTTTTCGATTGCGAAGAGCCCCTAATTAGTTATTTCCATTTTTCTTCCGTTTGCTTTCTCTTTACGGTGGCTGAAAACCATCTACAAGAGTCGTTGCATAGACAAAAGAAGCTCGTAACATAGCCTCGCTAATAACGTTCGGTTACTCCAGAAGTTGATGCAAGATGGTGTAAACATCATCAACAACATCTTGCGAGAAAGAGGGATGGTTTTCTCACGCGCAATGACAGCAGTAATGCCCTTCACTCGGAGGCAGTTGAGAAATTTTAATCTTAATCTCGATCAGGGACAACCTCTGGCCATATGTCAAACAGCATATATTCCATGGAGTAGCACATGATCGACAATCATCCTGGGCACCTCAAATTAGGGAGCTGGAAAGTGATGTCAACGCTATGGTAAATATACTTCGCAGACTCGCTGAAGGCACACCGCGTGGTGGATCGGTGTCGTCCATGCTCTCTGTTCATAATGCTTTCATACGACAAAAAAAAAAAAAATTGCTTTCTCTGCGGGCATCTGACATATAGGCCTTCTCGCACGTCAGAAGAGCGGCTTCAAAGAATTATTTAAAGCAAGAAGGCTATATATGGGAGTTCCAAAAAACTCCGTTTCTAGTTATGAGGACATACCGACATTTCTTTGGTCTTCAAATACAGCACACGAATCACATATTGGTACATAGACACATCGAGAAGGGACAGAAGTTGTATTCATAAGGAAGTCGAAGGAAATATTGGTATATTACCAAAAAACAAATTTTGGCATAGTGACACTGTCTATCCTCCATGGAATCTCGCACCAAAAATCGAATTGTCGGTGGAGGGAATAATTAGAAAAACAGACACGTTTATTCGGACTGCACGATAACTGGCGCTCTATCAGCTATATGTGCTGAATCCAGGATACGTATACAGTCGCGCCCAATATGAGTTGCAACACGTTGTCCGAGCTCAAAGTGAGGCCAGCACTGCAAAGCAGCGTCAACATAGCCAAGTTTGCTGGAGCATACACTGCTTCGGCTACTGGTATTCTTTACACCAATTTAACGTTTACCAGCATAACTGTTCAGATCTGGGGCCCCTTAAACCATGGTCAATGTGTTGCAAGTCATATTGAGCGCGACTGTACATGTTTATACGGACGGCTCTTGTGTAGTAACCTCCTCTACTTCAACATTCATTGTTCCGCACTTCAATAAGCAAGAGTCTTATAAGCTATGTCGTGCTACATCATTCACAGCGCGTGAACTGTTTGCTGTTCTATGTGCCATAAAATTTATAACATCAGTGAGAGATTCGCAAAGATGGGTAATGTTTAGTGATTCACGAGCAGCTGTAAGATCCCTGCGCAGCATAACAGCACACGCAGTCAGTGAGAGTATAGTAATATGAGACACTTAATGAATCTGCAAAAGAAACAAAGCGCAACATGGATACCAGGCTACTGCAGCATTCCCCGCAAGACAGCAGCCGATAACGCAGCACGACAAGAGCACATCGCAAAGATGTTGCGCTTTTCCTCCAACTGTCTCGAAAGGAATTGCGCTGCGTCATAAAGCCAGCACCTTTCAAAATGAGCAGAATTACGTGGTTTGATCAAAATTCTAAACGGTCTGAGCGATATCATATCGATCCATTTAATGAATTCAAAAGAGGACTATCTTTAGACAGAAGCAGTGAAACCTTCATTGGTTCGTTGAGGTTAGGCGCAGTATGTAGAAAGATTTTTGACACAAAATTGGCCGCGCTATTAGAACTCTCGAATGTGATTGTCGATTTCAAGACAAAGATATAAGCCACTTCCTCCTAGATTGCCCAAACCACTATACGAACCAAGACATCGATTTCAAACAGCTCTGATGACATTCGACCGTCGGCCGTTTACTTTAAGGAAACTTCTGGGCCCATGGCCGACGACGCGTCCTTGCCAAAAACACGCTAAGCCCTAAATACCTTTTTTTTTTTTTTTGAAGAAAGCGGCTTTGCTGGACATTATTAGCGTTGTTTCATCTATTTCGCCTTTGTGTGGTTTCTGTGATTGTTTATCAGGTTGCCGATATTGTTAGGTGATGCAATATCTGGTGATTCATTTCCACAGCCAGGTGCGATTCACTGACTACGGACGCTTCTGTGCACTGACATTCCTACTTATTTATTAGAGACTTTACTCCAGTGTACTGCCATGTGCTTGAACTGGTGTACATTAACAATATATGTGTGTTGCTTCGTTGCTGTTCTGGTGGAACTACTGTTATTGCGATTATGCTGGATTGCTTCGCATACTGCTTCGTAACCACGCATGTTGAACGTTCACCACACCCAAGAGCCAAGGAGTAGCCGGCGCCTTATTTTTACGCCAACATTTGCAAATATATCAATAAAATAAACTTGTTTTGTTTGCTTTCTCGTGAGGTCTACGCTAAATCGAGCGGGTTTCTGACAGGCGATATTTTAATGATTTAATATCCGCAGCTGTCGCCACGGAGTCTTAGCACCGCTACAATTATACGATGAAACTTGAAGTCGTTCCATAAAAAAATGGCAGAGAATTGCTTCGACTTTTGATGTCTGAATTATTCGCACATGAACCGCATTTATTGTTTTGAATTTGTATGATGTTTAGATTGCTTATATTCCTTTACGCGCTTTCTTGTCACGTGTTCCTTTTTTTTCTTTTTTGAGCATGTAAGCGGTATGCATCGGCGTCACTGAGGCCGCCATTTTGCCGTACAGCCACCGTAACGACTCATCCGTACTTTATGCAGCATGGAACTGTTTGTCGTTCGCGATATTAGCAGCGGCCCGTAAGTTTTCGCTAACGGTGTGCGGCAAGTGATCGTCCCCCTAAGGTGGACGCACCTTTAGCATCTTCATCGTGGTCGTTTTCCACCCACTCACATCTAGCGCATCACTATGATCGAAACCATGTATTAACAACACACTGCGCATGTGAAGTTTTGCTTTGACGAAACAAACGCAAAGTCCTTCCTTCGAGTGAGTCTTCAGTTTTCACTATTCTATGCTCTTGGCATCCCACCTCTGCACGATACGTGCTCTGAGACGTCCACGTCATTACTTGTCTTTTCATTGCGATTAATTCAGTGAATATGGGTAACAGAAATTCGAAGCGACAAGGGCGCACGAACTAACGACGAGATCATGACCATGGTCGCATGTTTACATTGTCAGCCTTTTATTTTTTCTTGAACAGCGCTATACATCACGTGGTAAATATAAGTGAACACGTCCACAGCAAGTCCGGACATCGTTTTCCGACTTCTTCAATCGTCGTCCACGTCAAGGATTCGTGAGAAACACGAGTAAACTTATAGCGCGCAGCAAGTACAGCAGCACAGCAGCTGTGCTCTGAGGACCACAACTAAGATGGCGGCGGCGCCGCTCCTGGAAACTAGGGCATGCGCAGATAGCGTGGTGAGATCCGTCTACTGTACTGCAGAGCGTTTAATAATACTGTGAGCGCAACGAACGGTCGCCTTTTCTTCATCTGTACATATCATCATTACTTGTACATCTTCCTCATCTGTACATATCATCATCAGCTTCCCGGTTCGTTTTTGTCCGCTGCTCGCGCTCGGCTGGCATAAAAGCGGTACCTCACAAGTGGTGGAAGGTGCTTCTCGTCCTCGAAGACCTCTCGCAAGTTTTTTCACTGGAGCTTCGCTCGGGCCGCCGCCTGCTACCTCCTACCATGCAAGTTCCACCGAATCCAGGCGAGCCCAACGCCGCCGCTGCACTACAGCCTGCGCAACCCTTGATGGCCATCAACACCCGCCAACGCGACCCTCCGGTCTTCGCCGGCTTACGAGGCGATGACGTCGAAGACTGGCTTAAAAACTACAACCTGGTCAGCAACTTCAACAGGTGGGACACTTCACAAAAGCTTAGCAACGTCCCCTTCTACCTCTCCGATGTCGCCAAAACGTGGTTTTGGAACCACGAGCCCGACATTCCTGACTGGGCGACATTCACGGAACAAATCCGTCAAATTTTCGGTGCTCCGTCTGTTCGCACTGAGGTCGCGAAGAAGAAGCTCGGTGAGCGTATCCAATCTCTTGGCGAATCGTACACCTCGTACATTGAGGATGTCCTTGCCTTGTGCAAGCGCGTTAACGCCACGATGTCCCAGACAGACCAAATACGCCACGTTATTAAAGGCATAAACACCGTCGCCTTCAATGCCCTCGCTACGCAAAATCCAGCAACCATTCAGGAGGTGATCGCCATTTGCCAGCGACTTGAGGAACTGCAATCCCTCAGGCTATCCACAGATACTTCTGACATTCGTTTTCCATCGACCACCGACTTGCGTACACTGATACGCGATATCGTTCGTGAGGAGCTTCACCTGCAATGTTCATCCTGTCCTACGGCCGCCAGTGTCCCCCCTTCTTCGAATACATTACGCGACATCATTAAGCAAGAGATTGCATCCGCGTCGCGTCCGACGTGCCCCGACAGTTCCTGCGCCCGCCAAGTGCCAACTTATGCTGATATAGCGGCGCTCGCTCCATGCACTCCCGCGGCCCTGCCAACACCTGCAGCTCAAGTCCCTGTGGCTTCGTTGTCACCAACGATGCGTCCGCAGCCTTACTACACTGCTCCTCGTCCTGCTCGACCGATTTGTTTTTACTGTGGTTATCGAGGACACATCTCTCGTTTTTGCCGACGACGTCAATCTGATGAGCAACGCGGCTACATTCCGGAAGAGCGCACCAGCACACGTCCCGCAGGGGGATACCAGCGGACGTCCTACCGCTACCGGTCACCTTCGCCTCCTTACCCTGCCGCTATGCCCACCAATACTCGAGACTCTCGCCGCCGATCGCCATCTCCGCGTCGTCGCTCAGTGTCGCCTCTCAGGCCCGCCTCCAACATCGCCAACTCCCGCTCGGAAAACTCCCCAATGCAGTTTTAGGAGGGGAAACTGCATTCACTGGACAGCCTGAAATTCCTCCAGACCGACCATCGAATCTGTTGTTAGTGTGCGCAGAAGGCATACACGTGGAAGCTCTCGTGGATACCGGCGCTGCAATTTCAATTATTCGTGCAGACTTTTGTTCCCGCCTGCGTAAAGTGACCACGCCATACAGTGGCCCTCCTCTGCGTGCTGCTACAAACGTGGTCATTCGTCCGGGCGCCCAGTGTACGGTTCGTGTCATGATAGGTGCAATACGTCACCACATAGTGTTTGCAGTATTTCCTGAGTGTACGCACGAACTCATTTTGGGATGGGATTTTTTATCGTCAGCCTCCGCGTCTATTTCCTGCAGTCAGCGCCTCATACAACTGGATTCCACTGGCTCTTCCCTTCCCAACCATGAAGAACGAATTCGCCTTGTTGCCTCTTCCGATTACGTACTTTGGCCAGCTGGAGAACAAATTATACGCGTTCACTCCAGCACCATTATGGATGGTGATGTGTTTATTTTGCCTTACGGGCGTACTCTTTCTCGAGGGATTGTGATTAACCCTGGCCTCATTCGCTTCTCTGCGGGGTCTGCTCTCGTTACCGCCATAAACCAGACTTCCGAACCTCAAATGCTACCCCGTGGGTCGAGTATCACTTGTATTGTTGAGGCCCATCCTATTGGAATTGTTGCCCTTTCGCCTGTACCGTCCGAGTCCAAAACGCCGCCGTTCATTGCCTCTCCAACACCATTCTCGGCCAACATAAGCGCCGACCTGACACCTGCCCAGAGACAAGATCTTCTGTCCCTGTTAAACAAGCACCATTCCTTATTCGACGTCAATTCACCGGCACTCGGTATGACTACCACGGCAACTCACCGTATAGAGACCGACGGCTCCTGCGTTGTTCATCGGCGGCCATATCGCGTGTCTCATAAGGAGAGGAAAATAATCGAAGAAAATGTGTCAGACATGCTTCGGAGAAATGTCATACGGCCTTCCTCCAGCCCTTGGTCCTCCCCGGTTGTTTTGGTGCAAAAGAAAGACGGTTCAGTGCGTTTTTGTGTGGATTACCGTGCGTTGAACAAAATCACGCGCAAAGACGTTTACCCTCTCCCACGGATTGACGACGCACTGGACTCGTTACACGGCGCCGAATACTTTTCGAGTCTAGATCTTAGGTCAGGCTACTGGCAAATACCGATGCGCGAATCTGACAAAGAGAAAACTGCTTTCGCCACCCCAGATGGGCTTTACGAATTTAATGTGATGCCTTTTGGGCTCTGTAATGCTCCGGCTACATTCGAGCGCATGATAGATAACGTCTTGCGTGGGTTGAAATGGAAGACTTGTCTCTGTTATCTAGATGACATTGTCGTATTTTCAACCACGTTTTCACAACACCTCGAACGGCTGGAAGAAGTCCTCGTCTGTCTCGCAAAGGCTGGCCTACAGCTCAACACAAAGAAATGCAGTTTCGCGAGCAAGAACATCAAAATTCTTGGACACTTAGTCAGCAAAGACGGAATTCGGCCGGACCCCGAGAAACTTGCGGCCGTGCTCAAGTTTCCCCGTCCTTTGCGCCAAAAGGACCTGCGCAGCTTTCTCGGGCTTGCATCTTACTTCCGGCGCTTCATACGCAACTTCGCCGTGCTTGCTTCGCCACTCCATCACCTCCTCGCGAATGACGCAGCTTTCGTTTGGTCCGACAAATGTGAAAGCGCTTTCGTGGCTTTGAAGCATGCCCTGACTTCCGACCCGGTATTGTGCCACTTTGATCAGACCGCGCCCACTATTCTTCACACTGATGCCAGCACTCATGGTCTCGGTGCTGTTCTTCTCCAACGTGATCACAGCTCTCGCGAACGAGTCGTCGCTTACGCTAGCCGCACTCTCACCGCCTCGGAGAAGAATTACACTATAACCGAACTGGAGTGCCTGGCTGTTGTTTGGGCAGTGCAAAAATTTCGTCCGTATCTCCACGGCCGCCACTTTACAGTCGTTACCGACCATAACGCTTTGTGCTGGCTTTCATCGCTCAAGAACTTATCGGGTCGCCTTGGTCGCTGGGTTCTTCGTTTACAAGAGTATGATTTCGAGGTCACCTACAGGTCCGGAAAGAAGCACCAGGACGCGGATGCTCTATCTCGCTACCCTCTGGCAAACAGTGATGAACCACCGTCGTCTCTCTGTACCAACATACACAACGAGTCTTCATCATCGGGTTTACCTATCTCGACGCTCGACTGGCTTAAACCCGAAAGCTCATCTGTTCTTGTTGCCCACCAAAGTGCCGACCCATACTGCATCACTATTCTAAAACGCATGAAAGGTTGTTCTCCACCTCCTAACGCCCGGCTTCGTCGACAACTTGCGCAATTCAAACTTCACAATGGAATTTTACATCGCTACATCTACCACGTCGATGGCAACAAATGGGTCCCCGTCATACCACGTTCTCTGCAACGTGAAGTACTCGAGGCGTTTCATGATCACCCGACAGCAGGTCATCTAGGCTACCACAAGACCTATGACAGAATACGAAGTCGCTGCTCCTGGCCTGGCCTGTCATCATCCGTTGCCAAGCACGTTGCATCATGCGTCCCTTGTCAGAGTCGCAAGCGACCTACAACTGTTCCTGCAGGCCTTTTGCAGCCTCTTCCTTGTCCTGCTTCACCTTTTGAAGTCGTTGGCATAGAGCTGTACGGCCCTCTTCCGAAGACCTCTACCGGCAACCGCTGGATTGTGACGGCCGTTGACCATCTTACACGGTACGCCGAGACAGCGTGTCTGCAATCTGCCACAGCCACCGAAGTCGCCGATTTCTTTTTACGCAGCATCTTTCTGCGCCATGGCGCTCCCCGCGTTCTGCTCAGCGACCGTGGTAAAGTCTTTCTCGCGTCTGTTCTTGCCGAAGTTCTCCGTGCCACGGACACAGTTCATAAGACCACATCGAGCTACCACCCGCAGACCAACGGCTTAACGGAGCGCTTTCACCGTACGCTCTCAGACATGCTTGCGATGTATATCAGTCCAGACCAAACAAACTGGGACGCAATCCTGCCGTTCGTAACATTTGCCTACAACACGGCCACACAACGTACTACAGGATTCTCTCCTTTCTTCCTCGTCTATGGCCGTTCACCAACTTTCGTTCTGGATGTCTCGTTCCTTTCGCCACCTGTACACTCAGTGGCTCCTTTCCCCGAACAATTTTTGTCTCGCCTTGCAGACTGCCGTCATCGCGCCCGCATCAACACCGGCATCTCCCAAGAAGTACGGAAGTCCCGCTACGATTCTACTCACCGTGCAGTCAGTTTTTCCCCTGGAGATGAAGTTCTTCTTTGGACACCCGTGCGCGTTCCGGGCTTGTGTGAAAAACTGACAAGTCGTTTTATTGGCCCGTACGTTGTCACTGAACAGACATCGCCAGTGAATTACCGCGTTTCGCCTCTGAGGATTCCAGCTGACCACCGTTGCCGTGGGACAGAGATCGTCCACGTCTCTCGCTTAAAGCCGTATATTCGGCGCATCCCGTGATGCTTTCGAGCGGCCAGGCGGCCGCTTCCACCACCGGGGGGAATTAGTGTGAGCGCAACGAACGGTCGCCTTTTCTTCATCTGTACATATCATCATTACTTGTACATCTTCCTCATCTGTACATATCATCATCAGCTTCCCGGTTCGTTTTTGCCCGCTGTAGCTCGCGCTCGGCTGGAATAAAAGCGGTACCTCACAATACGAACCTTTTCGTCACGGTTAATACAAACGCCCAACGTGACGCGTGAGGCTACACGAACGCATATTCCTCCGAAAGCCACCCGCATTAGCTACGCGGTGTCGTACGGTGCGTGCAAGGTGCCGACGTGCGAATGATAGGTCACAACGTTTTCCGATGATGCTGTGGATTCGGGGGCTTGCACCTGCGATGGCCATTTGTGACCAAGGAAGTGTGTGTAGTCTTGAATCAACTGAGGGAGGAGGAGGACTTGTTGGGCGAGTGTGGTAGAAAAGACCAGCAGGTTCCGTTAACGCACCTGCTGTCCCATGCTCTGTGTCCAAGCGAAAGCTTGCTTCGGCGCCGCTTGCGGAAGCGAGAGCGTGATTTGCTCCATTTCAGCGCATTCGAAACTCACTTGCCAGCCTGTCTATCTTCAAGTGGGCGAAACACCGCCTTAGAGCGCCTGTGTGTCACCACAGCTTTCTGCGTTCGAAGGCAAGAACCATGGATGGGACTTCCTGCGCTGCTGGGATGCGCTGAACGTTGTTGTGCTTATAACAGTGCGGGCAAAGGTGCGATTTTCGCAGCGAAAATAAACGTAAGAAGTCTGTCGTCCCACTTCTAACGTAGCTGCGTTAAGGTGGCCATAATTTTCAGGTACACGCGACATTGCTTTACGTGATCTTGACGGAAACATGCCACGTGACGTCGCGTTACGTTCTGTTGGCGGAAACATGTCGCATGACATTTCATTACGTGAGAGAGACAGAGAGAGAGAGAGAAAGAATATTTTGTTAATGACTCCGGAGATGTTAGCCTGGTTAGTGGCCTGGCTTACACAACACGTACATACAGTCACACTTACTCACACGTCCATTATATACGTATACATATACGCTACAGCATTTGGTTGAGGCATATGTTGCCCGTAGAAACGTTATCAATGCTGTTTAGTGCGCAGATGCTGTCTTGGCAAGGTGCCGCAGCTCCAATGTCGAACATTGTTGCAGATCAGAAGCGCTGCCTTCCGAGTCTTTCTCCCGAAGTCGCTGGCAATCGCACAGGACGTGTTAAAGGTCCTCTCGTGTATTGCATGCAGAGCACAATGCAGAATCAGATTGTTGTATCTTGTGCTTGTAGTGTCTTGTGTAGGCTACGTTGTCTTGTTCGGTGAACGCACGCCTCATTTCGCCTGTCTAAACCTCGTGGTACATGGAAGATGCATGGCTGGGTCAATAGCGTGAAGTGGTCCGTATACTGATTTCGAGTCACCCCAGAACGACCGCTGCAGATTCCAGGAAAACGCCGATACCATAGTCGACGAATATTTTCTTGAAAAAGGCATGGCTGTTACTGGTGCTTTAGCACGATGTGCTGTTCTGGCAGAACTGTCGGCCCGAACGTATCCTTGTATTCCACAGTGGGCTGGTAACTACTGGAATACAACGCGGTGGTTAAGTTCAGGAGCATTACTGCCTAGGCGCTTGATGTCCATAACCAGTTGTTCTTCGGCGCGTGGTGACTTCAGGGACGTGACGTGGTTTGGGGGGGAACATGTCCCTTGAAGATCCGTTACATGATTTTGGCGGGAACATGTCGCGTGACATTGCGTTACGTAATTCTTCGCGGGAACATGTTAACTTGACATCGTGATTTTGGGTGATCTATCTATCTATCTATCTATCTATCTATCTATCTATCTATCTATCTATCTATCTATCTATCTATCTATCTATCTATCTATCTATCTATCTATCTATCTATCCACCTACGATTTTGTGCTCTCCTGGCCGTTTCGCTAATGGGATGTATACAAAAATTGGTATGCCACAACACGACTACATGACGAACATAATGACAGGTCATAACTTGAAGATCATGACATGCATATCATGAGCGGCATGATTTACATGCCACGGTCTTGGTGCTCTCCTGTCCGTTTCGCTAATGGGATGTATGCGAAAATTGGTATGGCACAACATGACTGCCTGACGAACATAAATGGCAGGTCATAACATGAAAACCATGATATGCATGTCATAAGCGGCATGATTGACATGTCACGGTCTTGGTGCTCACCTGGTCGTTTCGTTAACGGGATGTATACGAAAATTGGTATGCCACAAAATAGCTGCATGACGAAGATAAGCGACAGATCATAACATGAAAAGCATGACATGCATGTCATGAGCGCCATGATTTACATGCCACTGTGTTGGTGCTGTCCTGGCCGTTTCGTTAATGGGATGTATGCAAAAATTGGTATGCCTCAATATGACTGCATGGCGAACATAAATGACAGGTCATAACATGAAAATCGTGACATGCATGTCATGAGCGACATGATTTACATGCCGCGAGTTTCGTTAACGGGACGTAAACGAAAACTGGCATGCCACAACATGACTGCATGACAAACATAAATGACAGGTCATAACATGGAAATCATGACATGCTTGTCATGAGCGACATGATTTACATGCCACGGTCTTTGTGCTGTCTTCGCCGTTTCGTTAATGAGATGTATACTAAAATTGATATGCAACAACATGACTGCACGACAAACACAATTGACAGGTTATAACATGAAAAGCATGGCATGCACGTCATGGGCGGCGTGATTTACATGCCACGCGTTTCGTTAGTGGAATGTATACCAATATTGCTGCGGCACGACACGACTGCATGACGAACGTAAATGACAGGTCATAACATTATAATCATGACACGCGTGTATGAGCGGCATGGTTTACATGCCACAGTCGTGGTGCTCTTGCGGCCGTTTCGTTAATTTCATATGTACCAAACTCGGTATAGCGAGATAACAATGCAAATCCATATTACGTTCCCGATGCGTGCTTCGCATTTCCTTGATTCCCACTGCACGTGGGATCTGCCAATTTTTTTTCTTCATGGCTTTTCAAACGTAATAAACGTATCTGCAGAGATCGACCTTCATCCGGTATCGTCCTGTAAGCTGTAGCAGAGGTCTGTAGAAAATGTTTGGCCATGTCGAACCACGGCGGTGGCGAAATGGCTGAGAGTCAGCTACCGATGTGCCGCGTCCAAATTCCAGTGCCGCCCAAACATCCACAGGTTTTTTTCAAAAACGGGTAATGGAGTACACACATGACGCTCGGTTGTTTACGCGTACTTATTGCGAAAGGTGACCTCATATGGACAAGGCCGGTCCCCTGGGCGCACCTTAACCACCACAGCGTTGGTGAAGTACTTGTGAACCAGCAGCTAATGCATGGGAGGCAGAGAGGCGTCAGCCATTGTCGCCGGTTACCTAACCGGTAAAATAGGACAAACGGACCTCTGGCCTGGAGTTCAGCATTAAGAATACACGCTTGGGAAATTGGTGGCACGGGACCGCCAAACCTAAAAGCATGGTCTGTCACTTTTTTTAACGTTTAAAATCATACTTTTCATTCTATACACCATTAAATCCCTCGTAAATTTAAGCCAATCTATAGCGAAACTATCTAAATTCCGGAGGAAAAAATAAAGTACACTATTTTGAAAAAATCCCACCACGATTGAGGCTTCCCAAGAAACCATTACACTTACACGCACACACACACACACACACACACGCACGCACACACACACGCGCACACACACACACACACACCACAGGCGCGCGCAAGCGTCTGTGAATGCAAAACATGCTGCATTCAAAATGATAAAATAGGTATTTTACAAAGTTTGTGCTCCGAATTAAGGCATTTATTAACGCGATACTGCTATATCAGACAATTAAGGCCGCTGCAAATCTCGTACATGTGCAATGAAGGATAAGGCTTGTCCTTCGTTACCGACTTCAGTGTCTCTGTAACTTTCTTAACACTTGCAGGGGACAGGGATTTCATTTCACTGAGCAGTGACTGCAGCCATGTGGGTTCTTGCCCTGCTTGCCTCCTAATGACGTCTTTTCTTCCGTAAGGTACGGATGTTCCGGCAGCTCCAATATGGATGGCCTATTCTGTGTTTCACGGCTGAGACGTTTCACAAGAACATGAAACCCTGAGTCCTGTATTATAGGGAGCATAGCAAACGTTGGGGCGCTCTGCACAGTCTGGTTGCCTTCTTGCGCTGCCTTCTTCCGTGCCGTTCCTTGTCCAAGACGGCGACGCGTCCAGAGAGTTGGCAATGCGCGCGATGTTCCGCGAGTCTCTCGATCAACGCCGCTGAGTTGCAGGAAGCGTCCACAGCACGTGGTGGTCAAGTTCCTACAGACGACGCGGCTCCGTACTCTTTGCCGAGACCATGGACGATACTTGGAGTAAGGCAAAAAGCACTTGCGGTGGTCGGCACGGTTCATGGTGAATGGCCTGGTGATGAGTTTTCGAGGAGCTAGTTGAGGGACATACCGGCTCAGAGAACGGAGCTGGTTGCCTTGCAGGTGTCCTACGTGGCAGCTTCGCCGTGGAGACGGCTTGATGGGTATAGCGTCTTCGCTCGTCCTCTTGAACCCGTGGAGGGCGGGCCTGGCACTGTTCCGGTTCGACATGAGCGCTTGTCGGGGGGTAATCGTTGAACTTCAAGACAATCGGCTCGCAGTCGACAGGGCCGATCACTGCGAAGCGAAATGGAATGCCTCGCGTGGCAAGCTCACGCGCGCAGGCAGGGAAAGACGATGTCGATGATGATGTGAACAGGTATCTGCGGGGAAGAGAATGAAAATTATTGATGGGGGTTTTTATAACTCAGGGCCTTGTCTCGGGCCGTATTCTTGGGTTGCGCTAGTGTTTTCAGGGACTATAGCCAACGAACAATGGCGGTGATTCGATGTATGGGTTTTCAGAGACAGCACGAGACGCCTGTTGCGTTACAGACAAGATTGTCTGTTTCAATTTAACTATTTTGGAATTATACGTAAGTATAGGTAGATGTCCGTGGGTCGTTTTGTCTCTATAGGTAGGTGTGTTGGTTGGTCGGTCGCTAAAAGGTAAAATCACTCAGGTAGGCGGGGAAACGCTTCACAGCAAAATTTAATTTTTATTGCCACTTATTAGTGCTCTCATCTTCATCGACATCGTCTCCTCCTCTTGGAGCGTGGGTACGTGCTATGAGACCGAGGGTGCGTGCGTCGTCCATGTTGAATGCGAACCATTCGTCAAAGTTACACGATTACTTCGAGCCTACGTTCCACGTCAGATCGAACGACGCCCTCGGAAGCCTCCAGTGGTTGAAGGGCAAAACCGAAGACCATTCTATGATGAAATCTCGTACGGTGAAGCTGCATCGCAAGGTGTATTTCGCGCCAAGGCAATTATTTTGCTCTATCCATTCTCTGAGCTGGTACATCCCACAACTCGAGTACCTGGGATCCACACATTTCACCATAAATCCTGCCCAACACCGCAAGCGCTCTTTGCATTGCCCCAAGATTGCTCGATGTTCTCGGCTGAAAGTATGGTACCGCGTCGTTCGGAGCCATCAGCAGGCAGTGGCTAAATTCGAACTGCACGGCGTTTTGAACACCCACGACCGGCCGCTACTTTCGTGGGAGGAAGGACATCGTGGTGTGGGCGGTTCCTGCGACTGACGGTGTTTACCGAGACATTGGACTCCGCGCGCGTTACCAAGCCTCTCGACAAGTCTTCATATTAGGGAGCTTTAGCAGTGGCGGCTTACCGTACGGTAAGTGCGGTAATGACGTACCGTCGTGGTTGGCACGTAGAAAATTGAGCTTCTGAGGGCTTTACCAGCAAGTTTTATCATCTGATGACATTTCCGTACCCACCGAGCAAATATATAGCGCAGGTCCTTCCGACTAAAACAGCGACATGCTGACCATGACGGTACGGTAAGCCGGCGCTGCTAAAGCTCCCTGTTGTCGAAGCATGTATAGACAATAACACAGCTAGTTCGATGCGTGCCGCCATATTTGGACTGCGCTTCGCGCCATCTATTTCACGCGCGGCGGAACAACGCGCCGAGCTGCCACACGCAGGCTCCTGCAGGTTGTTGCCACACAGTTCTAACGCGATTGCAGTTTAGCACGCGCGTCTCAAAGACGCTAGGTGTGTCCACCTGTGTTGCTGCACTGAGGGCATCAATGGATAAATTTTATTGTGAAGCGACAGGGTGAGAGAGAGAGAAAAAAAAAGTTTTATTGAACGTCCTTGCTGGACCACTCGCATGCAGGAAGGTGAGCTGGCGCCGCTTGCTGTGAGGTTTTCATCCCCGCTGGATGATCTGTCGCTCCTGTTGTATGAGTTAGTGAAGATGTATTTCCCTCTCCCAAATAAACTGAGCAACCATCTAAGCCAACGGAAGATCGAGAGGAAATGGCTAAACCTGAATGTAGAAATTTTAGAAGTGCAGCGGCAACATTACACTACATGTGCAGTCAAAACATAGCATGGCAAGCGCTACAGGTGCAGCTGTGATTAATGTCCTGAGGTTCGCACGGACTGCCTGCTTCTCTCTGGCCGGTAACTATATTGGGCGACTTGGTCCGTGTACGCGTGATCCTCAAAGCAGAAAGACTTGCAAGGATTGGCGTCAACGCGGTTTACGCAAAATCGAAAGTAGTGCGGAAAGGGTGCAAAGGCCACTTTGGAACGGGCTGGCGTCGTCTGCTCGCGTACTCTCGAAACCGGTTTGCTTTCGACGGTATGCGGGCGCCTGGGTGCGAGACGCGTACGGTACAAGGGCGACGCAAAAAAGAAAGGAAGGGAAAACAGAAAGGCAGGGAGGTTAACCAGAAAGGCGTCCGGTTGGCTACCCTACACTGGGGGAATGGGAAGGGGGAATAGAAAGATGGGAGAGAGAGAGAGAAAGAAGGGGAATAATGAAAAAGACGTTGTAGGACAAGTCCAACTGTCAAAGGCGTTCGCGCAAACCAGTCATCTTCAAAAAGCGCAAAAGTGCTTTTAGTGCCTTGTGGGCCGACGAGCGATGAGGGCGGTGTTCGAGCAGCACCTGTACGGAAAGTGGCCGGTCGTCAATTTGGCGTAGCGTCTGAGCAAGTGTTTTCCTTTCCGCGACGAATCGCGGACAGTGGCCACAGCAAATGGTCCAGGGTTTCGTCGGTGTCGCACATCTCGCATGTTGCACTGTCTAAATGCGGAGTATGCCTTTGTGAAGGCAATTCCCAGCCAAAGCCGACAAAGAAGCGAGGCCTCATGTCGAGGAAGTCCTGATGGAGGGTGGAGATGCAGGGAAGGGTTCTAGCTGGCTTTTTGCGTCGTATGGACATCAAACGAACGCGACGCAAAAAAAAAGGAACCAGATAAACCATGACTGTGCAGAGCGCCCCGACACTTGAACGTGAAAAAATTTCAGGGACATTGTTGTCTGCTGCAGCACGGGACCACATGGAGGCCGACGTCTAAAAATCGCGTCAACGCCTCTTCTTTTCCTGGGACGTGTCCAAGCGAAGACTTGCGGCACCTCACGCGAATGCTTCCGCTGTCAGCTTCCGGAACAGAACCCAAGCGCGCCGCTTGCCTTCATTACTGCGCATGCGCGCTGACTTCACGGTCTGTCTGTCTTCAAATGCATTGTGCACGGTTCAAGTCGAGCTAAGCGTCACGGGGTGGGGGTGCAGTCGAAAGTTACTGAAAGAGATAGAAAGGAGAACCACCTGTGTTTCCTTTTGGCCCCCTGGAGTTCTTTAACGTGCACTGACACGCGCAGGACACGGGTCTCTGGCATTTTTGCCTCCATGGTAAATGCGACCGCTGTGGCCGAGATTGAACCCGAATTTCTTGCATGGCAGGCGAGTACCATAACCACTACACCACAGCGGCGAAGTCGTTAAAATTAGACTTGAGCAGACAAGCAACTGCTCACGCTCCCCCCCCCCCCCCCCCTCACTTTATTGCACCCACTAACAAAGCGCCCTTCTGAATTCTTTCGGTACTCTCCGCATACTAACTCCCTCTGCTCTGTGCTATAGTTCATGCTGTGTAGTGTAACAACGGAAAGTCTCGCGCAAGGACGCCTACGTAAGCCGGCCTTGGCCTCTCAGATCTCGAGTCATGGTGCAAGGTGTGTTGGCCGTGCGCACACACGCGAAGCCCCATCCTTGGTCATTAGCCGCTGGCTCACGTCATGCACACGCTCACGCAGCGTTGAATCAGCCGGTGATGATGCCGGCTATGAAGCGAGCTGTTGTCATCTATATGGGAGCAAGGCGTAAGAAGTATCATAAATTACGCACGTGCCTTCCCAGGAAAACATGCCGTGCACGTAATGAAGCCACTATGACTGCTATGTTATTTTTTCTGTCCAGGTTTCTCTTTCTTTTTCTTTTTTTTTTTTGTCTTGCATGCGTGTCCACAATCGGACAGAACTAGAGAGACCCGTGTACTGCGCGTTATTAGTGAACATTTATTTATTTATTTATTTATTTATTTATTTATTTATTTATTTATTTATTTATTTTAAGTAGCTACGGTCGTACTGCGAGTATCACCTCAATGAAAGAGTCATTACAGCTAGAGTCACTCGACTGTCGACGCAAGTTCTCTCGTCTATGTCTCTTCCACAAAATATACCACAGTCCCGCCTTGCCCAATGACCTTATTCTTCCTCTAGCGTACATTTTCCCTCGCTTAGATCATGCACAGAAGGTGGGAGTAACGTGCTTAACGCAAGCATGTTATCAATCATTTGTACCCCGCACCTCACAGGACTGGAACCACCTTCCGGGATCAGTCACGTCCACTGTCCACAATTTCCAGTGTCACAATGTTTTAAACGCAAGTGTATGGCAGTGTAACTAACCAAGTACCCAATTATGTTTCGTTCTCAGTCAATTGCTTGAATGTTTTTGTTTCCCGCTTTTGTGTCATCTTTTTCAGCTAATATTGTATTAACGGAACAAAGACTGTATTGTGTGTGTATTTTTTGCATGCTCCACTCCCCTCTGTAATGCCTTTGGCCCTGAGGGTAAAACTAATAAATAAATAAATAAATAAATAAATAAATAAATAAATAAATAAATAATTATAATAATTAACGAACTCCACGGGATCAAAATTTCCAGAGCGCTCCGCTACAACCCGCCTCATTATCATATCGTGGTCATATGACACGCAAAACACCAGCAACAATTTTTGGAGTAGGTGGTGCATTCAAGATGTCGTCACATCGCGCTCTAGATGGTAAAGGCCTTATCTTAGGCATAGTGCGCCTAAGTACAGCCGAACTTCAACCGAACACACAAACACACACACAGACACACACACACACACACACACACACACACACACACACACACACACACACACACACACACACACACACACACTGAAGCGAAGAGATGACGCCAACCGCTCCTGCGAGCCGGCACAAATTGGCCCGCGGATAGCGTTTGAAACGTGGTAACACCACAATCTGAACACGATCTGAAAGGAAATCGCGTAGCGAGGCGGCTCCTTTTATCTAGGGAAGAACAATCTCCCTTTCCCCATTTATAGCCCTCTTTCTCCCATTGCGACGTTCTTTCTCGTTTGATGCCATGTTGAGTCTGCAGCGCAAGAAAGTTGGGAAAGTGCGCGCGGAAAGAAGGAGTGGAAGAAGAAGATGATGAAGGAGCGTCAATCAAGATCTCGGAAAAGATTGACAGCCCGTGTCGAACAACGGGAAAGCGCTGGGGATGACATAAACGCATGGCCTACTTAGGAGAGCGCGGTTTTCTGTCTCTCTTGCCGTGGCATCCTCTCCTTCGGGAACCTGTGACGGGGCGACGAGGAACGAAGAAGTCGTATACCGCATGGACTCTTGTACAATGAGCCTTGTACCTTTCTGTCACGATTTTGACGAAGCCATCACTCGGGATCGAACGTTTCGGCCTGATTTGATTGCTCTCCGCAGACTGTGAGCGCGGAATCGACCCTAAAACTACGTGGAAGTCCAACACTGTTAATGAGAGATATAGAAATAGCGGGCGCGAAAGAAGACGAAGTAGGATCGCGAGCGCGTGGAACCTGGATTCTTTGTGTTTTATTCCTGTTTTTGTTTTTGTTTTTATTCCTGGCCAATCCCCCTCATGGGTATGTGCCAATTGTAGAGGCAACAACAACAACAACAACCTTCCTCTTTTGGAATAAACAATAGGTAGGTCTCGCTGCTCGGCGCTCTTCAGGCGTGTTGTCTTCCGGCGCACTTGGAAGCCTGGTTTATTACTCATCGAAGTCTTCGGACTTTACGCTGGTGCCGAAACCCGGGTTCGAACGAGGGACCTGTGGTTGTGGTGTACAAACACCACGAGAGAGATTGTCATTCGCGATATTGTCACGTGGTCGCGACGATGAAAGTCGGGGAATTGGAACCGATCACCGAGAGAACGTGTGCCCTGCGAAGAACGTAAGCCGCATTTTTGTAACCAGAGCGGCGATCACAATTTTCGGTCGCAGACAAAAAAAAAAAAAAAAACTGATCAGCGGTGAAACATGTGCGTCACAGTACATTGTAGTTTTATCAGCGATGTTCGCGTGAGATCCAAAACGCACTCAAACCAGGGGTTTATCCTTAATATCTACATTTCTTTTTTTTTTTTTTTTTTGGCGGGGTGGGGGGTGTTTTACTATGGTTTTACCAGAACGTGAGGTGGGTGAATACGGAGTTACCGTATCGCCTATATGGCTATGGCACTCGGCTGATGACCCGAAGGTCGGGGGATCGAATCACAGCCGCGGCTGCTGCATTTCGATGGGGGCGAAATGTTGAGGCCCGTGTACTGTGCGATGTCAGTGCACGCTAAAGAACCCCAGGTGGTGGAAACTTCCGGAGCCCTCCGTTACGGTGTCTCTCATAATGACAGCGTGGTCTCCTGCCGATGCCCACGCTTGATCGGTCTCTATCTCGTCCCAGTAGCACATTCGCATTCCGCGCTGTGTTTCTCGCTTTGCGATGAGCAAGATATAGATTCTTGTAAAGAAAGTGAAGAAAATAGGGTGTAGGGTGCACGGTAACTGTCTCTCAGTGAGGACACCTCAACCGATGCGCTCATGGGGTGGAGGAATTAAATGGACAGAGAGAAGAAAGAAGGGAGGCACAGGTCATAACCACACCATGTCCGGCCGCGCAAAAATTGCGGTGAGCAACCAACACGCCCCAAAACCTTCCCAGGTTGGAAGGAAACACGGGTGCTGGTTTTTCGCGAGTCATTACGGTATGGGGAACGTGAACGAGCATGGAAGAAGGCTTCCCGCTTTGAAGGGGGAGCAGGAGGCAAGCGGCAGGCTAGAAAAGAAGATGGAGGGAGAAGAGTGAGCATCTCGCGTCCCACTAGCCGCCTTTTTAGGGACACAGTTGCTTGCTAGCAATGCCGTTCCTTTCTTATGCTGCCTCCGCTCGGCCTTTTGCTATTCGCTGCGTGTGCGCACGGTGGCTGCAATGCCTTTATGGTTTTATGGCCGGTTGCGCGTGGTACGGGTAGTTAGGAAGCTACGGGAAGCCCATTCCTTGTCGTTCGCCGGCGAGTTGTCTTTGCGGCGGACGATTTTCGAAGGAACGAACGACCCGCTCGTGGAGTCGTGCCCGTTTGTGGGATAGTACGCGACGAGAGGCCCCTTTTTTCTTTTTTTTTTTTTTTGAGGAACGCTGTGAAAGGGAGACATCAATTTTGAGACTCGAAGATCGCATTTTTTTTTTCTCGCACATTTTAGTGGCTCTTACGGAGAAAACGAGGGGAGGCCCCCGAAGAAGCAATTTGTTACGGGAGGACCATGGAACGAAATACATAAATAAATAAATGTGTACAAATATTTTCCCACACTTTATTTTTACGGTGTCATCCTCCGTTTTTGGTCTCTCTCCTTTTGATCCTGTAAATGTTTTTTTTTTTTTTTCGATTCGGGCCTGTGAGCCTTGCGTGAATCTACACGGCAAAGACGTTGGAACGAACCACAAGAAAAAAAGATATATTTTTTCTTTCGTCTTGATTATGTTATTATTCGCAATTCCGTTTTCTCTCTTTCCCTCTTTTTTAAATGCTCCATTGATTCGGCACTGAGCATTACGAAGGGAAGTATCGGTTTTGGGGAGACCTTGACAAAGTGGCACGCTGTGTAGTGTTCACGCTCTCCTTGTGTTTGGAGAAGGGAAGAGGACAATTTCATGCGTTTGGTGAGCAAGCAGGCAGTTCAGTTCTTTGGTAGGACTTCCAGCACGGTACTCACGCTGTTTTCGAGGTGTCCTGTGCGCGAGGCATTGGCGAGGAAATCTGTTCTGACCTTGTGACGCCTTGTCGCTTCATCGTCCGGACGGGATACCATTTCTTGTTCCGGCGGGGTCCTAGCAAAAACAACCGGGCAGAGAAGCGTCTTCCGTAGAGACAGCTGAAACGGTAAGTTGGCGAACTTGGTATATTCGGAGAGAGTTCCTGACTTATCTCTAAGGTGACTTAGGCACTTATTCACGAACTTATACCTTGCCCTTATAGCTTGCTTTCCTTATCACCCACTGTGACCTTAAGGTGCGTTAAGGAGTCGAAAATTTTAATCAGTGTGAGTCACTACACGATAAGGCTTCTTTGTTGATACCGGACTAAGTCATGAAGCGCGATAAGAGCACAGGGAAGATAAGCGGTAAGGAGGATAAGGTAGATTTCTGAATTATGAATATACAAGACCTTCGGCAGTCGAACCCGGAACATTTGGCAGAGGAACACCGCGTGAATACTATACGTCATGTGCTGTAAAGGCTAACACTCATTCGCGTGTGACCCATGAGCACATATACCCGGCTCATACGCGCATACCCAATGCGGGTTTGAGTACTTCGTTGGTCGTGACGTAATTGACCAGCGTGACATGTTATTGATGTCATGACCTACGTGCAAGTAACGTTAGTCATATATATTCGGACCCTTACATGCCAGTTTCGGCACACGCCGAGTCAACGAGACGCGAGTTGTCGATTCTTCTACCATATCTCCTTTTGCCATATTTTCTGAACCACATTCTTTGTACCATACTTTTCTACCAGCGTTCTTTTTTTTTCCAGATATCGAGCAGTATAAGCCACACGTATTGTACAGTTATAATTATTGTTACTCAGTACTCAAAACAACCGCGTGAGATAAATATGAAGTGTGTTTCTATTTTATACAATACACATTTTTTTATAAGTACGCCATGGCAGTACGACACATAGGCATGCACATGTGGTCCTCGCAGATAACTATCGAGGCGGAAATGCCTCGCAGCTGCTTAAGCTGCATTAAAAAGACTAGTTACCACAAACGCGCTTATAAACTATTCAATGTTAAAGGTAAGGTCGGTTGCTTATTGAGAGAAAAGATTACAGGGTGTCAAAACATGTAATATACACTTTTTTTTTCTAAAAACCAAGAGAGAAGACATGTAGTTTTATGTATACTTGTCATACAGTTTCATAACCCCGAGCACTATATGGCAGCAAGAACGTTATGTCGCACAGTAACTAACCGTGATGAAGTTACATTGAAGTTGCTTCTCACCAATATCTTGTCGGGGTAATCGGCAAGTCGAGAGAGTTGCACCAGTATGACGCGCATGACCTTAGCGTGCGATGTTTATATGGTTTTCCTTTTCTGCTTTATTTATTTGATATTTTTTGGCGGGGGAAGGGGGGGATGAAGGAGCATTGTTTGTGAGGAAACCGCAACTTCAATATTTTCTTTCACTGTGACGTAAAAATCGGGGCCGCCATTGCGATGGTTCCTCTAGCACACACATATATAGTGCTAATGGCGAAACTTGCATTTGTGATTATTTAAAGCTTATAAGGAAACTGCACTACATAAGACTCTAATTTAAGTGGTCCACTTGTCGATTTCAGATTACCTATCATTTTCCCTATGCCGGAAGTAGCAGCAAAAGATAGCAACTTTGTTGACAACGCTTCTAGTTTCGCCTGTTATCTGTTAGATAAACTTATCTGTAAAATTACAGATAGTACACATTTTCGGCCATTTTACATATAAAACGTCCTCATGCAGTCACAGTCTGGAAAGCTCACAAGAGTGTGCTTGCTATGTTGGTCAGTCATTTTAGGAGTACGCTTGGTTAGTGAATGGAGCATATGGTAGCATGCATATTATGCGAACAGATTTGGTGTAGAACGTCTTGAGAGCCCTATAGAGATTTTCTCTTTTCAAGGACAGGTAAAATCTACTAATGTTCTGTAACTTTTACGAAGTGGCAGCGATTTTTACAGAAATTCCTTTTCTCTGAGTAAAACGGAAAAACTAGATCATTTGAATAACCATTCTTTACGTTTGTCCTCAGAATCCAAGGAACTTTCATGTCGGTAAAGCACAAAATACCCACAAAACTCAGGTTACTTAATATACATGTTACAACGTAGTTGACGGCTGCGCCGTCCTTTTGTTCAAGGTTCCTCATTTTTTTTTTTTTTGTCACAGGAAAGTTTCTTCTGTCATATAAGAGAGCGACCGTCGTTTCTGCGCTGCCGGCGTATGCCATCCGGTTCCCTGTCAAATTCCCCCATACTGTCAAATTTCGTAATGATGCCATTTCAAGGGAAACGGGGAGGCCGCAGAAACCGTCTGTACCAGTCAGGGCTGACAATGTGGCAATTTCGACAGCTTGACGGGACTGGACGTTGTCCAGGAGAGCACCTTCAGTAGAATCGGGATCTTGATCAGTATGTACACACAAATAGTCAAATACGCGTTAGACGCAGTGTGCTTAGTGCATTCGCAACCTACCTTAGCATTTTGACTAATTCTTACTCAACTGTTACGGCAGACTGGTTTAAGTCGTGAAAAAAAAAAGGTCGGAAATTCCCAATAAAACCGCAGTGTTGGTTCGCCGCTGCACACCGCTGTCCTGCCGTGAAACATATTAGGACTAGGAAGGGGCCGCAGGCTTTTACCGGACCCAGTACATTTTTGTAGTTTCACTACACGCGCGTGCATGATTAAGAGCTCCACCACCAGGGAAAATAATTCAAGGCACTATATGCTATATGACTTGCAGTTCCCGAGAAAACAGTAAAGCATACGCGGGTCGCCCCACCCCTCCCCCTCTCCAGTCGTTAGGCGCTTAGACGAGGGGGGGGGGGGGGGGCTGGCCTAGGAGTCTGGGCCCCTCTCGAAATTTCGGCTGATAGGTAGTTTCAATGACATAGTGTCGGGCTAATAACATCAAATTTAAGCCTAATAATGAAGTTACATTTAAAAAGTCCCTTTATGTACATAGCGCGATTTCTACCAAAAATCAATAATGAAAATAGCTGTTTTTCTCAAAGAGTCAAGAGCTTCAGCAAGTGCCCCCCTCCCCTTAAAGAATTCCTGGCTACGGGCCTGGTGTAGGAATACAAATTTAAGTAGCCTGAAGCATATACATCAGGGGTGTGCTAAAATTCGAAATTTGAAATAATTTTCGAATGGCGTTTGCTATTCGATTCGCACTTGCACTGTACAAACTATTCGAAGCTGGTAATTCAGGAGGAAAACGCGCTGTCCCGTGACAAGTAGCCTATAGCTTCACCTAGTGCGCTTCACCACATAACACACATGTACTGCGGCGATACTAACACTTGTGTACGCCGGCGGAGCTAACATTCTTGTACTTAGGGATGGTAAAATCGATGAACGATTAATCGATTAATCGATTAAATGTACATGGTTAATCGAATAATCGTCATCGATTTCGTCCTTTCGATTAATCGAATTAATCGATTACGCCCCCCACCCTCCCCACAACCCCAGCACCGCCCCTTGGCCGGAGCGCGTGATTGCGAGGCGCGCGACGCCAAGACGCAGATGTCGAGCGCATATTTCTGCGCAAGTAGAAGGAGCCCGGAGCCGCAGGCGGCCATACCCCATAGAGATAGAAATGAACTCTTGCCGATCTCCGTCGCCTACACCGTTTTATTTAACCCCCAGATTTTACTTGCTCCTTGTGTAAGTGCCACATTGTAATATGCGCTGCTTATTTCTTGATCGGTTCAATTCTTATTGCCGTTGTATTTTACTCCTTAGCGAAACAAAGATTGTTTGTCACCAATGAAAGAAAGAGAGATAATCTATTGGAACGTAGAGAGGGTGGCCTGACCTAGTACGCCCCGGCCTTCTACTCTACTTTGGGGACAAAGCAACAGGGGAAAAGAGTGATGAAGCATGATGGTGGGTTTAAGAATGAATGATCCGTATATACATAATCAGACATTACTGCTTGCGCAAAGGGGATATGGACGCTAGTAATCATATTTCATTACGCTTGATAGCAACTAGCCTAGCTGTCCGCCTTAACGCCTATATACTCTTTGATAACTGTAATGCTAGTTTCCCTGCAATGCAGTCAGCCCAACTTATGGCAGCTATTCATTTCTACAAAACAGCGTGGTATGACGCGGAAAATGTCGACTCTGCTCTCTTGACATAAGCACTCATAGTAGTCAAACCCCAGCACGTGTAACTGGGACCTCGCCTCCACTTGTAACGTGACAGGGGCCACCATTAGTAGGGCGAATACGCTGTGCAGGGAAACGCGCTAGAGGATTATGAAAAAGGTCTAATAGTCGCATAATGGAGAGAAACCACTTTAGCTATATTTAAGTCTAATAGTCGC
The DNA here is from genome assembly GCA_013339685.2 of Hyalomma asiaticum. Classification (NCBI taxonomy): domain Eukaryota; kingdom Metazoa; phylum Arthropoda; class Arachnida; order Ixodida; family Ixodidae; genus Hyalomma; species Hyalomma asiaticum. The sequence goes on along the minus strand of CM023487.1, from coordinate 32,376,470 downwards.
TTTTCATAATGCGCAACTTTGCGCATTGGTATACCAAGCGTTTCGTATCCAATCCATTCCTATTCAAAAAATGACCTTGTAGCATTTGGTAATCCTGTATGGTCGCCCATTTCGGGTGAAACACAGCTTTTAACCGTTGCTTGTACTCCCATGTCAGCCAGCCTAGAGGCCGCCGTCTACTGCTGTGGCACGAATGCATGACAGTCGCGAAATACTATGTGTTCTAATCTCTGATACATTAGACAGCGTTCACAGTTCGAGCTGTACGCGCGACTGAAAAGGTGCGTGTAGCGCCGAGCTAAGTCGGCGACCAGGTGAAGCCTTTGCAGTGTACTGGCACAGCTGCCGTTTATTCTAGCCGGGAGGGAAAACTCGGGTCACTATATTTCCCGCAGATGCCCTGCACTGATCGCGTATTTGAGGCCGGTATGTTGCTGCGCAATCTCGCATGAGGGACCTCATGGAAGAGATCACGTCAGTTCGTGGTTATAGTATTAGGGAGTTTTCGAATATGGGCCCCAAACACTTTGGGGCCCCAAAGAAATAGCGTCGACACCACTGCGCATGCGCGAGACCCAAACTGCCTTTGGGTTTTGGGTTGGGCACGCTATTTCTGGAATTTAGCGTCAGCCCCAAAGAGCCCCAAAGCTTGTCCCAAACTTTTTAGCGTAAACAAACAAGGCGGCGCCCATCGAAGCGGCGGCTCTCGCCTAGGACAAAACTGAGTTGATTTCTGGTTAAGTGACGACTATATCAATCAATAAATGGTGGCGTAGGTCATCGCTTTCTTCCATCTCACGCATGCAACAAAAACTGGCCGTGAAATAGCCCGCGTTTTTAAGATCGGTTGTCGAATTCAGAGCTCGTAGGCTTAATGCGACCGGTGGCTCAAAGCTGGATTACCTTGGCTAATGATACCAAATTCTTAAGACTCGCAGAACGATGGGGATCACAAGTAAATTCATTGCCACTGCACGCTTGAAATAGCGGTTTTAAAGGGTACGCTTATGAAAGGCAAATGCGTTTATTAATCTTCAATTTTTACTTGTCGTAGCCTGCCTTTTTGGCCACTTTGGCGCTGCAAGCGCAAGACGCAAGGAGAGAGCGCAAAACCCAATTCGAAAACTCCTACTTCCTACGTGGTCCCAAGTTAGCGCACGCTAAGCACTTTGGGGCCCCAAACTGTTGGGGCCCCTATTCGAAAACTCCCTATTATCGAGGACTTCCACAATATCTGACGGACAAACCGAGAAATGTTGCCGTCCCTACAAGAGCGAGCGTCGTTAACTTTCCTTTAGTCCACGTCTCCTTTTTTTTTTTTTTTTTTACCTTTCTCGGAATTTTCTCGCCCTCGGCCACACTGCATGTTTCCTGTGCGACTTTCCAAGCAGTGTGGTCGCCGAAAGCGCCTCCAATTTCGGTTCGCTCTAGTAGGCAGACTTAGAGAAAATGCGACCTGCTGCCGAATTGTCCGTGGATCATGACCACCCACGGAATTTCGGATCCTTGACATCATCAAAAGACGACGGGCTCCCCGTGTTCAGTGGGCGAAAGTGCGAATTTTCACGCAGCCGCTAATGCGCGCATGTGATCTCTAGTGCGTCGGATAAATACTTGTGTCGCTATCAAACACAAGCAACGCTTCTCAAACAACAAGGCATCATTTTCCAAGCACCTTTAAAAAATTTCGATTAATCGATTAATCGATTAAAACATTACACCGAAAGCAATTAATCGATGAATGGCTAAATCGATGAACGATTAACGATTAATCGATTAAAAATTTTGATCGACCATCCCTACTTGTACTGCGGTGAAGTTAGCGCAGCTTTCTGTTGCACAGTTCCCTGTTTGACTGTTCTTCAGAACTTCGAAATTACGCTTTTGGAATACACCAGTCACGCGATAAATTTTTTACTCATGTTTCACAGTACGTTTCTCCATAATTCAATATGACATGAAATCATTTAAAAATTATACGAGAAATATTCCATTCGATTCGCACTTCAGCATAAGTATTCGCATTGGCTTCGCACTCAGAATTTTGCTGTCCGCACAGATCTTATATGTATACAGTGAGCGCTAAAATCGCGTATCGGCCCGTGGAACGTGGAAGGAAATGACCAAGGGAGCCGCAGCAAAGTGCCGTGTAATTGAAAGTGTAAGAAGGTAACCTGGAGTGCGGAAAACTAAAGTTAGGTAAACAAAGAGGGAGAAATTCGCTCCGAACTATCATAACAAAAATTAAAAATATAAAAACCCATCGAGTTTTACGAATACGAAAACCATATGGCAAAGAAAAATCGGCGCGATAACAAAAGAGACAGCGCTTTGGTATTCTGAAGCCGAACTGGCTGCAGAAGACAAGGATATCACTGAAGTGGTTGTTTCAGTAACTAATGGGATTGTAAGTAACGGTTGTAATCCAACACACGTCCTTGGAATCAGCACTCAAGCGTCGTAGTGGACTTAGCGGTTCTTTCACCGCAGAAGTGTGTCCGTACGAACCTACAGCAACAACAATTGCTCACGTACTACTCACTACATCGCAACTTCTCGAAAACATCGGCTTCAATGCTCATTTTAATGCGCACGGGCTGGTTCCAGACCACGCACAGCATACCTATTCACTACACACACGACGCGCCCTACTACACAACAGAGCTTTACCATATATGCTCCCGCAAGGCCTATTCATACACATAACTCACACAACCCATTGCATATGGCGCCTTCTATGCGCGTCCAAAGGAAGTCCGTCATCTTTCGCGATTCCCAGGCGAGGGCGTCCTTTTTCGCGCCGTCTGTTCCTGTTTTCGTCGTCTGCTTCGTTTACCCATGCATGCATGTATGCATGCTAGCATGTGTGTGTGTGTGTTGTGCGTGCTTCCGCACGCACAACACACACACACACCAGCCATTGCGAATATTTTGTGTGTATGACGTTTCCCATCTCCCCCCTCCCACCTCTATGCCGTGCGTGGATTATTCTTGTGCCCTCACCGCAGCGGAAGGGTTAAGAAGTTGCGAGACGATGTGGTAAAGGAGGAAGACGTATAGAAGAACGAAAGGGTAGGAGCGAATGAGGAAGGGGGTCGCATTTGGTGGAACAGTTGCAGGCAAAAGAGAAGTGGCAAGCGACCACATCCGGTACGCACTGCACGAAGACCTCGGGTAGGGGGAGAGGATTAAGAAGGAAGGAAGCGAGATACGTGGTTCCAAGCGTAACGTGTCCACTCCTTCAAACCACGCTTTTCCTTTTATCATTTTTTTCCTATTCTCTTACGCCGCAAACGAGAGCGTTTCAACTCGAACGCGCTGCAACTCCCGGCTTTCTGCCCCGTTTTCGTGTATTTCTTTTCCTTTTTCTCCTGCTCTCCCTCCTCCGCTTTTCTGGGATGGGCCGAACTCGTCAAAAATGGAAGCCGTCATAACCGCGCCACTTGGTGGTGGTGGTGACCTTGGGAGCGTGCGTGTGTGCCTCGTTCGGTCATCACAGCTTGCGGCCCGGCCAAGAAGCGTCCGGTTGATGGAGATATGGGAGAGGAGGTAGGGGTAGCACCGCTGCCCTCTTGGGAAGCCGAGTGTTTGGGGAGCAAAAGGGTTTCTCGGCTGCTGGTACACCAGCAGATGCGGCAGCGTGGAAAGGAAGGAGTGGGGAGGAGTCGTCAAAGACGGAACGCAGCAGGGCATGCAATCCGAGAGCTCTCGCGTTGCCCGCGGCCGGATGGGCAGCGCTTGCATAGATTGCGACTCAGGGAAAGAAAGAAAAAAATGGCTGGACGATGTTTTTCAAAAGAGGCCGGATATGAGGAGGTCGCTTTTGCGGTATGGTTCGCGTGAATGCTGACAGGGGGTGTCTTTGATCCTTACATACATTTCACCTCGTACATATAGTGTGTCCGAAAAAAAAGTATAACTGTCCCATGAGAAAATGAGCAACAACTGCAATGATATGACAACTAAGAATAAGTGATAACAGCCGTAAACGACATCGTGATTTCGAGGGTGATGTGACAGCGGAAGTTCCACTGATAACGCATCTATGGTGCGTTAGGAGAAATGTGATTGCGGAGTTACAGAAAGCCGTTATAAACATTCAGAGCAATGCATACGTGAATTCCGCAGTATAGCGGCTGATGCGTAACAGTTTAAGAAGACATAAAGCTGAGTCAATTGGTGAGAGTTCATAATTCAAAAGAAAAACAGATGGTACGGCCGTGCCTGCGCGCTTTAACTCTTTGCATAATAACTATGTAACAGTACGTTGCGTCGTGTGAAGACGGGCGTGGATGCAGGATTTACTAACAGCTTTGAAGTTTCAGTACAGCCGCAGCGTGTCAAATTTAGGAAAGTCACTCTTGCGAGCTGTTACTGTGTTGTTGCACTACTCAATCAGACCCGCATAAAGTTAATATTATTGTGAATATTCGGAAGAATCTGTGTAATTATCATCACGAATCGCAATATGAAGCTCTCAGCGGACAGTACGCTATGGTGCATTTTCGACTGCATCTGTGTTTGCATTAGGAGTACGTGTGTTCCTTACTATGTGCTCAGTCCATCGACCATGGACCAGCCACATTTCATTGCCACATTTTTATACGATATATCTTTTACGCTACCACACAGCGATTTGGTTTTAGGCCCCTTTACAGCCACTCTACATCCTGCACCTTACATTTATCATTGCTGACAGCATTTTACTTTTAATGGCGCTATTTGGCGACATTTGGCATTTGCGCCAATGAAAACAAAACATCACCATCATCATCATCATCATCGTGCTCGGTTCAACGTGTTTTGTGCGTACTGCAGCGCGTGTTCCTCTGCGACGAAAAACACGTATGTGCTGTGCGCACTAACGCCCCAGTACTTCATCACATGGAGCTACCATTAAGTCGCCACGCCTTTGTCGACGTTCCTGCCCACGTTAAGCATAAACTACACCCACGCACTTTGCAACGAAGAGGTTCATCATATATGCGCAACACTTGGCTGCATGCCAAACGATTTGTTATATTTCGTCGTGCATTTATCGCTAATTTCCAACACCGTATCTTTCTTTCCTTCGAGTATTGTATACCTCTTTGCGGCATTTATCTTATTCCATGCACTGTTAATTCTCAAGTCTATTCCTGTATGTCTTATCCAAATGTATTTTTGCATTTTCCCTGCCTCGCTTCTTCAATGTACAACCCAGTACCTCTAGGTTATGATAAATAAATAAATAAATAAATAAATAAATAAATAAATAAATAAATAAATATGGCAATTTCCTCGATTCCGATTCCCACAATGAGTGGGATCTGCAGGGTTTTTATTTCTCGTTTTTAGTTTGTTTCTGTTAGCCCTGCAGGCTAACGTATTGTGGTTACGAACACGGTGGAGGAATAAGAGAGGTGTGCGAACTATGCGGCCGCTCTGTGGACAGAGCGTTACGAATGCTCGCTAGTGTTTCTCGCCCTCCTCGGTAGATGGCGTTGTATGTTGGCGGCCATCGGGCTTATGGGAAATGCGAGCACAGGATCAGTTTGCGTGCGCTTATGAAACAATGCGCGGAGCTCAGTAGACTCGGTAGCGTGCCATGGGAAAAAAAAAAAGATGTTTTGTGCCCCGCTGTAATACGGGGCACAAAGAAAAATTATCGCTCTTTTCTGCACCGAAAGACTTTGAACGTCTCCAAAAGTGGAGGAGTGCAATCCCTGAGTAAGGATCGAGTCGTTCAGACGACGGATTTTGTCTGCGAAAGCGCATCAGGACTCAGCGGAGGAGCAGGAGGAGGAGGAGGAGGAGGAGGAGGAGGAGGAGAAGAAGAAGAAGAAGAAGAAGAAGAAGAAGCAGAAGAAGAAGAAGAAGAAGAAGAAGAAGAAGAAGAAGAAGAAGAAGATGATGATGATGATGATGATGATGATGATGATTGCGGTTAGGTTGAGGAAAGGACGCCCCATTGAAGAAGAGAGCTTCACTTATTCAACCTTGTTGCGAGGGAAATGCCAGCAATGCATCTCCATATGACGGTCAGTCTGTATGAGCAGCTCCCGGACATTCCGGCGAATCTGCCCCCAACATACGTATACGCGTCTCATGCGAATAACTTTGTGCCGGGTAGTTCTGTTAGTTCTGTCCTTGCACGCTTGCTGGATGACATTGCCACATCATTTCTTTCCTTCTAAGCATGGGGTGTACGTAGGTTAGGATTCGGAGATCTGAAACGTGTTATTTTTTTTCGGAGCTGAGGCCCATGAAAAACCATTCCAGCGACGTGCCGTCGGAAACCGCAAGTGGATTTACCCCTGTCAGCGCCCTTAAATTTGTCCAAATTGACGAGAAAATGCAAGTGCGCACAACCTTTATGGAGAAGCGCGTTCGCGTGGAGCAGCTGAACTATATGCAAGCCAGCTGACGACTCTCGAAGGTGTAAACTACAAACACGTTCATCTTTCTCACCTGTACAGTACAAGGAATGGTGTAACATTCGAGACATGGTTACTATATGTAAAGCCTGCAGGGAAGACGATTGTACATTAGGACATATGCTTTGGGAGTGTGGGTCGCTTGGCCCTGGCATTACTCGTGACAGGTTCTCAAGCATGATCAGGTCGCAAGACCACAAGCAACAAGTCCTAGCTGTCCAGTACGCCCATGATAGGGCCAGGAGGCTTGACCTCCCGGTTGTAACGTGGGTGTAGTTAGGCGGGCTCTTCAGCCATGCACAGGACATTAAATAAAGTTATTCCTCCATTCTTACAGTTCGTGGACTAAATTAAGATTTGTCCCGGGGAACCAAGTGTTCTCCGGTATTCTCATGTTCACTCTGAGAGTGCATACGTTGAGATCAGCAGCCATAAGTGGCGCCACGAAAGCTGCTCACTGGTAATAAGTTCGGAAGCGTCTTGCTGCCGAAGGTACCTTATAGCCTACCTGTCACTTTGCACTTTCGCCAGAAGAGGATGACGTTCGTTATTGTGAGACATGAGAAAATAAAGCCTCAGCCCGCACCATAAGAATATAGCATGCAATAATAAGAGGATGACAGAGAGAAAACGGCTTTCTCCGAAGTGGCTAGATTTCGTCTTCCCTCGTTTACGAAGCAGCGCGACAAGGATGCAGTTGCTACTTGCGCCGAGCTATAATTACGCGCTACGAATATCAAAGAACAGGCTTATTAACCGTTTTAAGCAGCTATCTGCTGAAATAAGAAAAGCCCGCGAGCGGCTTAAAAAAAAAAATGTCCGGTGATGACACTGACCTACCCGGAGCGCACCTGCAAGTCAAGAGTGCTTGGCCGTCACTATATGCTATAGCTAACATGAAAGGGCGACGGTACACGGAGCAGTGGTTCCAAATGTGCCTTCTTTTGCACATACGAAGCCCTTCTTCGTATCGTTTCTCCGCGAAAATGACCTACTTCCACTGCTATGCTCGGCAACAGTGCGAAAGTATCTAAGCACTGCTTAGAGTTAAATGCGGATTTCATGCCAGATTCGTCGCTGCATTTAAAAAGGAAATGACGTGAAACGACACGTTCCAGCGCCACGGGATTCGGGTATTCGGTGAAACTCAAGTCTGAATAGACATGAGGGTCCACTCTAAGTCGATGTCTCACGTAGGGTTCAGTGATTCCGGAGATGGAGTCGCCACAAGTGATGACCCTGCAGATCACGGTCTACAGTCTTCACTTTCCGCGCTTTCGGCGACAATTATTCACAACCGGTTGCAGTATTTGCTAGCAAAGGGCCTACCACAGGTGTTATACTTGCACTAGCCGGTCCATTAGTCGACGCAATAGTGTGCGATGGTGCCGCAACTGACCGCCTCATGTGAAAGGAGCTGAGAATAAGTGGGGCACCCCATAAAACTAGCATCTCAACCCCCTTGATGATGCTCGTAGTGTTTTCGTCTTTTCAGATGCACCTCACCTAGTAAAATGTGTGAGGAACCGGTAATGTGATTGGCGGTCTTGTGGCATATTCCAACATAAGTGCGCCCGGAAAACCACCCATGTTCTCTTCGTGGCATATTTTTGGTGATGTTGAAAGCCACGCAGGAGGTTTGCAGTAGTGGCTTGGCATTGGTGCCGAGTATAATATCAGATCGCGCTACAAATTTATAGCCACTACCCTTGTATCATGTGTGCGTGCTCCTACTAAGCCTGCGTGACACGCAATAAGTGGGCGCGGAACTCCAAGGATCGCGGCGATGATATGCCGCCCATGCATCAGGCCAGGAATTTTTTTCTTCGGGGAGGGGTGAGGGGGGGTGGCACTTGCTGAAGATCTTGACTGTTTGAGGAAAACATCTATTTTCATTATTTATTTTCAGTACAAATTGCAGTATGTACATTAATGACTCTTTAAATGCAACATTAATTAACAGGTTTAAATTTGACCTTACCAGCACGACGCTATGTTATTAACGCTCCTCCCCCCTCCCCCAAACATTATTCCAGGAGAGGCCAGATACCCCCCTCCTCCTGCTACGGGCCTGCCATGCATAATAACGCTGACACAACCCCGGATGTCACGGATGTACTCGGTTCACATGCGCAAATAATTACTGAATAGGAATATTTCAGAATGCCCCCGTTGATGATGATGATGATATGTGGCTTTTCCCTTGGAAGCGGGTGGCTACATATAGTGTAGCCTAGCCGACAGAAAAATAAACTAAAGAAAACTACAACTACAACACATGGACAGCGGAGCATGCACAAGTATACTGCACAGGCGCTGGTCACGGAAGAGACGTGTCCATTTGCACTTAAACAAGCGTCACGACCCGCAGCTCAGTTCACTGCTGCCTTCCACCGCATTTGGAGACGAGCCTTGGTGGTTGACACAGAAGCTTCGTCGAAGTCCCCCGTCTTCTGCTGGGAATCCAAGCGCTTGCGGTAGCGTGGTGCCCTCAGCTGGCCGCCGTCCTCGGCACAGTCCAGTTCCCCCTGCTGGGCGCAGCATTAGCGTGTCGGAAGGGCGTAGCACACGCTAGCGGACGGTAACATGCATACATGCTTTCGAGAACACGCATACTCCACTCTCCGATGTACCTGCAAGACCTTTCATTGTTTGCAGGGACAGCCCGTCTTCAGATCCAAGAAGAGGACTGCTGTCACCGTTCCTTCACTCAGTTCCGCTCTTTACCGCGAGGTCACTGCCGCCACACGCCCTTCTGAAAAATTTTGCGGACGGGCCCCTGGGGCTTCCGGAATTTTTTTGTCCAGTTACTTGAGTGGATACCGCCCATTTACTTTCCGGGCAAGCTGTCCAGTTATAGTTTACCGTAAAAGTGTACGTGACCTAGCGCTGCTGCGGTGGCGGCAGCCCCTTGCCCTTGGCGACTGCGGCAGCTAAAAGGCTGTCTCGTCGCCCTGCACCGCAGCATGACATGACATGACAAGAACTTTATTTGAGTCCTTCATAACGAGTGCTACATAGCACTCGTTATGAAGATACACCCGTAAGTGCTACATAGCAGCGAGTTATGAATTGCAGCAGATTTTTTTTTCCTTTAGAAGACAACTTGGTGCTGTTTGCATGAATTGTAGGTGCTAGCAGAATTTTCAGTGTGGCAGAAATTCGGGAAAATATGCGTGCTTTTGGAGCACGCAGCTTTTCCAAAATTTTCCCAGATGGCTCCAATTTCCCCAAATTTGGAGCAATCTCAGAGTGCAGACATGGGTATTTGTAGGTTGTTTTGGCCCAATAAATGTTAAAAAAGGAAAAACGTTCATCAAGCGTAACTTGCTTAGAGCATCATATTAACTTTATTAGTTTTTATAAATTTTAATATACTGAGTGATTATAAGCGATTATAAAAGCAGTAAGTTTGCTTTTCCTTCGCTAGAGAATTGATCATTTTTCCCGTTCCCAATTTTTGTAAGGACCACATACTTCGCACATATTTCTATCTACCTTTTATCCTTGAGGCCAAGTCGTTCCACAGTTCTTAATTAAAAGCAAAGCGGCCGCGTTGGCGTGTTCGCGCTTGCTATGTGCCCTTGACGGAGGCGGGTGGACACATCTGGCGCCAAGTGTTTATTTAATCCCCATGTATAACTGCTTGAAAACGCGAGGATGAACAACGCAAACTTAATTAAACAATAGCCCCCCAAGACTAAACCGCCGAATTGGGGAACGGCATATGTGCATATGTTACATACATGTCACATGTTCATGCATATGTTACATAAGGGGCGGGTGTACATATTTACATTATTACAAAATAATTTCAAAGTGACTGATGGCATGTTGCTGGAACAGGAACGGACAGCTAATGGCAGCAATGTAAGCAGGAAGGCTGTTCCAGTTTTTGGCAGTCGTTGGGATGAAGAAGGCAGAGAAATGAGTTGTTCGGGCACATGGGCGCATGATTCTCAATGAATGATCGGTGCGGTGACAGACGCGGGCTGCGATGTATGTGGCTTGATTAAGGTTGCTGTAAAAGAACCTGTAAAGATGCTGTAAAGATGCTGCTCAGCTAAACCAGCATCTGCCTTAAAGGGCCCCTGAAACCATGTTTTACTCGCTGAGTTCTGCATCGAAACGGGTCCTTTGTATTGTTCTGAGGTAAATGCAAAAAGAATGTTCGAGATCGATGCAGGCAAACGCAAGTTATGCAACTTACAAATTCCAAATAAAAGCAGACGACAGATATCGGCACATCGAGACGTGCATGCTGCTTCCAGTCAAAAGGCGGCTTACATCTTGCAGAACCGGAACCGTGCTGCCCTCTATAGCCTTCCTACAACAACAACCACATGGGCCGGACAGCGCTCCTTGTGTCAGTTACAAGCAAAATGAAATTGTAATGCACAAATTTCTACCTTTTAGTAGCTTTAGCAACCACAAAAGACGTTCTCAATTTAAAATTTCTTATATTCGACGCATTGTAAGCGCGTGTGATGCATATTTTTATTCCCTACTGTTCCCGGCCAGTCAGAACCTGCAGCAAAATGATGTCATATCCGCTCAGAAAAACTGTTGATGTATGGCGCTGCAGTCAGCGCGGAAACCGATTTCAGGTACAAATTAAGATATAATACGGTTCGACTTCGCCGCTTTCACTGGTGTTTCGGTCATCATCAAGTCCAACACAAAGCAAAGGTACAATAAAGTCAATGTGCGTAAAATGCGTTTCACGGCCCCTCTAATGGCTGAAACTCTGGCGTCATATATGTGAGTGCTGTGAATGAATGAATCCAGTAGCGCGATTTCGGAGAGATTCAATTAAACCTATAAGATATGCTTGATTTGGGCTCCAGATGGCTGATGCACATTCTGTAGCGTCGGGCGAACAAGTGATTGATAGGCGAGTAATATTACATTTTGAGGGGCCTGATAAATATTACGCCTCAGAAACCTGATGCTCTATTAGCCGATGGTGTGATAGCAGAAATATCGGTATGCCACGAAAAATCACTACAAACAGCGGCAATTATAGGTATTTGTCATGACGTACGCTGTCTAGAGGCATGCCTTTAATTTTGCACGAAAATGCTATTGGGTTATTGCTACGCGAAAATGATATAACTTGTAAAATAACAAGAGTATCGTGACGGTATCTTACGAAATTCTTTTGAGTATCTGTGTTTCTGTACCGAACAGATCCTTTTAAAAAAATAATAGTGAAGCTTGAACTTGTAGCGCAAAGCTAGCGAAGCTGATCGACGATTGGATGGCCCGCGTTTGTCTCTGGCACGCTCGCAAGTTCGTCGTGGTCCGAGGCTTCGGGAAACGCCTCGCAAACCACTGCGAGACCCAAAGAACGCTTCTCAAAGCTTCGCACCGAGCTCAGCGTAAAGACGTTCGCGTCGAACCGCAGACGATTGCAGACGCGGTACGCATGGCCTCACGCCGTCCCAAGGACCCTTACGCTTCGCGCCACGACAGGATGCATGCTTTCGTGGCGCGAAGCTATGCTCATAGCTTTGCGAGACGCACTGTTGTTGTCGTGGCCTCTATAATTGGCACATACCCACGAGGGGCATTGGACACAATACAGGTGATGACTGATATATAGAAAGGGAAAATTAAAAGGACAAAGCTAAATGTAATAAAAAATAAAAAAGCAAGGAAGCAGTTCTAATTAAAAAGAAAGAATTAAAATTTACTGAAAGAAACATTGGGAACGAAACCCTGTGGTCGACAGCGCTAGCAGCGTAATTTTCCAGATGCTTCTGTGCACCTGACAAATCGACGTACACTGCTTTTCCTTTTCTTGTGCTTGCACGTGTATACACGTGCGCCCGCCAGCCGCTGTTTTGTCAGTCAGCGTTTCAAATTTACAAATTCCTGGGCCAGACCCCGGAGGTAAGCCGGCGGCCAGCGGAGGTCTCGCTGACAGACATGACGTCATTTTGACGTGATTCGAAAGTCACCTGGATTCCAGTGGGCGGGCATCCGAGAGGTCCTCCGCGAAAAACGAATGCTCCGTGTGTAGTATAGTGGATCAAAAGGACATGTTGTTGAGCAAGTTGGTTCATTTCTTGATGGAATAGGTATGGCGCTAAATCGACGGGACACAGACAAGACAGAACACTGGCGCCAACTTTGCAACGGCACTAACTTCCTCTTGATGCAGTAGGAAATAAACCTTCACCGCGGCATATACTGACACAGCTATGAGGTTGACGCACGCAAAAATCTGATCCTGCGTGAACTGTCGACACAGTCCACGGCACAGTAGTGGGCAGAGGTCATGTGCTTAAGACAAGAAAGGAGCACGCATGCGAGGGAGGAGGAATAAACTTTATTGAATGTCCTGTACATGACTGAAGAGCCCGCCTAACTACTCCCACGTTGGAACCGGGAGGTCAAGCCTCCTGGCCCTATCATGGGCGTACTGGACAGCTATAGGACTTGTTGTTTGTGGTCTTGCGACCTGATCGTGCTTGAGAACCTGTCACGAGTAATGTCAGGGCCAAGCGACCCACATTCCCAGAGCATATGTTCCAATGTACAATCGTCTTCCCTGCAGGCTTTACATATAGTATCCATCTCTTGAATGTTATACCATTCCTTGTACTGTATATACAGGTGAGAAATATGAAAGTGTTTGTAGTTGTCTACCAACACGCTCATATTTGTAGTCCACAACGCCGCACATTAGGCATTGCGTAGAAGTGCACGCGAACTCTTGGGTATCATGAACTAATGATGATCGTAGTTTTGTGACACGCCGAACACCTTATGCGAGCGAGAAATGTTCCGCATTTAAAATACACTTGTATCTCACTAGTGAAATATACCTTCATGATGCATCAATGGCACCGTGATCCGGAGGTGTATACCTCCGGACACTAGTACCTAATTTTTCACATAAATGAGTTGATTTTGCTCTAAAGGGGTATGAAAGATTTTTTAAAAAATATTTCTTGCTGTGAGCATAGCGCAGGCGCTATATATAGACATGGTCCGCCGCGGTGGTGTAGTGGGTACGGCACTCGGCTGCCACGGAAACAACGCGGGTTCGATCGCGATCGCATTTTCGATGGAGGCGAAATGCCAGAGGCACACGATACTTTGCACAAACGTGCTGGACCTCAGCAACATTATGGTGGCCTAAATTTATGCTCGTAGAGTTGCATGGCTTCGAACTCTGTATCACATGTTGAAGGTAGTCTTCTGAACCTGACATCAAACACAATGTGAGATCTCAGGATGAGATTTCCCAGTTAGAGCGCGCATTGTGCGGTGTAGATCATAAGGCTATCCATAACACAGGGTTGCCATCGCTGTTTTCATTGGTGTGCGTGCGCTTAAACATAGACGTTTATTCTGAATACTTAGAAGTATCAATGACGTGCGACTGGCCGCATCAAACATCTCTTCAAATGGTCGTTTGACGGCTCGACGCATGCGAGCCGTAACAACTTTTGTCCAGCGCACTATATCTGGCTCTGAACACTTCGTTCAGTACACTTTGTTTACTTGCAACATCACGTGCTCCGCACTCTTTCTTTTTTTTTTTTCTGGAATAGGGTGGTGGTGGAGATAACTGGAATAATAAGTGCAGATGTCCTTAATGTTCTCTTAAGTAACGTTTAGCAGCTAGTCTATGGGACATTATAGGTTACGTCTAAACGTAGAATTTGGCACCCAACGGCATCTGTCTTGCCCTATTTACAGTGGAGTTACAAGCACTCGAAGGATAGCTTCCCTCTTCATTTTGCCTTATAGGTCACTGCGTTCGAGACCGACCAGTTATGAATTTAGGTTTGCAGACGTATTGTCTACATGCCTTCCAGACGCCGCCTATCTAGCTATATTTACAGCGTAGCTGTGGCCGCTTAATGAGCTTCTTAACGGGTGTACGTTACTATATACGTTACCGAAAGAAGTAACGTGTTACCGGTAACGCCGTTACTTCTAACGCGTTATCGCCGACACTGACTTTATTGTGACATGGGCTTGAAGATGACCGTCTTGCACAGCATGTGTATCGCAAGACGGCAACACCGACTGTGAACATACAAGCGTATACAAGTGATGCCTCTGCAGCTCGGCAGTGGCAAGACATGCATGTTATGTTAATGCCATTAATTATCGTTAACGTCCACTGAACAACGGCGAATAGTGAAATAGGAGGTCCTTTCTGTTCCCAAACAAGCAGCTGTATACATCGACCTACACCGTATTCGACGTTTTCGCTTTAGATTGAAATCGCGATAACACCACGCATGATGACAGCGTACCCGCAGAGTTCTCACGCCTGACCGGCTACGCCTATATTATAGGTACAAATGGCAATTTCCGTACAGCTCCATGTATTCGTGCAAGGGCACCCACGAAATGAAGCACACAGAGGAACTTAGTAAATAGGAACAAAACTGCACCGACCGAAAGGGTTCATTGTTGAATGGGAACTCGGAAATGCCGAAAGCTGCGGAACAAGACAATTTCGCCACGGTGTTAGCTAGCGTGCGTGCAGGGGTGCTCGCGAGTTCTGTCTACACTATATCCTATATATAGTTGAAGCTGGTGCACTTCCCCGCCCCATCTATCTGTCTATACCTTATAGTCATTCCCTCCCTTTCTTCTTCCAGCTAAAGCCCCCCCTTTCTGTTCAGAGAACAAATCCGGCCGACGCCGTCTGACATTCGAGTGTCCTTGCGAACTCCCTTCTCCCTCTTATTTTTTCTCCTGCACCATTTTTCTTGCGCCGCTTCTTATTTTTACATTGCCGAATCCGCATACACCTCCGGGAGGGCTAGTTTCAATTATTCGAACGTCCGCCCCAGCGCACTAGAGAAAAAAGGGGACAGCGGCCAGGGGTAACACCGGCTCAACCCTTTGAACCCGCCGCTATATCCCAGCATCGTAGTGGACAGTGTCCAGCAGAAAGGAAAGGGGGAAAGGCTGTTATGGGAGCTCCTCGCAATCACCAACCCACGGTCCTTCTCGTCCTCTGCATCGTTGGCGCGAACTCTCTCGCAGGCGGGGGCGACCGGTGTGACAACAACAGACTGCATTTTCTGTCTGGCAGCACACACGCACGCGCACGATGGCGCACGTGCGTTGTGAGGTAAGCTGATGTTGGACGCAAAGGGTTGAGTCGTCGATCGGCTCTGTTTTTGGGTGGTTTTTGTATTGGGGAGGGTTTTGGGTGTGCGCGGGGATGTATGAAGGAGTAGGATGTACGGAGTGGACGATGGCGATCTGCTGGGCCAGTTTGTGGGAAACTGTAATTCATTTCTTCGCCTGCCATCTAACCGATCATGCATTCCCAGTGTGTAGTGGACGCCTGTGGTCGTTGGAGCCCGTACTCCATTACAGGTGTAAATAGTTAAAACTTTGAATCAAGTTCTTGAGTCCCGCGTGGGAAACAACAGCCGCATTTCGACTCCCGCGGTGGTGGAGGAATTGAGATTAATTTCGGCAAACCGAGTTCCTCTAGCGTGCACAAGATTAATTCACGACGTGACGCTATTATTCTTGCGCTTTCCGTGTTCCGGCCACGAGCTATCCAACTGGCGAAAGAAGCCGTGAAGAGTCAAGACCTATGCTTGAGGTTCCGGCCCCCGTCGCATAGGCCTGTGCGCCAGGGACGTGGACTAAGGGACTTCCTCATCTGGTGGAACAATACAGTTGTTACCACCACCATCATCATCATTATCTTCTTCTTCTTCTCTCTTGCACTTTCTGTCTACGTCGCACCGTTACTGTCACGGTCGGCATTTACACCCCAGCACCTCCCTTCTGTATTTTATTCCCTTTCCCGCACCCCCACGGATGCTTAGCCGTGCTCCCAACATAGACTACAGAAATTAGCTTCCTTTCCTTAACCGAACCACAATTATCATCATTATCATATATATACAGAAGGCATACACGACTACATACATAATGTTGTCGCGTGTACATGACTGCTCAACATGAGGCATTTTTTGTCGTTGTTGTGTTGTAGGAAGTGACAAGAATATCTATCATATTTCGAACATTAGCTACTTCGCTAACCAGCAATCTCTCTCTCTCTCTCTGGTTCACCTTTCACAAAACTGCACCCGACTTCCACTCCGTTTGGAGGTGCGCACATTGGAAGCCTTCCGGTTATAAGTGCATTGATGGAACGGGAACGGGGAGACCGACCCGAGGAGGACTACTGCGGGGCCGCAAAAAGCGGGGAGGGCGGAATTCGAAAGACATCCGGGGAAGTGGCGACGGTTTGGGGAAGGAGGGGAATCGGCGAACGCGGCATGTGCTTACACAGGGCTTGCATCTCGCATGAGCCAAACCGGCGCAAGAGGTCTCCTCCCCTTCACATCACCAGTGTCTGTTTTCGGGGCCCAAAGGGTTCCGCAAAAAGCCGGCACGCACCCGGGAGGGAGGGAGGGAAGCCTCTTTTGGATAGGAATGAGGTTCGCCGAAGGGAAGCACTGCGGGGTGGCAGTGCGTCACTCAGACGGCATATCACTTTAGATGGAGAGGTCTCCAAGGGCAATCGGGAGGGAATGAACGCGCATGGCCGAAAGAAAAAAGAAAGGGGGGGGGGGGGTGGAGGGGAGGGCAGCCCGGGGGCGGCGGGGGGGAAAGAGAGGGAGTTCAGGTAAGAGAGCCTTTAGGGGGAAGGAAGCAGGAGGACCGGTCAGCGTGGAAGGACGAGCTGCTGCTGGAGTGACCATGAGTGGGTGAGTGACCGGCTCGGTACATATACGGTCATCCGGGCATCACGTGTGATGGAAGGGATCGGTAGAACGAAAGCAGAGCGGTGCTCTGAAAGGCAGCGTGACTGCTCGTCTGTGTACAGCGTGGGCTTTCTCAAAAGGCTTCGAGTGGGTTGGCTGGCTGATGTACGTTTCTTGCCGAGAAAGGAAAGATGATTTCGCACCTTTAACCTCGAAGTCGATCGTGGTCCCGTTATTGGAAGCGTAACGTTTAATTTCTTTCATTGCCGTATCATTCTATAGGAGATTGTCGTAAGTTCCCAGGATCTGCTTCTTGAGATGCATCAGTCTGCGTTGCCGCTTGCGATGAACTGCACGCTGAACGCTTCTATGCGGCGGGAATGTTAGTGCGAAGTGTGTATGCTCCGCCTCACTTTCCAGTACTTTGTCGCCACTACAGGCTAACCAACCAGGATGAGACTTTTCCAGTCAATGGCTGATTGACCTGCCTGCTTATCCCTTATGACTTTCCTCTTTCCCTCTCACCTTGTTTGCCCATGAACCTAACATCCTTCCCATAACCATGGATGCCGACATGCCGTTATCCACGCTACTTATTTGCTGGACCATTAGGTATCAACTGGCTGCTTTTTTTGTTCAACAGGTACTACTGGTTTTATTGATTGATTTCTGGGCTTTTACGTCCCAAAACTACGATATGGTTATGAGAGACGCCTTAGTGGAGGTTTTCGGAAATTGCGGCCACGTGGGGTCCTATAACATGCACTGACATCGCACAGTACATGGGCCTCGACATTTCGCCTCCGTCAGAAGGTATAGTCGCCGCTGCTGGGATTATCCCGTGACCTTTGGATCAGCAGCCAAGTGCCACAGCAACTAGACCACCGTAGCTGCGCAGGTACTACAGGTCACTGGATACGTGCCCGAATAAGGGACTTGCTCTTGGGTGCTGTCCGGCTGTACTTGAGCAAGCGCAATATACGCCTAGCTTAGCACACGAAGCCAACAAATGTTTCTAATCATCATCATCATCAGCCTGCCTACGCCTACTGCAGGGCAAAGGCCTCTCCCACAGATCTCCAATTTTCCCTGTCCTGTGCTAACTTGGCTCAAGTTATCCCCGCAAACTTCCTGATCTCATCTGCCCATCTAACTTTCCGCCGCCCCTGCCACGCTTGCCTTCTCTAGGAATCCACTCTGTTACCCTTAATGGTCGACGGTAGTCTTGGTCATTAAGGGAATAGGAATGTTTCTATCCACCCTCCATTAACTTTAACACACTCTTTCTTTAGTGTTCTATGCCTTTGTCAACGTCGCTAGCTTTTGCGCAGTGCAAACAACAATGACATATAACTGTCACTGACACTTTTATCCGTTTCCGTCCGCGGTGCCGTCTTCTGCGTATCTGCATGCTGCATCTCCGAAAACGGCGAGCCGTTTTATTCCTCCTTCACCGTCGAGCCGCACTTCTTCCTAGGGTCTTCTCCGTATCGGCTCTCGCAACCCTTCCGGGGCAACGTGGCAACCAGAGCACAACCGCTATCGCCCTTTCGCGTTCCCCGCTCGATCGGCACACTGACCTTTCGAACAACGGACGCTGTCAACAGTGCCGAGCTCTTATGTTTAGCTCTTTCTCCTCCGACAATGATAACGACATATGGATAACGAGTGTTTGCAGCAGCGCGTTGGTCCCGCGTGCCAGCGGGAGGTCCGAGAGGAACCGGACGCCCCCGATAAGATGGCGTATTCTGGACGTGGCAACCCGTTATTGCGCGCCGACTGTGCGCTGTCTATATGTGAGCGGTTCGAACGATTCGAACAAACAAGGAGCCAGAAAGGCGGCGACTAGAGAGCCCATTGCCCTAATCAAGGAGGGCCTCCGGCTGGCTCATCCATGTCTGAGAGGCCCGCTTTCGAAAAGGCTCGCTCATGCTCCGCAAGAAGTGCATGCATCCGTTGGGTGACGGCTTTGGTTGCGAAATGGTGTAGAGAGATTCTTGTAAGAAAGTGAAGAAAATAGGGTGAAGAGTGCAGGGTAAGTGCCTCTCAGTGAGGACACCTAAACCGATACTGAAACGGTGTACTTGCCGCGGTTTCGAAGCCAATTTTGGGTGGAGGTTGTTTTGAAAAGTTGTGCGAGGGGGCTCGCACGTACTGTGACCACTTGGTGCCCTTGTTGACACGGCGATACGCGCGGCCATATCCTGTGACCGTAAAAAAAAAGGGGCGTTGTCGCTTGTGCGCATTGCACGATTGCGGCCCAGAGAGGGTTGTCGCGATGTGCGTCCGGGCTGGCGCAAGGTTCGACGAGGGCTTATATGGTGTTCGAGATATCGTGAGGCCTCGCGAAGAAAGAGTTCAAGGACGCCGATAGGAGCTGATAATATGGATGCACGTATACGGGCATACCCAAAGACCGGGAAGCAAGCCCTTGTGAGGATCGAAACGTTTATGGCGCCTTAGGGCTGGCAATGGCAAGAATGATCCCGTATAGAGCAAGATTTACGAGTGTTTTTCAAGGTCTTTCGCCGTAAGCGCTATTTGGGTTATGTATGTACGTCAGTGGTCACTTCATTAACGCGCTGCTGTTTCATGAGGGAAAGCATGTGTCCTATTCGTAGTTTTTAATTAAGGTATGTGTAATTATCAGCCAGAGGGAAAGTTATACGTCGAACACCGAGGCGTAACTTCCGGCGCTGAAGTTTAATATTCAATGCCGAGAATTTCTTGCCTTCACTTCCAGGATAAAGTGAACCATAAGGTTGACTTTATCCTGGATCAAGGTTGTATTAATCCTGGCTCAAGGTTCACTTGATCCTTTATTAATCGCTACAGAAAGGTCAATCTTGTTTTGTTTGTTTTTCTTGACCATGCGGGCCGATCTTTCCTTGACAACCTCAGTTTCCTTAACGTCCACTGATGCCGCAAATTACGTCCTTATCTCGAATAATTGCTCATGGGCCAGTCGTTATACGCTTGACGTTTCGACGTCGCATTTGATTCCGTGAGCGCCTCACCTATTGCTTCACAGAGAGAACAATGGGAAAAAAAATAGTAGCTTTTTATGGCTGTTGCCTAGGTGACCTTATAAAAGCACGAAAACAGGCAGAACATTGGGGAAAAAAGAAAGGAACGGAAAGGTCGCAACTCTAGCGTTGAACGCCGCCATTATAAGCACTTTCCGGTTCGCTTCACGCGGGACACAGTTCCGGTTCGGGGTGCTGCAATGTATAATGTGGCGCGGTGTGCCCCGCTGTGGCTGATTGTTTTTCCGATAAGTGTATAGCGCTTTAAAAGTCGCCGAGGTTGCGGATGGCACCGTATTTTTCCCGATACAGTACGCACCGGTTCCTTGGATGATGTCGTATAGTCTCCTCCCGTTTGTGCGATTGTGGAGTCTCTTTGACAGTGGAGTCTCGTTGATACGATCTTCGAAGGAACCGAAAAAAATAATTCGTATCATCCGAAAATGATTAAGTTCTAGAGTTTTACGTCCCAAAACCGCGACATTACTATGAGAGACGCCGTAGTGGAGTGCTGCGGAAATTTCGACTACTTGGGGTTCTTTTAAAGTGCACTGACGTCGCACAGCACACGGGCTTCAACATTTCACCTCCGTCGAAATGCAGCCGCCACTGCAGGGATTAGATCCCGCGACCTTCGGATCAGCAGCCGAGCGCCATAACCACTATAGACCACTGTGGCGGGGCTTCCGAAAGTCGTATCAACCGTGTGAAAATGCATTGCGCCTGTGAGGTGCATGCTGGACGGGGAGGGGAAAAATATTTTGCCAAAACACGTATTAAGCGGGTTCGTATCAACGGGGTTTCAATATTGAGTCAGTTGTATAGCGTCTGCACACTCGCATAGGCGTTGAAAGCAGAGTGGCTCTGGCTACTATAGGCCTCTGCGATCGTATAGCACAATAATAAAAATTGGCATCTGCGTTCTTCGCTGCAAATGTCGTCGAAAGACTATAGTCTTCTGCCGGCCGTATACTACGCTGCGTGAGGTATGGACGCAATATGGCAGTGCCGTCGGGAAACATGAGCTTGTGCAGAATCCCTGGGTAACTGCCAGGTGGTAGTCCCAAATCGTCGGCAGAGGCCTTTTCCGTGCACAGCGTGGCATTTTTAGCGCAGCCTAACAAACACTATAGGGTCTTTAGAATTACGTATCTATGTATTTTGTAGTAAAGGAACACAGCTTCTAATATTAGGGAGTTTGAGAATTGGGGCCCCAAGGAGCTTGCAATGGGGACCCAAGAAGCTTGCGACCCGCCAGGGCGCATGCGCAGAACCATCTGCGCATGCGCCCTGGCGGGTCGCAAGCTTCTTATTCTCAAACTCCCTATTTATGTATTGATGTTGCGCCTCAGATATGCGTAATATTGGCTTTTTGATCGACAATGTTCGCAAGTATGAACGCAGCTACCTGTTCAAGATGGCTGGTCGTTAGGCAAGTGCTTAAACTTTGGCCGGGTGGCTGAATCGTGTGACAGACAGACAAACAGAAAGACCAAAATTTCTGCGTTCGAGTATCCCAAGAAAGACTAACGTCTTTAAAAAATGCAGCAGTGGTATACATTATCTCAACCATTAAACAGTACATAGTGAAGCAAGGAAGCTTAAAATCTAAAAATTTAAGAATTTTATCTCTTTAATATTCATTTTTTATAACCTCCTCAATGAACAAAATTTGAAGTGATACGGCGTGCTTTGTAGTCATATCGTTGTTTTCGAACGTGAAACTCCAGCAGTCATACTAAACACAACAACTGCTCCCTGCCATGTGCATCGCGATACGCAACCCGCAAACGAAAAGTTGTGGGCAGGTTCAAGGGCCGTCGAGTACGAGAAAACAATTTCGGAATGCCTGACGCCACGTTAACGCCAGGGTGCTCGATATCTGGGCGGGAAATTAAACAGTTTTGTGGCCGATGTGGCGTGCAAAGGGAATCAAGGCAGGCAGGTTTACCAGGTTCTGCATCAGGTTTTTATCCTATAACCTGGGAATGGAATGAAGAAGAAAAAAAGAAAGGGGCGGGAGAGGTGCAATGAAGGAAATGAAATATACGAGAGAAGGCTATGATATAAATGCGTTCCTCGCGCAACCTGCGCTCACTGCATAAATTTTACCCGGAACGTTACGTAGACTCTTGCCCGGGCTGTGGCGGCTCGCCAACGACATTCCATGTCACGGTGGAATGCGCCTCCACATTATTACCTCCCTTCCCGCTATCCTGCGTCACCTCCGCACCAAAGAGCTGAGGGAAGATGCCCTCTGCGACCAAGGAGGATTAAAAAAAAATTAATCCTCCTTGTCTGCGACAAGCCTCCCGAGGTCCGCCGGGCCCTAGTTCCACGGGCACGTGTGGTCGCCGACATCATCTTAGGGATCCCGGACTAGGGTTCCCTCCCGCATACTCACTATATATTACGAAATAAAAATGTTAATTCTCTCTCTCTCGCGCGCGCGCGCAATCAAAGATGGTTGCAGGACTTAATTTTTGTTAAACAGATCGGCAGTATATGCCGTTATGTGTCTCACACAGCGAGTGAAAGTCGGGAACGTGGTCCCGGTATTTTTATTTTTTTTCTTTATCGCGAAATGATTTATTTCTTTGGTCTTATGCTTTCAGTGAGCGTATTTTCGTCCAGGTCGTGGTAGAGCTGAGATTGCAGTGCAGTTTGAAGCCGGTAAATAATGAATCAATTTGTAGTCTCAAATGAATACTTCACATCCGTACTCGCGCACAGGGGTCTAGTAAACGACACAAGGGCGGTGGGGGGGGGGGAGGGGAAGGGAAGGCGTTGAGTCTCGGCGTCAGAACCCCATAAATGAGCGCTGCAAACCCCTGTTGTCCTTCCGGCCCTCCTCTCGGCTTGTTTCTTTGTTGTTGTTGTTTTTTTTCAGAAATAAAAATAAGAGTGTTACTGTGTTGACAAAAAAGACTGTGTATATGATACCGTTTGGGCGCAGGCTCTCTCTTTCTCTTTTTGTACCGTTGTTGTATACCCCCCTCTCCCCCTTTCTCCTCCTGCGAAAACTATTCCACCTACGTCACTGCCGCTGTGCCATCTTATAGCAGCTAAGGTGTTCGATTGCTAAACACGGGGATGCTAGTTCGATTGCCTGCCAGGGAGGCCGCGTTCCGCACAGGGGCTAAATGCAAAACAAAAAAAAAAAAGAAAGAAGAGGAAGAAAGGAAGAAAGAAAGAGAAAGAAATAGGAAAAGATAGAAGTGCATGTACTTCGATTTAGCTCAGTCTGTAGAAACCAAGCTGACCAAAATTAATAAGCACAACGCACCGCCTAGCTCCCTCCCACCCCCTTTGTAATTGCAATCATGTCGTATTTTAATTTGACACAGATACAATTCCAGCATATTATCGCGAATACTTAACGCCTGTAAAGTGCATCGCTTTTTACAATAGTTCACTTGCGTTTCGTTCAGGCTTTCTTCTTCTTCTTTTTTTTTTTGTTCGCGATTTGCAGCGACCGAATGAATACGGCACTTCTGAAACTGTGACGTGTACTGACACGTGCACAATATTCATGCCATGCCGCCCTCGCGCACGAGAATAGGGTGGTACACGTACTCGGCATATAGGACACTATTATAAGAGTGCGTGAAGTGGAGCAATCGAGCGAAGCGGTGGGAGGCAGCCCAATAATAAGCAATAACAAGAAAAGCAAGTCTCAATTGTGAAACAAACGTCACGCAGCTGACAAACGAGAACCCTATAAAGCGAAAGCAACTTTCACGCACTCGCGCCTCGTTGATGCACGAAGCCGAGCGGAAGTTCCGGTTTGGTAGCTTCCGGTCTAGCTCCAACTTTCGCTGCAACGAGCCACTGCCACTTGCTCCCCCCCTCCCCCCCCCTCCTCGCCCATATTTCGCGTGGCAGGCGTGCGAAACCTGCGTGGCGTGACACGCTTTATTGCGACGTAGCCGGGCTTTTATACAGCGTCACAAGGTCCATTTGCTAAGCGTGACCGATGGTTGCACGACAGGTCGAAACGCCTGGCCCATCGACTTGCGGATTGGCTTCGGCACGACTCGGCTGTGGGCCACGCGAATGCATTATAGGTGGCACGCTTTTGGCTAGGCGCGTGAGAAGTATAATAATCGTACGAAAATAAAAATCTTTGTCTTTTTATTGAAGCGTTATTTCTCGTGGTCGAGTGTGCGATTAATGGTGCTGAAAAGGGGGCGGTGCCATATCGACCTCATACCGCGGTAACTCGGGAAAAGATTTTGAGAGACGCTTCAGAAACCGAAAAAAAAAAAAATGGAGTGGCGAGTTGGAGCTCAAGTTTGATTCGCTCCTGAAGGCACGAACACATATTCCAGTGGTTATATAGTTGGAAACAAGCCCGTAACCGGGTGAGGGGAGGGAGGGTGGGGGGCATTCGGCCTTGGTCCCTCCCGAAATTTTGATTGGGGGGTAGTGTTAATAACATAGCGTAGTGCTAATACCACAAAATTTCAGCCTATTAATGACGTTCCATTTACAATGTCACTTAAGGTGCATACTGCATTTTTTACCGAACATAAATAACGACAGTAGATATTTTTCTCAAATAGTCAGAACCATGAGTAGCGGTTCCCCCCCCCCCCCCCCCTCCCCCCCCGTGGAAAGAATTCCTCGCTACGGGCCTGGTTAGAAAATAGCTGTTGGGGTTTGCTGATCGTACCGCACACATCATCGATCAAGTGGAGATCAACCAATCTCACGTCGACATGAAGTGGATGTCGACGTGAGATTGGTCGCGTTATGTGGTGACAGCTGAAAAAGTATATGCCATGCAGCAGAATGCCCATGACGCAATTTGAGTGCACAGAAATTTAAGTGATGCTTTAATAAATGAACTGGTTCACGCGCTGACAAAGGCACGCACAGTGGTTTTTACGAAACAACGTGCACCCGAGCAAGAATAAATGGTGGAGAGGGAAAAGCAGAGATGTTAACCATGCAGGTACGGACAACCGCTTTGCTAGGTGATGATATCTATCAGATATCAAACGCACTGATTTATTTGTGGGGTTTAACGTCCCAAAACCAGTTTTGATTATGAGAGACGCCGTACTGGAAGGCTCCGGAAATTCCTACCGCCTGGGGTTCTTTAACGTGCACTGACATTGATATCTAACGCACCGTAGTCGCTAAGATACGTCAATAAAACAAATTCAACCAAAACCAACAGGACAGAACACACACACGCACACACACACACACAGACAAACAAACAAAGAGGAAGATTCGAAAGGTGATGTGACAAGTGCTTAAATTCCTTTTAAAAAGTAGTTGTATGGACATTACACATAAAAAAGGAAGAAAAATCATCTGATCGACAGCACCAGCAGCGTAATCTTCCGCATGCTTCAAGAAATTTATGTAAGACTGCCACTCAGCATTACTGTTTGTTTCATCCTGGCACGCATCAAAAGATAGAAAACGATGTTCCTATAAGCAAACTCAGTTCACTGACGTGAAAAACAAGTCTCACGAAAAACATCTCAGCCCTTTTAGCAGTTACGCCAGCCACGAGCTCAAGCAAGTTCACGTTCGCTCATAAATGGCCTCGCGCCAGGAATGCAGTAATAGTTAACACCGAGGACCAACTAAACCCTACACTTTAGCTCGCGGGAAACTCTCTCCAAAAAGAATTCCTTCGTCAGCTTCCGTAACGCTCCAGCGAATTACCCCCTTCTAAAAAAACCTCATCCCGCATCCTCAAGGTCATTTCCCTTTCACTCCTTTCCAACTCCGAGCTGTCCCGACGCACAGAGGGCACCGCCGGGTCTGTCTCCGCACAAGTCATACCGGGAAACAAAGAAAGAAAAATCGCTTTCCGTCACCCCGTTAGCCACATGTGTTCCGCGTCCTACGCAAAGCGCAAATCGCTTTCCGCGAAAACACCCGTTGCCCCCGCAAACCACGCTAGGCTCCTAACACAACGAGAGCGAACGAAAAGAAGAGGAACAAGCCAGTGGCCACCAGGAGAGCTTGCGCCCGTAGGCGCGCGTATGGCGCATGCCGCATTCGCAGTCCAAGGTCGGAGAGGAAGCCACTTGTTCGAACGATGCACAGTTGGTTCCCTGCGCTTCCTCCGCAGCAGGGGGTTGCTCAGAGGCTCGGCGTCGGCCGTATTTGACACGCCCACCTCGCTTCTCTCGAGAGACTGGGTTTCGAAAAACAACATCCCCCCCCTCCATTTCTCTCCCTTTTTTCCACAGTCCCCGTGGCCCTTCTGTTCTCGTTTAAACCCGACCGACGCTCCACTTTCTCCGCTCGTTGCTTGAGCGAAAACAAGACGCAGATTGCGAGCGGCGCGCGTTTTGTTGCCGCAGTGGAGTGTGCCATTACAAGGAAGGGTAGGAAACGCTGGGCTGGCGTGGCTTCATATGCGAAGCGCTTGTGAATGGGACAGAAGGAGGAAATGGAGTGTGCCGGGGCAGGCGCTCACTCCTAATTTACAACTTTATTAGGCAACAAAAGAAAGAAAGAGAGCGAGAAATGTAGTGTAGAATCAACTGTGTATTCGATCGGATGGAAGACGATGCTGTCATACCCGCACAAAGTCAACCGTGGGCAATATTTGTCTTAAAGGTGTTCAACAGTGCCAGTGCTGGGACTCTGACGAAGTGTGGTGAGAAAATTTAATAATGTCCGAGGTTGTACGCTAGATATCCGTAGTACGATTATGAGAGACGCCTATGACGACGATTATGAGAGACGATGGAGGTCTCCGGAAATTTCGACCACCTGGGGTTCTTTAACGTGCACTGACATCGCACAGCACACGGTCATCAACATTTCGCCTTAATAGAAATGCAGCCGCCGCAGCCGGGTTCCATAGCCACTAGGCCACGGGCCGAAAGCAGCTTTAGACCACCGTGCTACGCAAAGCGTCCCGCGCACCTACTGCACATTTCATACGGTGCGGCACATGGAGTAACATTACGCCATTAATGACGTGGGACAACTCTGTTGGTGCTGCTAATGGCTTGGCGATGGCTTAGCATTTTCTAATGGGCGAACTCGTTTTGATATTCACATAGTGTGGACTCCTGATGGAACACTGTGCATGCACGGTCGTCGGCAGGATTTTAAGGAAGGCAAACACCTTGAATCGCGGCGAGCGGAGTTGGAGGTTCCAGTGATGTGATTTTGGAGAGGGCGGGGAAATGAATGTTGGTTGGGCTTGAGGGGGGCAAAGCATCCCCTCTGCCACCCCCCCCCCCCCTTCCCCCTTGTGTTTTTGCCAACATGTTTGTATGCATGATCCTCGCTACGTTTGCAGTAGTTGCACTTCGCTCGTGACTCTACGGTCAATCTTGAGGCTTATATTGCTCATAGAGAAAACAGCGCACACGGCTCACCCACAAATGGCGTGAAGATTGAGCAACTGGGTGAGGGGTGCTATAAATTGGACAAGGAAACAAAGGAAACTTGTTTCTATGTACCAATTAACTATGAAAGAAAGAACGCTCATGCTTCACTTACCAACATGAAGGACACTCAGGAAAGCCACCTTTCAGTATACACGATGACTTCATACTGTTAGCTCGAATCCTCCCATCTCAGAATTAAAGGGGCAGTCCAACACTCCTTGAACGATGTCAGAAATCGGCGCTGATCAGTCGTGGGGGTTTCTGCGAACATGCGAGCCAAACATTATTGCACTTCACGTAACAGGGGATTCACACTTTGGTTTCAAACACAGCTGGGGAAAAAGCGCGCGCGCTTCTTTCAACAAATGACGTCACTGGGGGCACAGGTTGCGTGAATTGATAAGGAATAGCAGATGATATTCCCGCGGTCGTGAAATCAGCGAACGCTATTTCTCCCTCAAGCGACTCCAACGAGGCACACAAGCTTTTCGCTTGGCGTCAATGGGGCTCATTTCGGCAAATGTACGCTATTAGCCCTCACAATAGTCACATTGTGTTTATAATGTTTTAATCCAAATAACATTCTCGCGCATGCATATACAGACAATCATTGGTTGTTGTTTTTTTTTTCCCCCTTCGTTGCAATATTGAATGTCACAGACTTTACAATAGAGGGCATAAGTGTTGCTACAAGTTCGCTGCAACCATCTATCTATTTCAAACGTCATCCGTATACGTTCGTTTCAGTCGCCACATGCCCCCCCCCCCCCCCCTCTCTCTCTCTCTCTCTCTCTCTCTCTCTCTCTCTCCTTAATGATTTGAGCGTCTATACGCCGATCGTTGGCGTGAGCAGCAAAGCGACAATTTGTCATATATTTTCCTTTTTTTTTTTTAACTTGGCGGCGCCGAAAACTTCGCAAACTCCGAGTCAAGCCCCGTGGGCCGGGGCGTGGGAAAGAAATAAAAAACGGCCCTAGCGTAGCGCGCGCTCACGACGCTCGCTATACTACGAAGGCACCGGAACACAAACAAAAGAAACGTTTGCATCTCCCCAGCGGTCAATAACGGTACGCACGCGTGATCTCACTGCGTATAGGGGCGGCGTGTTCCTTTTTTTTTTTTTCTTTTTCTTCGGGTATATACACTCAGAAGTCGGGCACCAGAGGGCGTCAAAGGCCGTGACACTGCGCTGACGTCTCTCTGCCTATACCCAAATCGAACCTTTATACAGTGCTCGCACCTTGCTTCGGTTGCGTGCGTGGTGCCAGCGTTCACTCACTCGCGGGAAACACGCAGATTTGGGTGTCCGCTGACTGTTAGTGACCGGCATTGCATGACCCGTGTGACGTTGTCAACCATGCAGGCGAGGAGCGTCTGCTACGGGGACGTCCAGACGGATCTCGTACTCCAGACGACACAGGCGTGGATGTCTGAACCGAACAAGGTAACGTCCCTTTTGGATACTCAGAGCGGTTAGCTGATGGGAACGTGTAGACTTGTAATGCATTTGTGGCGCTAACAAAAGAAACGGGAAGAGAGACGATAGGACGGCAGATATATAGGCAGAACGGCGGTCTTTGAGGAGATTTTTCATTGCAGAACGGGACAGATATACAAACATTTGTACGTGCCCTAACATCTACGATGAAGCAGTGTGGCGCATGCATGATATACACTCATAACCAAATCGCGAAAGCAAGATAATCTATTTCTTCGGCTGACAGTTCAATAGAAGGTATCTAATGCATTTGCCACTTTCCTTTTTTAATGCAAAACGCTTCATAAATAGGACAGCTTGCTCATCCTTATACCTGCCGAGAACAGCTGAAAAATCAGTGGAAAGACCAGCGTTCTCTCCACCTGCTGTCCTTATGTGCCAGGCCACAACAACAACAAAATCTGCTGTCCTGTCGTCCGTCCTCCCTTTACTTTTCTTTTGTTAGCACTGGGAATTCATCACGAGTCTTTTGGATACCTCATAGGGACTAATGTATGCATGTAGAGAGGCTGACAGAATTGTTACCGTTCATGTCACAGCGAACCGTTTTAGTCTTCCTAATGCTCTGTCTGCGTTTGGGTGAGCCGCCGTTTGAACGTTCCTTACACACCAATTAGGTTCAGGTTTGAGTCTTGCTATTCTGATTATTTACGTTATACGTTTAGTTGTTTTCTCAAGGCCGGGCTACTCAAAGGCCCACACTTTCGCGCTGAAAATTTGATTTGCACATATGAGGGGTGTCTTATTGTTTAGAAGAGTGGCGTCACCAGACGAAGCCCATGAAAGAGAACGGCTCAGCTCACGAGGTGAGGGATCCCGTATTCGGAAATAAAAGTATAGGAAACAGGTTAGCTGGCAGGTTCGAACCAACGTGTGGCACGTCTGCTGCCTGCTTCGACCAAGCGACGAAGACCACTTCTGCTCGCTACGGCTGTCTGGTGAGCTGGGGGCTCAATCACGGCTTTTGGGATTTTGATGGAGTATGCACATGATGGGTGGATGCTGTTCTGCATGCATATGAGCGGCGCCGTGTGCACCACGTGGTCACGGACATCTTCCCGAGCGATCCTGCGGTTACCTTTGGTGAGTGAGTGAGTGAGTGAGTGAGTGAGTGAGTGAGTGAGTGAGTGAGTGAGTGAGTGAGTGAGTGAGTGAGTGAGTGAGTGAGTGAGTGAGTGAGTGAGTGAGTGAGTGAGTGAGTGACAACTCAGAAATACATTTTCGAAGTATGGATACCGATACCACTGATGCCAGTTCTCGTTCTGGCGAAATAGATGCAATGTATTTTATGTTGACGGTCCTATATTGTATAGATTATAAGAGGTAGACATCGGGCGAACTGCGTTGAAGCACGTATAGAAGTCAGGTGATGTTATTTCAGTTGAACACCGAGGAAATTTGCGATTCTATAAAGAATTCCCGCTTATACGTGAAGTGCATCTCTGTTACGTCATTGTTATTTTAGTGCACCGTTGTCAGGTTTCACTCCAAGCCCTGACAATGAGTAGCCCCCCCTGGATCAACACGGAGACGTACAGTCATTTACATTGCCTATATACAAAAACGAACTTGCCTGCATGGAGGCATCGTACAGAAGTACACGTTGCAGCTATATATGCAAGCATGGAGTCACCATGTGTGACGCATGAAAGAGTCGTCACTGTCGCGTGTGCACTGAATCGCAAGCTCCGTCTCGCAATGCTTGCTTACATTACGGCATGTGCGTAGGGAACGCCATTTTTTTAAAAAAAGTAAGGAAAGATAGATAAAGGAAAGACAAGAAAAGAAAGCGATCAGCATACCGCTCGGAACTTCAAGCGCAAACTTGCTCGTGATGAAACGATCGCCTCCGCGTACGTATATTACGCGCTTCTGGTCAAACACACCTGACGAACGATGCGACCCGGTTTCCATCCCTCAGCCTCGCCGCGTAATGGCACTCCGCCTACTGTGACAACCAGAGGTTGTATCGCGCGCACTGTGTTCGCGCGCGAACGCATTATTTCAACAATATGTTACACGATCGGCGGCGATGTGCGCGAAAATATGTTTCTTGTTCCGTCGGCGTTGTTATCGTCAGCGCCATGACGCACGTTAATGTCAACAACATTTGTTTTATTTCTCTCATTCGATCTGGCTCGTTTGGCTCGAGAGACTTTTGCAGATTGGGAGGTTATGCCGATAACTACTCCAAATAAATAAATAAATAAATAAATAAATAAATAAATAAATAAATAACATCCAACGCTACGTCGTCCCCTCCTTGTCCGTTTAGGGTTAGAGTAGCCTTCTCCCATGCATCTTCGTTTGAAATTGGAGTGGCTGATAGCCGATTATGTGAACTGTGTGGGTGCAGAGAAACAATCGCGCTCTGCACATGGACCAGTTTCAAGACATAGGGCGGTGGCGTACGTATGAAGTCTTTAACGCGAGTTGCTGTCAGGGCATTGCCGCCATTTCTTGATTGATTGATTTATGGGGTTTAACGTCCCAAAACCAGTTCTGATTATGAGAGACGCCGTAGTGGAGGGCTCCGGAAATTTCGACCACCTGGGGTTCTTTAACGTGCACTGACATCGCACAGCACACGGGCCTCAACATTTCGCCTCCATCGAAATGCAGCCGCCGCGGCCGGGATTCGATCCCGCGACCTTCGGATTTGCAGCCGAGTGCCATAACCACTAGACCACCGTGGCGGGGCGCCGCCATTTCTACAAGAAACCAAACTTGATGAGAGTTTGTGACCATGCTACGACATGCGACATTGACGTAGATGTGTCGCCAAACTCTATTCCCTTCTTTCCGTCCTTCATTCCTCCTTTCTCTGGTATTCGTGAGAGTTCTGTGAATACCGTATATATGCGAGTGTATGCAAATGGCATTATATTGAAAAATCAATCAATAAATCAATCAGGTTTATCAACCAATCATGAGGTCTGAGATCTACAATGGCTTAGAAAATGACAGAAAGAAGTTGACAATATATATGTCAACACAAACGAAGTCCAGTCTTGTACTTGCGAAAGTTCCGTGCACTGTAACGTGTTACTTTAAGCGGCTCGATGATCTTGCATATTAAGAGTTGCATAATTATGAACTCCCTCGACAACTTTATTGTTAGCCATGCATGTTAAGGCCTCCGATATAAGTACGTAACGCCCTGACGGTCGACAGCAGCGCAATTCTCATAAATTTTCCGAAAAAGAAAAAATGAAAAAAAAAAAGGAAGAAAACTCTCTTTGTTGACGCGGAGGAGACTGCGTCAATATGTACGCGTGCTGATCCACGGCCTGTGCGATCTAGGTTATACACGACACTGTCACATAGGTTGCGCGTCGCTTTCGTGACACTCGCGGCAACGAAGTCGTCAAACGAGTCACCAGGAAAAAGAGCTCACTATATGTGGCGCCGCTTCAGCTCTTCTTCGTTTTAATGATTACTCAACTGTTCAATCGGATGGCGGAAGAGAGCGTGCACGTTTTCCAAGAGGATACGGTCGCGAGCTGTGGTGCCGTGATGCACTGAGAAGCGTCGTCTGCTGTACAGCGCACGGAAGTTGTCTGCTGTCCCATGCATACTGAGGGCGATTCAATCCTGTTCTAAATTGCACTGCTGCCTCAAGATCTGCACCTATGACAACACTGATCCATTCTGGAGTATTCAAGCGGCGCTGTATAGGCGTTTCTGCTAGGATTTTCTCGACATTTCTTTATTAGGAGTGAAGCTATGTGCATGAACTCAGAAAGACGCCACCTGCACGAAACGACAGAATCGTTCACACTGCCCGCCGTGACTCTACCTTGATCTCATATGCTAGCTCAAGGTCTTCGGAGTCCGACATACGCGGCTATTTGAACTGTCACAAATAGGCGTCTTCCTTCGGGCTCTTATATTGGGGAGTGAATGGCCTGAAGGCGCCCGGGACATGGTCGTGAATGACTGGGTTTTGCGTGCGTCATATCTTATGCTGGACGAT
Source organism: Hyalomma asiaticum (assembly GCA_013339685.2). Taxonomy (NCBI): domain Eukaryota; kingdom Metazoa; phylum Arthropoda; class Arachnida; order Ixodida; family Ixodidae; genus Hyalomma; species Hyalomma asiaticum. Next base: position 32,343,469 of record CM023487.1, on the reverse strand, counting down.
ACTTGCCTTGTGCGGAACGGTTCCCTTTAATAAGGCGCGTGAACTGTACACGCCTTGTTAGTGTTCAGGTTGAGTTCGTGCGTGATTGAGGACATTGAACTTTTGAGTGCTCGCCCGCGGCATCTACAGTCCGAGGCGTTCAAGAATAGCCATCTGCACCCTGGGATTCACTTAAGGAATTTTCCTGGAATGACATAAACCAGGAAAACGAGGCCTTCGTCACTGTAAAGGTAAGAATCGCTTGTGTCATGCGATGCCTACTGTAATCCATGCGCAGTTAGCCGCGTAGCCATGAAGAGGTTACCTAATGAAAATGCAAATGACGTAGACTATATACCGCGTTCAGCGAACTTTTCTGGCCGTTTGGCGACATCACCCTCGTGGTATGGCGCTGGTGGTGGTGGTGGCGTCATCGTCATTGGCGTCGACGTCGTAGTAGATAGTTGTTGTTGTTGTAGTAGTAGTAGCAGTATTGATTAATTGATTTATGGGGTGTAACGTCCCAAAACCACGCTATGATTATAAGAGACGCCGTGATGGAGGGCTCCGACGATACAAGAAGAGAAAGACAACGAGGAAAAAGAAATCGACGGAGACGATGGCGACGCCTGTGTCGGCGTCGTGTTCGTCAGGCTAGCGTAACTACGAGAAAGCTCAGCACTGTGTCTGTGCTGCGTCCTCTGCGCAGACCTCCGAGTTCTTGAACCACACCTTTGTACCATGTTTTCTGTACCATACATGTATAGTTCTTACGAGATTTTTCCGCGCCATGTATTCGTGCTATATTCTCTGTACCATATATGTTTGTTTTTGTGCCACCATCTCTTCTCTTTTAAACGTAACTTTCGCCTGGAATCTAAGCAAGAATGCCGGATCTGTGAACCGCGTACCACGCGTACCAGTAATGAACAATTTCACACTGCAATTTCATCTACAGCACGTCTCAGTTAACTATGTAAGACTCGCCAGCTTAGAGAACATATGCGCAGTGCGAAGTTATTTTTGAGCTTATGTACCACGCATTAATAGCTCGGATATTGCGAACTACATTTTACTCGACGACGTGTATGGAGCCAAATAAACTACGAAGGTTACAAAAGATTGCAGTTTTACTCGGTTGAATTTGACGCTGTTTCCACAATAGAACCATCTGAGCAAGGTCGTGGGTTACACAAAAGATTTTGTTATCGCTATCGTTGCCGTGCATATACATGGCAAGTTAACGGGTTGTAAAAAAAAAAAAGAATTCACAGCATATCCACGGAGTGAATGATCATGAGTGGGCGAAGCTCCGAAGGTTCATCGTAGATCGTGCCGAGTTCCGGATTAATTTAGTTAACGCGCATGCTATGAATCCTTATGGTTCAACTACGCGCAAGTGAAATCTCCCACCGGCACTTCATTGTAAGTCAAGATCTAGTGCCTGTATATATATATGGGTGGCCGGTGAACGGTTCTCCAGCGCGAGCAGTCGGTATTTTTCAATCAAGAAACTCGCTAGAAGACGCTGCCTGCGCCAACGTTGTCTCTCGCGGGTGAGAGCGCGTTCTCCTTCTTTTCGAGCTGGTAGAGCGTTCATCGCAGAAAGAGTTTCCATAGTCAACGCACGCCTTTCGCTCTCTCTCCCTCTGTCTCTCTCTCTCACACACAAGACAGCAGATGGAAGAGTGAGAGAGCTCGCGCGCCGGGAGGCATGCGCTGAGGGCGAGCGCGAGCCTCCCGGCGGCGCGAGGTGGCTACATACATACTACTACTACTACTACAGAGGAGGGACGACCCACACCCTAAGGAGCTTCGCCCCTAAAATGGCGAAGCACGAGTGGCGCAAGGCTAGCCACGGCCGGTCTGGAGGCGTTCGAGACAGAGCGCGCCTCCAGACCGGCCGTGGGCTAGCGAAGCATCGAGCGTAATCATTCAATCAATCGTGGCCGTCCGAAGCTTCGGGAAACGCCTCGCGAAGCACCGCGAGGGCCAGCGAACGTTTCGCTTCGTTCTGCGTCGAGCCGACATAGTAGACGCGCCAAGCATGGCCTCGGCTTGACGCCGTCCCACACCTTTGCTATGCTCCACTATGCATGCTTATGCTGTACTGTATGAGCTGCTTGGACGCCACGAGAGCGCGGGAGCTATGCACAAACGGTTAACGGAGAGAGGGGTTCATTTTGTACACAGCGCATTTAATTGCTTCTGCTGTATTTATAGTTCGAAAGGAACAAAGTGCAACGCCCAAAGTACCTGGTAATACACGTCACACACCGATGATTGTGCTTGCAGTATAACTTCATTCGAAATAGTTGTTAAACGTTCACGAAGTGAAAGATGAAAACAAGCTGATCAGCTGCTGGTGTTAGTTCACAACACGTGGCGCGCGCAATATCTGCGTTGCTAAACGCCATGCATTTCATAGAGCGCACGCGAACATATTTGATGGTGGACATTTTTGTTCAGACTGGACACATTACCCCCGGATAAAGAAATCCGTTCCTGAAAAAGTGCTTCTTCCGCCTTCATAAGCCAGCAAGAGGTGTTCCCAGCAGAGGTGTTCTGAGAAGACTGTGTCGTCACTTGGTGAGAAGTTTTTCAAGTGTACATTCCGCGTTATACACCGGTGACTTTTCGCTAGTGCACGCAGCGTGGACGGCTCCAGATCGCTGCTCGACCGTCAGAGCACGAACACATGTGAAGCCATCATACTCGATAAACGTGCCGCGATTGGCTTGTAGGCAAAGTAAACGCCTAAATGACAAAGCAAAATAGCAGAAAAGTACTCCGACAAGAAAAACAAAAACAAAAAGACGAGAGTGTTACAACAGCGCGAACGCAGGTGCGTCGCTGTTGTCGAATGTCGCACATTTCAAGTGGCAAAAACACGTTATCAAATCATCGATAGCACTAATACACATACTGTTTTTAAAGCATGCTGTTTTTTTTTCTTCTTTCTATTATGAGTACGAGCACATTGTGCAGTGAGACAGCATGTTCAGGCTGTTTCCGTTTGCCTTGCCCAACGGCCTTCGAAGTCTCGATGGAGTTATGACTCGATAGACTATCGACCCGACGACCTTCGAAATCGCTCACATAACGGCTCGAACTTGACCTTTGAGTTCGAATTCCTTCGAAACAATCGTGTGACACGGATATACGTACATGTATTTTTTAAGTGCCCACACTGTATTGACTCGCCCCGCCACTGTGGTCTATTGGTTATGGCACTCGGCTGCTGATCCGAAGGTCTCGGGATCGAATCCAGGCCGCTGCGGCTGCATTTCGATGGAGGTGAAATGTTGAGGCCCGTGTGCTGTGTGATGTGTCAGTGCACGTTGAAGAACACAGGTGGTCGAAATTTCCGGATAATTCCACTACGGCGTCTCTCATAATCAGAGCTGGTCTTGGGGCGTTAAACCACACAAATCAATCAATCAATCAATCAATCAATCAATCAATCAATCAATCAATCAATCTGTATTGACTCCTAAACAGAAACGACGTCCAATGAGACGTTGTTCGGATCTCGCTATTTTGCTGCCAAACAAGGCGGAGAGATTATCACCATTCATTCCAGCAAATATGTGATGGAAAGAGGAATCACTGCTCAATAAATAAATCATCATCGATTTCACCCTGTCTGCGCACACTGCAGGACAAAAGGCCTCTCATATAGATCTCCGCGTTACAAAAATGTTTACGAAAATCCTGTGTTAACTGAGATCAATTTACCCCCGCAAACTTGCTGACATCATCTGCCTACCTAACTTCCTGCCGCCCTCTACCATGATTGCCTTATCTAGGGATCCACTCTGTTACCCTCAATGACCAACTGTTACCTTGCCTTCGCATTACATGCCATGCACACGCCCGTTTCTTCTTAATTTATATTAATGCGTCCTTAACACGCGTCTATTCCCTAACCCACTCCGCTCTCTTTTTGTCCCTTAACGTTACGTCTACCATTTTCCATACCGTTGCTCGCTGAGCCGTCCTCCAATTAGCCTGAACTCTTTTAGTGAGCCTCCAAGTCTCTGCCTCGTAGCTGAGTACCGGTAAGATGCAGCTGTTGTACACTTTCCTCTCGAGGGAAAAGTGGTGAGCTGCCATACATTATCTATAAGAATGCCTGCCGAATGCACTTCACCCCATTCTAATCCTCCTAATCACCTCAGCCTCATGATTCGGATCAGGGGTCACTACCTGGCCTAAGCAGACATATTCTTCACTTACTACTTCCAGTGCCTCGCCTGCTATCTGAAATCGCTGTACTCGCCCAAGGCTATATTACTTTAGTTTTCTGCATATTATTTTTGAGGGCCACCGTTCTACTTTGGTTGTCTAGCTCAGTAATCATGCTTTGCAATTCGTCCTCCGAGTTACCTAGCAAGGCAACGTCATCAGCAAATCTGAAGTTACTCAAGCATTCTCCATTAACCCTTACGCACACCTGTTCCCAATCCAATGTTGTAAATACCTCTTGCAAATGTGATGTGAATAACGTTGGACAGATTTGATCCCTCTGTCTTACGCCCTTCGTCATACGTAATTTACTGCTCTCCTTGTGGAGGAATATGGTGGCTGTGAGACAGTTGTAGATATCTTCCAGTATTCTTACGTAATGCTCGACTGCGCCCTGATTCCGCAGTGCCTTCATGACTGCTTAGATTTGAAACGAGTAAAATGGTTTCTCGTAACCTATAATAAAGGCTACATAGAGGCGTAGGTCATGCTCCGCGCATTTTTCCATCACCTGATCGATAGTGTGAATGTGGTCTATTGTTGAATAGACCTTAAGGAACCCTGCTTGTTCGTTAGGTTGACTGAAATTTAAGGTGGCACAGATTCTGTCACCGACTATATGGGTTGCGACTGTGGCCGGGTGCAGGAGCTGACCAGCGGGCAGCGTTGTGCTAACAAGTGAAGTCGAACCTCAGGTGCTGGTTGTTCTGAAGAGAGCCGAGGCAGGGAGAGATTGACGTGGCTTAAAAGATGGAAGGATCTAGATGATAACAAGCTCGGTGGCTCCTTTTATGCCGGCTGATGTCCCTAGATGCCAAAAGTTACAAAATATGGCTTAATTAAAGAGGTCCGAACACCGCACAAATGTCCGTTTGATGGTGTCGCCCCTGCAACGCGCACGGCGCCTGCCCCCAAGCGGGTGTCGTCACCCCATAAGCATGTCCGCCTCGAGCGAACTGGAGGGAGCGGTGTAGGGGGTAGTTCCTTCTGGATACTGACAGGTCTTTGACGAACAGTGCAATTACTGTGCCTACGGACAACTCTTCGCAAACCAGTTCTCACAAAAATTGTCCCCGCCACAAGAGTCGAACAGTCCAGAAAGGCCGATTTCGGACGGTTAGCTCCAAAACATGGAACGTGGCTTTGCAACAGCTGCATGGTAAAGACGAATGACGGTAAGCTGATGGGCATGAAATTAGTCATGTCCGTCATGTCACTTTTCTAGTTGGCGGACAAAAATTGGAATGGCTTTGTAACAACTGGTAAAGACGACTGACAGTAAGCTGATGGGCATGTAATTTTGCAGCGTTAGCTACGCTGGCCGAGCTGGAGCAGTTTCGCGTGCGTGTCTGAGAGCCGTGCTGCGCATGCGCGATGAGCAGTGGTGTCGCACAGCTGGCGCACCGGAGCCGCCGCCTCCGCGCAAGCCTCGCCAGTCTGCGCATTCCAGAGGAGTGACGTCATAGCCGCTGCGCCGGAGCCGCTTGATAGCGCCTCTTCAATTTGGGCGCATGCGGAGACGTATCAGTGGGGGTATACATACAGCGGGGAGGAGGAGGAGGCAAAGAAAAGTGTAAGGACAGGGAGGTTAGTCAGTCGTCAGACCGGCTGGCTGGCGTTTGCCAGTGTGGTATAGCCATGGAGAAGGAGAGAGCCGTCTTTGTGGTAACAGAGAAGCAACCTGACGTTGAGCAAAAATAAATATACATGTGTCACGTAATGCGTATACCGTGTGTGTGTCATTGAAGCAGCATTAAGCATGATAATCGAGCTAATAGACAACCAGGAAAGCTAAGAATAATCAGCTGGACCTTAGCTGCCGCTACGTATATCCTGGCATAGCCGAGCTAAGCCACCGCAAACATTTTTTTTTAAGTCCCCCATGTCACTTTTCTTATGGATTACGGTGATGTTCGCATTGTTCCAATCAGCCGCGGTGGCGGCATTTCGATGGAGGTGAAATCTTGAGGCTTGCATGCTGTGCGGTGTCAGTGCACGTAAAAAGAACCCCAGGTGGTCGAAATTTCCGGAGACCTCCACTGCAGCGTCTCTCAGAATCAGAGCTGGTTATGGGTCGTTGAACCCGACAAGTCCATCAAATCGCATTCTTCTGAGATTCCGCTGCAGCTCGCAGTCATCAGTGTACACAGCACTGCCAGACTGACGCGGTTCCCCCCGAAGGCAGGTTTATCTTTTCGTCCACTTTAATTCCCTTCTACATACCCCAAAATTACGATACCATAAGTAGGAACTTGAATAACTTCCCCCATGCTTCCCTAGGCTTCAGTGTTTGTTACCTTGTTGTTTCTGTGAAAAGGAAAATTATCGACGCCTTTGTAGCACAAGGCTACAAGGAGGCGTTGGTCCCGGGTTCGAACACCGGACCAGGACGAATTTTTTGGCAACTAGGAAGCTTTCATTTCTGTGAAATCCGTATGGTTTTCCTTGCAGCTTTGTGCTACAAACACTAGTTTGCTAATTTTCCCTTTCGTAAACGTTACTTCACCTTGCGGGTTTCCGCAGAACTCATTTGCCATAAGTTGTTCTCTATATATATATATATATTTAGAGAGAGAGGGTTGAACAGAGGGACACTCGTTCGAAATTCTTGTTTAATTAATGTTGCGGCCGGTGGGCCTCTTTTCAACCCTACATAGCACCGGACCCATCTAACTTAAAACCGACTATATATATATATATATATATATATATATATATATATATATATATATATATATATATATATATATATCATCAGCCTGTTTAGGTCCACTGCAGGACGAAGGCCTCTCCCAACGATTTCCAATCCACCCTATCCTGAGCGAGTTGCTTCCACTTTATGCCCGCAAACTTTTTAATTTCATCGCTCCATCTAACCTTTTGCCTACCTCTGTTGCGTTTTCCCTCTCGTGGTATCCATTCCGTCGCTCTTACTGTCCACCTATTATCCTTCCTCCTCATGACATGTCCTGCCCAGGTCCACTTCTTTCTTTTAATTGATAAGATAATATCAGCTACTCCTGTCTGTTCTCTGATCCACTCCGCTCGTTTTTTATCTCTTAGCGTTACCCCTATCATTTTTCTTTCCATTGCACGTTGCGTGCTCCTCAGTTTCATCTCTAGTTTTTTCGTTATTCTCCATGTTTCTGCACCGTATGTTAGTACTGGGAGAATGCAGTGATTGAATACTTTTCGCTTTAATGAGAGCGGCAAGTGTCCGGTCATGATTTCGTAATGCCTTCCGAATGCGCTCCAGCCCAGCCTTATTCTACGGAGAATTTCATTTTCCTGGGTAGGAGTTCCTGATATTAACTGTCCCAGATATACATATTCGTTTACACATTGTAAGGGTTCATTGTTGATTTTAAATTCCTGTTCCTTAGCTAAGCTATTGAGCATAACTTTGGTCTTTTGCCTATTTATTTTTAATCCAATTTTAATGCTTTCCCTGTTTAGGTCATCAATCATGTTTTGTAGTTCGTCACCATCATTGCTAAAGAACACAATGTCGTCTGCAAATCTTAAATTGTTTAGATATTCTCCGTCTATTCGAATGCCCTTTTCTTCCCAGTCTAGACGTTTAAAGACTTCCTCTAAACATGCAGTGAATAGCATCGGTGATATTGTATCGCCCTGTCTCACGCCTATATATATATATATATATATATATATATATATATATATATATATATATATATATATATATATATATATGCCAACCTTTTTACGAACTATCAGTGATCTCGTATGTCTCTCTAAGCATCCAACAGGTCATCCGAGATGATGAAATCGCATCGGGTCACCACATCTACGCTCGCATGAAAAAACGCAACGCTGAACTACACATCGCCGCTCCCTGTGCTACACAGCCGACTGCAGGCCATTGTTGCGGCGATCATTTCGGTCGCTGAGATGTCCGCGCACCGCGACAAGATCTCGCTTGGGACTCGGATCGCATAACGACGTTGCAAACACCGTGCAAACGCTCTGTGCGGGTATATCTGGCCGGCTACATGCATAACGGAACCGCAACTTCAACGACGCTGTAGAGTGTTCGATACAGTGAGCACTTGTCGATATTCAATGGAAAATGCAGCACGCCACGGTGACCTCTGATGACCCCATGCATACATTTTACATGGGGTCATTATGCATGATGTCGTTACGCGTCGGTTTATACTGTATACATTATGATGTTGTACAAACCGATGCGACCCTTTGATAAGTGCGTGTGCATATCTGCTACTGGGATAACGTGCGTCCGTGATATATATATATATATATATATATATATATATATATATATATATATATATATATATATATATATATATATATATATATATATAATATATATATATATATATATATATAATTACGAGAGGCGCCTTATCCGGAACCTTCGGCTTTAACGTGCACTGACATCGCACAGCACACGGGCCTCAACATCAGGACCGTCACTCGCAGGGAGAGACATAATGAGTGGGAGAGTGTGTGCCCATTTATTATCACTTGCTTAAATTCATGGTGGGTGAAGCCCCACGTCCACTGCTGACCTGGTCCGTACGGTTGCTCTAGTAAGCTTCTCAAGGCCTTTCCATAGAGCCACAGGTCCTCCCATTACCAGTATAACGTAAAGTGTGTGTTGGGTTTTGCGCCGAGTTTTGCCGCAGTGGGACGCGAGGCACACTTGTCTGTAACGTGTGGTATCAGCGATCGCTCCGCACCACGGACGCTCATCAGCGGCCGGATGGTATACGCAACGACAATCCACTGATTTGCTTCGTGCGTAGTGCGTGGTCTTTCTCCGTGGGTACTGCACGCTACTAAGGACACCTCAGAGCGTGCGGAGCGTGAAAGCCAATCGCAGTTTTCGCAGTTGCGCCTATAGACTCGTGTTACATGTGCGACCCCAATCACGCGTGCGCTCCTGTTAAATCGGGACGCTTTCCCAAGAGAAATAAAATCAGCGCGCCACCCCCAAGTCCTTTTCTTTTCTTCTTCTTCTTTTTATTTTTCATATTTTTTTTCTCTCACGAGTTTTCCAGTTACGCACACGCCCCGACCCGACGTGTTAGCTGCTGCAGCTTGGTCACGTGATGATCGCGTTTCCCATTTCCGCTGTTAGCGGCGAAATCACGCAACGAGATCGGCGTAGCGTGCGCTATATGCAGACCGCGCAGGTATACCGTATCTTCTTCTGCATAACTAACACGTGCAGCGGTGCTCACTAGAATCTACCCGGGCATTGAGTGACACGGCGCCTTGCGGCAAAGACGCAAGCGTTGTTGAATTCTCGAGCGCGTTAACTAATGAAGTAATCGAGTATTCTTTTCGCAATTTCAATAGGATTTGAACTCGTCGTGGTGTTACGCTAATTAGGATGCTTGGCTGCCGATCTCAAAGAGGCAAGTTGGATCCAGGCCGGTGCGGTCGCATTCAGGCGGAGGCGAAATGACTGATTGATTTCAGCGGTTTAACGTCCCAAAACCACGATCTGATTATGAGAGACGCCGTAGTGAAGGACTCCGGAAATTTCGACCACCTGGGGTCCTTTGACGTGCACTGCATCGCGCAGTACACGGGCCTCGAAATTTAGCCTCCATCAAAATGCAGCCGCCGCGGCCGGGATTCGTTCCCGCGACCTTCGGATCTGCAGCCGAGTACCCACTAGACCACCATGGCGGAGCAGAACTGTGGTACCTCAGCGCTCAGATCGTTGCTGTCACGTTGAGAAGAGCTGGCATAACTCAATACATGATTGTATGACATCGCCACTTTCGTTATTCTTTTTTTTTTTTTTTTTCGCCACTAGCTCCGTATTTATGATGGTGGGGATGTTGCGACGTCACCGCTTATACGCTGCAGGAAGCATCTAGCCGTTTCGGTTTGAACACACATTGTTCAATCGGTTACTTGAAATTATTGGTGGGTCTCTAAGCAGATTGAACCACTTTGTCTCCTACAGGACTGTCAGCACAACTGGAAAACAGCAATACCAGAATATGGTGAAAAAAGTAGCTTTGCCGTAAGCGTTGCCATGCTATAGCCGCCCGAGATCAACAGCTTGCTCGCATTGTGCGGCAAGAGCATGCCATGGCGCTCGTTAAACGCGACGCACATGCTCTCGTCTCGTGCATCTGCGTTCGCCCGAGGGCACTGGAGGTCCGGCGTAACATCAAGGCGCTGCGACAGCTGCGAAAAATCAGACACCATTTTAGAAAACTAACGGAAATGACGACTTGGTGCGCGACGCGGCGATACATTACACGGCCTGGTTGGGTGCCGTGTTTTTTTTGTGTTTTTTGTTTTGTTTTGGCCTCCTCTAAGATTTCGCCAAGTCTGCTGCCGCTCACGCCCGAGGGCGCTAGGGGCTGCGACGACTGCGGCCGCTCCTAACGTGCGCACAATGCCGGGTACGCTACGTCCCTGAGTGCTTTATAGTGCACTCTGGTGCGTGTATGCACCAATACGTCATCGAGGCCGCCACGTTGTTGCACAGCCGCTACGCTGGAGCAAGCTGCTCTTTATCTCTAATCCTTATCTGTACGATCACTTTGGGAGCTGCGAATCTTATACAACACCACGTGTTATGCGTTTTACGTCACACGAAATGTGTCCTGCAGCTGCGATCTCCAGCCGTAGCTATACAGTTTGAACATAACCTTGTAGTCGGGTATCGCACTGTTTTTGTAATCGTCGTTCAACGAACTTTTCGTATGACCTCGTTCCTGCAGCGTTCCCGGGTAACGTGACAGAATGCGTTCTGGCGTGTTGTGGTATTGCGCATACGTTGATTGAAAGATGCATCGAGCGTATTGGGTATTGAAGAGATAAAATTACGGGGTGCGCTGCACTTTGCAGCGATGTCACACTTGGAACGAGAGAGATCCGGCTTTATGTGTTATTGTACGGTTTGAAGCAACAACAGGTTAGTAAGATGGAAGGTCGTTTATGTTAGGGGTTCCCACCATTCACTAATGCTATGAAAGAAGTTATGTGCTCCCGTATATATTTCTCTGTGAAAGTGTTGACGGGTTAGGCACGTGGCTGAAAAAGAAGAGAAAGAAAGAAATACGGAAGAAAAGAAAGAGAACAATAAGAAAGCATAATTAAGAAGGAAGGAAGGATATAGTAAATTAAATGAATAAGAATTTCACTTGTTTCGATGAAGACTAAGTGATGTAAAAAATGGCGTTCGGAAAGTATTTGAAGAAAGTATAAAACAAAATAAGTAAGAATATATAAAACAAGAGTGCGCAGACAAAGGAAAAGAAAGAAACGTTCTTGCTTCAAGTTCCTTTGTCTGCTTTGTTGCTTTCTGAAAGTGACGAAGGGGCAAAATTAGTATCAGCAAGTTAAGCAAGAAAGTTATTCATGAAAAGAAGTTGCAAACTTAACGTCCACAAGCTGTGCCACGCGATGCTACTAAATTCAGCGCATAATAAGAAGATGTAAATATACGCGCCAGCTTGCATTAGCGGTACAAGGCTGGACTAAGAGCGGAAATTGCGGAAGACCTAGCTTCTTCCTGCTTAAGCAAGCTCAACTTAGTCACGCAATTTGTCACGTGACTAGCTATTTCATAGCTTCGACCACAGCATTCCACGTGACTACCCGTTACATAGTTTTGGCGGGAAGATGTCATGCGACTAGCTGTGACGTCATGTTAAGTGATTTGGATCCCGTGTCTAGGTTTAAATTGGCTTGGCGGGCAACATACTTCTAAAGGAAGCGGTGGGTGGTGTCCGGTTCCTGCAACAGCTACAGCAGAAGACGATAAACTGCCCAGGACTGTTCACTGCGAGCCTGTTCATTTCGTTACACAGGCACGGTTTCGCTTCGTACAGAGGCCAGACTGTCCTAACGGTTACACGGAACGGCACATCTTTAAATAAAAAGAAGAAAAGAACGACACCCACCAGATCGATTCCATATGCGGTGGAAACATGTCGCGACCCCGCGTGACAGCGGCGGTCGTTCAGATTGCACGCGGTCACGCAGTTTTGGTGACCCCGCCATCCGCTGTACACACACCAATCACTTTGTGCAATCGCTTCGCAGCTCCCTTGCACCACTCATTATGCAGTCGATCATCAGGATACACGAGGACCCTGCAAATGCGTCTACTATATACGCCATCGTGTTCCTGTCGTCTGGTTTGATCAAACTTGATAGCAGACAGGCGCTGCCGTTTTAACGTCTGTTTTCTCGTGACTCTCCCGTCTGCTTTTATGAAAAACAGAACATCGTCTGCTTCCGCTTGTTCATTTAATTGGGGTCGCTTTGATTTTGGGGAGGGGAGGGGGGGGTTGCTGTTTCATTACCTACGTCGAGTGAGTCCGTTCCCGCAATACGCCACCGAGATCTGAGATATAAGCGTGACACGTCACCGGGCCGCATACCGATTAGCCGTGAAATGACGTTCCCACAGCCGTTGCAACGACGACTTACAGAACGCGCCTGCTCTATTAGAGCTGTCTGCAAAGCGAAGTCGATATCGCTTTAGAATGCCGGGCTCCGCGGCGTTTGTTGCATCTGCGTTTACGCATGCGTATTGAGCTGTGCGTGCCCCTGATGACGGGGTACGATAAATGACAGCCATACATGCATGGTGCTGAGGTTTTATTAGGCCTTATTTACTGCGCACTTAGAACGGGAGGTCCATTTGCGGTGTTAGGCGTGTGCGTATATACGAAACCCTGATTTATTCGTGCCTGTTTAGAGCGTCGTTTCTGGGAGCACTTACGACGGAGTACGTGCAGCTCTCTGCTGTTATACTTTGTCCCATGTCCAGCGCAATTTTGTGCCGTTGGTCGGCTTTCTTTTTGTCTTTTGTATTCGTGTCTTATCTGTGCGGCTGGCGCAGAAAGACACGGATAGAACTTTGCGCCGCCGCTTTGCGGGAGGGACAGATGAGACACTGTATCATCATCATTAAAGAAAACAAAAACAAAAAAGCAAGGACGTAATGCGAGCAGGACGAAATCCGATTGGGCGTCATAGAAAATTTGGGGCCGGTTAAAGATTTCTTTTCAAAAGCTGCTATCCGTATGCACTGTCGGCACTTTCTTGTTATATACAGGCTAACAAATAATAATAATAATAATAATAATAATAATAATAATAATAATAATAATAATAATAATAATAATAATAATAATAATAATAATGGGCTTTCACGCGCCGCCAGGCTTCGATTGAGCGACCTCGAGCCATACCAAGCCAACACCTTAGCCGTTGTGAAGACTTCCGTGCAACACTAATGCTGTAGGGATAATCACCCCGAACCTGTGTTGGTCAGGAACGACAACAAAGAACCCTAAGTTGCTTCCATTCTCGTGATGAGAACGCGGATCCCCCCCTAAAACTTGAAGCAAGTTAACTGACACACCCGCTGCGTACACAAGAGGGACACGAAGTCCGATGATACACCGTTTGAAGCGGGCCTTGGAGGCAAATGCATCGCAAGGTGCAACCGCGACGCTATCAAAGAGCGCCGAACAATGTACGCTACAAATCTCTCAAGCATGCGCACAGTGCTCGCCATGACAGTGCCTTCCTCGCCCTGTTGGTTGGTTGTCGGTTGTTTATTAAAAGAAATGCATACAAAAGCTGGGAGGAAAGAGGAAAGGGATTACTGGGGACCGCAGTAACTTTCTAGCCGACTCCAGTAAGTGAAGAGGGTACGGGGGTGGGGTTAAATGATTAAAACAAGTAGAGAGCGAGATGAAAAAGAGGAACTATTTACATATTTACACGAAAGTTTCAGTTCATTTCCGATGCAGCCTCTAGCAGTGAGTTGTCAGCCGGCGCCGCACACCGACACTCCGAGTTCCTTTTTGACGCTGTTTACAACGAAGGACATCCTATGACTGCGCAGCCTTCCGAGTAGCGCGCAGTGAAAACGACGGAACGACAGTGCCGTGACGAAACCCAGAAAGACAAGGAAACAAGCTGTTATCCACTTGCCTGCTGCTCGCCCGTCAAGTTTTTTTGTCCCTGCATCCCTGCGGAGAACGTTTACTATAGAACCACGGATTACTCCGAACGCGGGCACGTCTTCACAGTGGGTGGCTGAAGCCAGCCGTTCCTAAATTTTAGGTCTCTCTAACCTACAGCATCACACAAAACGGGAGATGAACGTACCCGCTTCCGTTTTGTGGAAAGTAGAAAGGGGGAGACCGTTAGAGAGGCGGCTTCGCTTTCCTCTCGTTCTGCAATTGTGCAGGTGCATATGCGCATAGTAACAGACTTCTGCACGACTCTGCAGAATCTCCCTCGCACTGGTTTTCCCAAAATAGAGCCACTCGCTCGGCGAGTATTGTGAGCCCCGTGCGATTACCGCACGCTGTGCGATGACCGCACCCCACAGCGTCCTTGCAGAGCTAGGATATACCTCCTCCGCGAATCGGTGACTGAGCGGTCACCGGTACGAGCTTCCCAACTGCATTCCTTGCGCTTCTGCCACGTTGCCAGAATTCTGGCTCCGTGATCACGTGTGTGTACACTCTTAGCACGGTAACTTTTATGTTGTTTTGCGGGGTTTAACGTCCAAAAACCAGCTCTGATTATGAGGGACGCCGTAGTAGAGGGCTCCGGAAATTTTGACCACCTGGGGTTCTTTAACGTGCTCTGACATCGCACAGCACACGGGCCTCAACATTTCGCCTCCATTGAAATGCAGCCGCCGCAGCCGGGATTCGATCCCGCGACCCTCGGATCAGCAGCCGAGTACCATAGCCACTATAGACCACCGTGGCGGGGCACGGTAACCTTTATAGGCACACAAACATGTGAAGATATGCTCCTTTACTAAAGGTTAAAGCACTTAAACTTGACCCCCTTCCCATTCGTTATTTCATAGCTTGGGCCTCGTTGCGGCAGACATGGTGCCTTAGGTAGCACATGAGGGTTTATTGGGCAGCAGCCACCTCGACATAAGATCACGTTCTACGTGACGCCTCCTGGCAGTGTGCTACACTCGCCGCCATGGCTACGAGTGGCGCTGCCTAATGTTGAATTCCAATGGCAGATCGCGAGCGCTCAGCCGGATCGCGAACGGAGCGCTCCGCTCCGAGCAAGATCGCTTTCGTCAAATCTGCCATTGGAGGGCATTCGCTCGCGCGGGAGCACTTAGTACGCGGAAATCTAGCGAGAGGGCGCTAGCGTAGAGGGGACCCGGATGATCCCAGCATTCTGTGCGCTTTGTTTAGTGCGGTAGTTGCGCGAGTGTTGCACGTTCTGGTGCTCTTCCAGGCTGGTATGATGGTAGCGGCCTAGAACCAGATGAAAGTCAGCCCATGAGTTTCAGCACACTTTGCGGGCACTCCACCGTGGCAGCTTGACGGTCATGTATACGTGGAGTAGCAAATCCCGCAACTAACTGCTCTTCTACACGCCGCGACAAACGGAAGTGCCTACGGAACTAGAGGAAAACATTGTTTCAGATAAGTTCTTTTTTCCATGCTAGAGGCACCAGAGTTGTGCCGTACCTCATCGCCCAAATATCGCCGAACGACGTCCTCGACGAAGCCAATCACCTTAGGCGTCTTGGCAGGAAGACGGAAAATCGTGTCGAATGCCCGTTTGTACACAGCAGCCTCAAACTCGCTCTCTGTGTCCGAAGAATCCTCACTGGATTCGACACTTGTGCTGTCCGACTCCAAACTCTCTAGCAGAAACAGCATGAGCGCACGGCGGGAAGTGCTTTTCCCGTCGTCCACTGCGGCCCACAGCTGTTAAACAGCCGGCCGTGACGGGAAGAGAGCCGGGCTGAAGCGGGCGCACAAATGACGTCACGCGTACTTCCGGCCAAATCCGCCGATTTAGACGGAGCAAGAATTGTTGCTCCACGGAGCGATCCGGAATCCGCGGCTGCTCCCAATCTGCCATTGGAATGTAACTGCTCCGTATAGAGCAGAAAAACATGATCTGGTTCTGCCATTGGAATTCAATATTACACTCCTAGGATTCCACATACATAAATGTCCAATAAATTAGACGGAGGGACGACCGCCTTCGTAGCCCAGCGGTAGAGCATCGGACGCGATATCCGAAGGTCGTGGGTTCGGTTTTCCAACGAAGGCAGATTTGCCTTTTCGCCCACTTTAATTCCTTTCTACTTACCCCAAAATACAATGTCGTAATTACGAATTGGAATAACTTCCCCTAAGCTTTCCAGGGCTTCAATTTTTGATGTTTGATTGACTTGTTTCTAACAAATAAAGCGAGCCCCTGACCTCCTTCCCTTTCGTTATATATATATATATATATATATACATCCGAGGGCCTATGTGCAATACCCTAATACCGCTTAGTAAGGTGCCTGTACGTCATTGGGCTATGTCTACCCATCCATGTCATCTACAGGTCGATTTAGCCGTTATTCATTTGTGTACCCAAAACAACAGCGCTCACCTGTGCAGCAGTACGACGGCCACCAGGACCGCTTCGCGGGCCTGCCAAAGGCTATGCATGCCCGCGCAGTCACGTGATCAAACATGCCCCATCCTGTGCTCCGCTGCTGCAAACTGCCAGTTGGTAGAGTGCTTGCTGGGCACCTCTGGGATCAGTGTTCAATAACCTCTTACCGCTTGGTAAGTTGCGCATTTAAATCGCAGGAAGCGACACAAGGAATGACTTTCTCGATTTTAATTGTGTTCTAACGAGACCTTAAATGTATATTTTAGGTGGCCCTTGATTGACATATCCTGTATGGAATTCAAACACCCCTGACGCTTACCCATATACCATGGGGGGAGCACTACAGGTATGGGATACGTGCACGTTGTTATTGCAGTATTAAATGCGAAGCATTTCTTGGCGAACTTGAGCCATTCGAACGTATATCTATCTATCTATCTATCTATCTATCTATCTATCTATCTATCTATCTATCTATCTATCTATCTATCTATCTATCTATCTATCTATCTATCTATCTATCTATCTATCTATCTATCTATCTATCTATCTATCTATCTATCTATCTATGCGCCTATGTCTCGGTGGTAATCTCGTTTACCTGGTGTACACCAAAACAAGGATGGTGGTAAATCATTGCATGACGAACTTGAATCGTCCATCCTTACATCCCTAACATGATGTAGTCGTCATGCACGTCAGGATTAATGACAGCGAAATCATGTGTGGCTCATACCCACAGGGCTCGGCCCGTGATACTCAGGTATGCGCCACAGGTGTTTGAATTTTATGCAGCCCGTGTCACAGATATTTAACATATCTATAGAGCGCACTCAAAACATCATCATCATCATCCTATTTAGGTCCACTGCAGGACGAAGGCCTCTCCCAACCATTTCCAATCCACCCTATCCTGAGCGAGTTGGTTCCACTTTATGCCCGTAAACTTTTAAATTTCATCGCTCCACCTAACATTTTGCCTGCCTCTGTTGCGTTTTCCCTCTCTTGGTAAACAACAAAGGCATACCCTTTGTCGATCGTAGCATGAAATATTGTGATGTAGACATAACAAACACGCAGACACACATGAGCACGCTGTCATCTCGGAAGGCAACGGGTTACCGAAACCGGGCCATCGACGTGCCAAGCAAGCACGCTACCACTAGGCTATACGGCGGCTTCTCCCACACGGTAAATATAGTAAATGAGCCTAATGCACAAGTAGATGTCAGGACTGGGCTTGCGTAACGTCATTTGAGCTTCTTAGCAATGTAATAAGTGCTTTCATAGCAATGCAGTGAGCGATACACGTGTTCTACAGGCACTGAGCGTTCGCTTTTGTCCAATTTAGCTTTAAAGGGACTGTCTACCGCTTGGAAAATGTTTTAAGATTCTGGTAAAATTGGGCAGATCGTGCGTCACATTTACGGGAACGAGCACGCTTTCACCCCACAAAAAAGGAATTAGGTTTTTAATTTTGCTCTGAAAGTGGCGCAAAAAACGCCGCTAGCGACACCCAACAGCGTGTTCGTCATTTTCCAAGTGTACGAGAACCAGCCCACGCAGGCATGCATATTCTGCTGGAAAACTTTCATGTATGTCTTACAAGCGCGTACTTCACCCTATGAGACACCTTGTTATAGCGTGCAGTAGCAATTTGTTCTTTTTTTCGTTGCTTTCGCGGTGGCGCAGGTGGCGCTGCCTTCGAATTCGTCTGCCCGTAAAGACGTGTAGTACTGCGCTTGTCATGCATGCGGCCTTTTACTGTTTGAGGCAAGGTCCGGTTGCCTGAGAACCCGAAGTTACAGAGCGAAATTCAATAAAGAAGGGGATACATGTACGTGCTGTGGAAATGCTAGGGAAACGACAGACCATATTTTGATTGAATGTACAGATGTCCACCCAGGTGTAGCTGTGGACACTACCCTACAGGAGGCCATGGGTTTCAGGAGTAACAGGGGAAAGCTGAACATGCCGGCGATAGATATAAGTAAAAGGCGCTTAGAGCATTGGTGGCGCAAAAGTATGGAGCAAACAAAAGCGCAAGGTAGTTCGGGTAAGATTGTTACATCACAGCAGAACGATAATAGAAAAAATAAATAGACGAGGAAAAAAATTAGTTGTGAAAATATGTGTGATTCGGGAAAAGAAATGGTTGTAAACGAAAAAGAAATAAAGCTAGAGCTTGGTGGCCCGGCCACCGCCCCGTTATAAAGGGGACGCTCCTAATATCCATCCATCCATCTGCCCGTAAAGACGTGTAGTACTGCGCTTGTAATGCATGCCGCGCTCCGAGGCACACCCCCGCGCGCCGACTTTTCCTCGCCTCTCCTCCTGCTCGTCACCTCTGGAATGTCGACCTTGAAACCGGTTCGTGTTGAGAAGCCTCCCGCGCCCGAAAGGGTTTCCAGGGAGACGACGACGCATCATGCGCGGTACCCAGTGTTGCTGGCATGCCTACACTAGGAAAGGAGCGACTTCGTAGATGAAAAAAATTGTGTTTTAATAATTTCTATTGAGTTTCTGGAGAAACCACTGCACGCTGGGACACTTCGAAAGGTACGCTTTCTGTTGAGCCAAAAAACGGGAGAGCGATGAAGGACGGTATACAGTCCCTTTAACTCTTAGGAATCGATCAACGAACGACGCTCCTGATACGCGAACCCCCTTGCATTAGTTTGCATTTCTTCTGGATGAAACAAGCGTCTGTGCTGTGCACTAGGATCAGTGTCAACGTTACGTCCTGCCTGTCGAGTTTCCTGGTTATCCCATGTTAAGCATACGCCTATGCACATGCACGCTGCACAAAGACGTTCATCACATTTGCAGAACTTCGCTGAATCCCGCAACCAAAGGCGATTGCCTCGCTGAGTGCTTAGCAAGCTGACGAATCCCACGCTGCATGGAGGATTTTGTTAATCGTGACGTGCGTGGTGAGTATGTCATGTTAGTGACGTAAAGGTCAATCATTCGTGTTGATACGTTGATATCCTGCCATCCAAATGGTATACGCCAAGGAAAGCGCTGAGACGTAGGCGACATAGATAGATAGATAGATAGATAGATAGATAGATAGATAGATAGATAGATAGATAGATAGATAGATAGATAGATAGATAGATAGATAGATAGATAGATAGATAGATAGGGAATAAAATTTATTGGATGTCCTGCACATGGCTGAAGAGCCCGCCTAACTACACCCACGTTACAACCGGGAGGTCAAGCCTCCTGGCCCTATCATGGGCGCACTGGGCAGCTATAGGACTTGTTGCTTGTGGTCTTGCGACCTGATCATGCTTGATAACCTGTCACGAGTAATGGCAGGGCCAAGCGACCCACACTCCCAGAGCGTATGTTCTAATGTACAATCGTCTTCCGTGCAGGCTTTACACATAGTATCCATCTCTTGAATGCTATACCCTTCCTTGTACTGTACAGGTGAGAAATATGAAAGTGTTTGTAGTTGTCTAAGTGTCACTGCTTGTGCCCTGTGTAGTTTGATGTGGGAAGGAGAAAACAGCCTCCTACTCATGTAATGTTGCTTTGTAATTTCGTTGTGTGTCATGGGAGTATCTCTGAGTGTATTCTCAAATCCAGCAGAGTCGATGCCATTTGTAAAAGCACCCCGGTCAGCGAGTTCGCGGGCAGCGCTGTTGGCCGACTCATTTGGATTGATGGAGCACCCTTCGATATTGCCCAGATGAGCTGGAAACCAATAAACATACTTTACTTCTTGTGCCTTGATTTCTTTGATTACCCTGGGCGCTTGCGGGGCTATTCTTCCTCTACTGAAAGCTCTAATTGCGCTTTTAGAATCGCTGTAAATTTCATTGAACCTGGCGTCTGCAATTGCTAGTGCTATGGCAACTTGTTGTGCAACTTCAGCTTTACGGGTATAGAGAGCAGCTCCGCTGACTGTACGCCCCTTGTGATCAACTACGACTGCTGCAAAAGCGTCGCCTCGTTCGAGCTGCGCAGAGTCAACGAAGCATGCTGTCGCCCCTCCTTTCTCCATTGTGTTAATGAGGTTCTTAGCTCGAGCCAATCTCCTGTTGATGTTGTGGACAGGGTGCATATTTCACGGTAGTGGCTGTGCAACAACATTGCTCACAATGTCGCAGGGTACCTTAACATATGTGTCTTGCTCTATGATGGAGTTAACTTTGATTTTATCAAGAATGTATCGTCCTGTTCTTGTAGTAGATAGTCTCAATTTTTGTGACGTCTCTTGGGCCTCGATGATAGCTATCAATGTATTGTGGGCTCCCACTTGTAGAAGCAAATTAGTGCTGGTTCGTACACTGAACCCGAGTGCGCTCTTAGGAAGTGTCTTTATCATATTGTCTATTCTCTTAGTTTGCTGAAGCGTCCATTTGTAACATGGCAGCCATGCATGTTATATGGCCTAGAACGAAGGAGTGGAAGAGTCTAATCAGAATGTCCTTCTTCATGCCTCGGTGCTTATTGGAGAGTCTTCTTATCACACTGTGCATTCTGAGTTTTTGTCGAAATTCTTTCTAACGCGCTGACTTGTTAGTTCCGTTGGAGTCAATGAAGAACCCGAAGACTCTGGTTGTGTTAACTCTGGGTATATTAGCTCCTGTAGATGTGAATAATTGTATGTCACATTCTTCTAATGGCTGCCAGCCTTTGGGTCTCCCTCCACACTCCCTTCTGTATAACAACGAAAGGGAAGGGGTCAAGGGCTCGTTCTTTATTTGTTAGAAACAACTTAATGAGCAAACAGACAATGAAGCCTAGGAAAGCATAGGGGAAGTTACTTGTGGTATTTCAATTGTGGAGAAAGTAGAAAGGATCTAAGTTCACGTTCTACGTGACGCCTCCTGGCAAGAAAGTGCTGTTCTACACACGCCGCCTTGGCCACGAGTGGCGCTGCCTAACACTCCCAGGATAATACGTACATAAATACACAATAAAGTGGACGGGGGGGACGACCGCCTTTGTAGCTCAGTTGGTAGAGCATCGGACGCGACATCCGAAGGTCGTGGGTTCGGGTCCCACCGAAGGCAGGTTTGTCTTTTCCTCCACTTTAATTCCTTTCTACTTTCTCCACAATTACAGTACCACAAGTAACTTCCCCTATGCTTTCCTAGGCTTCATTGTCTGTTTGCTCATTAACTTCTGTATAACAACAACTCCTGACTTATGGGGGGAGCATCTGAGGCCGGTTGGTCTGAGGTAATCTTCGACCGTTTTAATTGCCCTCGTTTAATGAATCCCGAATTTGTCCTTCACTACCGCTAGAGCACCATACAGTTAGATCGTCGGCGTATATAGTGCGGTCAGTCCCTTCGACCTCCTTTAGCTTTCTTGATAGTCCGATCATGCAGAGATTGAAAAGGACTGGCGATACCCAAAACAACAGCGCTCGTCCGTGCAGCAGCTGCACGACGGCCACCGTGGCCGCTTCGCGTGGCTTCGCGGGCCTCCTAAAGACCATGCATTCCCGCGCGGTCACGTGATAAAAACGTGACACAGCCCGTGCGCCGCTGCTGCAAATGGTCTGTTGGTAGAGTGCTTGCTCTGGGATCCGTGTTCGATAAACTTTTACCGCTTGCTAGGTTGCGTATTTGTCCGTGTACCTGCAGTGTGCACATTTCAATCGCAGGAAGCGACAAAAGGAATGCCTTTCTCGATTTTAATTGTGTTCTAACGATACCTTAAATGTATATATTTTAGGTGGCCCTTTATTGACATATGCTGTTTGAAATTCAAACACCTCTGACGCTTACCCGCATAGGGGCGAACACTACAGGTGTGAGCCACACGTTATTGCAGTATTAAATGCGAAGCATTTCTCGGAGAACGTGAGAAACATCGACCGTATCTATCTATCTATCTATCTATCTATCTATCTATCTATCTATCTATCTATCTATCTATCTATCTATCTATCTATCTATCTATCTATCTATCTATCTATCTATCTATCCGCCTACGTCTCGGTGCTATCCCAGTCGTGTCGTTTACCAGGTATACAGCAAAATATGGTTTGGTAGTAAATCATTGTATACATGACGAACATGAATCATAGATCATTACATCACTAACACGATATATAATCGGCATGCGTATCAGGTTTAACGATAGTGGAATCATGTGTGACTCATGCCCGTGATATTCCCAGCCCTGGTATGCCCGACAGGTGTCTGAATTTTAGGCAGCCTGTGTCAATCTCGGGCCATCTGGAATAGACATTTAACATGTCATTAGAGCTCACTAGAAAACAACAAGGACGGTACCGTTTGTCGATCGTAGCATGAAATGTTGTGATGTAGACATAGGAAACGCACAGACACACATGAGCACGCTGTCATCTCAGAAGGCAAACTACCAAGCGTTAGGCGGGTGTCGAACCCGGGACAACGAGGCTCCAAGCAAGCACGCAACCACTAGGCTATACGGCGGCTTCTTCCACATGGTAAATATAGTAAATGAGCCCATAATGGACAAGTAGATGTCAGGACTGGGCTTGTGTAACGCCATTTGAGCTTCTTAGCAATGAAATAAGTGCTTTCATAGCAATGTAGTGAATGATACACATGTTCTACAGGCACTGAGCGTTCGCTTTTGTCCAATTTATCTTGAACCCTTAGGAATACAGATCAACGGACGACGCTCCTGATACGCGAACCCCCTTGCATTAGTTTGAATTTCTTCTGGATGAAATAAGCGTCTGTGCTGTGCACTAAGGTCAACGTTACGTCGTGCCTGTCGAGTTTCCTGGTTATCCCATGTTAAGCATACGCCTATGCACATGCACGCTGCACAAAGACGTTCATCACATTTGCAGAACTTCGCTGAATCCCGCAACCAAAGGCGATTGCCTCGCTGAGTGCTTAGCAAGCTGACGAATCCCACGCTGCATGGAGGATTTCGTTAATCGTGACGTGCGTGGTGAGTATATCATGGTACTAGTGATGTGAAAGTCAATCATCCGCAGTGGCGCACCGACGGTGGGGGGGGTGTTTCGGGGTCGTAACCCCCCCCCCCCCCCTGAGGCCTACCTAACCCCCCTCCCACTCCATAACTGCTCCTATGTCCTAGAAGAATGTGACGCTAATGTCTCTGCAAAACGCCAAAAAAATAATAAAATAATCATCATCATTGATGCATTTCATTTACTTTTTTTTTACGCAACAACTGTGTAATCGCATGCCCGGCCCTTCGTGAAAAATTGAACCCCCCCATGGGCAGAGATCCTGGGTGCGCTACTGATCATCCGTGTTCATACGTTGATACCCTGCCATCCAAATGGTATACGCCAAGCAAAGCGCTGAGACGTAGGCGAAATTAGATAGATAGATAGATAGATAGATAGATAGATAGATAGATAGATAGATAGATAGATAGATAGATAGATAGATAGATAGATAGATAGATAGATAGATAGATAGATAGATAGATAGATAGATCAAAGCATCCACAGTATAGCGCATCCAGGACGGGGCAGAGAAGAGACACGTAACACACACACGGCGCTAACTTTCAACAATGGTTTTTATTTCGAGAACGAACAGTACATGCACGCTATGCCAGTGCGTGACAAGCCACGTGATCAAACACGCAATGGTGCATCTAATCCAAATCATCAAGTGACACTCAAATATTCAATTTATTTAGCTGACAAAGATATAGATGGTTGACTAATGCACGTGCTGCCAAGCTTGGCGATGAAATGCGCTTCAATTATAAGCCTTGTCATCTCGTTACTGCTAAGTTCCAATGATACTCGTGTGGTTGAAGAGGGGATGGCATGCACACTTCTTTGCGAGAAACCCCTCTGGCTACGCCTTGGCAACTTTATTCCTGTGCTCGCTGAGCCTCCCATTAACGCATCTACCGGTTTACCCCACATCGCATGCACCACACTTTAATTGTATCCGGTAGACAACTCCTCCGGCGTAGGGTATATGTGCTGTTCGTTCTCGAAATAAGAACTATTGTTGAAAGTTAGCGCCGTGTGTGTGTTACGTGTCTTGCTCTGCCCCGTCCTGGAGTGGATGCTATGGATCACCAACAAGCCCGCCGTGCAACCCTAGATCAAAGGCTGTTTTCCCAATCCAGCCGGCAATAGTAAGAAGGCGCAAACGTAATTGCCGTTACCACAGGGAGAACAACTGCAACAATCAGAAAGTAGTCGCACAAAGGTGCGCCGTAAATCTTTCCTGACTGTCGCGAAAACTAGAAAAAAAAGAGAGAGGAAGATGAGGAAGTGGATACGCGCCTTTCTCTTGCCTCGTCAAGCTTTCAAAAAAAGAAAGAGAGCTGTCACATTTATCATAACCAGCAGCGCGCCGCAACATTTATGGGAACACGCTAGCAAAAGGGGACGGAAAGAGAATCCTTCTAATAACCATGGGCGACATTTTTCCTCGAAAACGGGGCACATTGTTATACGGCAACGTGGTCACTCGGCCAGGGATGGGAGCAGCTCCGTGGTAGAAGCCATGCTGAGCTGTACTGCTGCAGGTCTTAGACGTGCCACTTCCACCTCGCAAAATCGAAACGCGCACCGCTGGTTTTTCTTTCTTTTCCTCCCTTCCGCTTATTCTTCTTTCTTTGTTAGTTAACGACAGCATCGTCCGCGTGCTCCTCCTTTCGCTCCAACTTCTACGGAAACCGAAACGCTTTCGGCCTTGTCCCTTTCTCCATGCCGCACCGTACGCACAACAACTGCGGGGCAGGTATATAGCAGCTGCCTCGCCCATTAGCCACCGAAACGTAACCAGGGGTATCCACCGTCTTCTGCAAGAAGTAGACGATGACGACCGAAGAAAACGAGCTCTCTCTGTTTCTTGACAAGAACGAGCAAAGGGAGAGAGAGATGGAGCAAGAGATAAAAGGTCAGAGGAGCAACAAACATTCCTGCCTTCAGCCTACCAGGGTTGTTTCTCTGTATTTCTTGCACACGTTCGGACCGTTTGCTTTCCTTCGATTGTCTACGCGCTGTTGCCGGGGCTCCTTTTATTATTATTTTTCTTTCTTCGACTTTCATACTTCCAGAAGGTGTCCGCTTTTGTCGCAGTCTTCGTCACGTCAGGGTGCCTACTACATGACCCCCTCCACTTTCCTGTGTCAACTCCCATTTTTGCAACGTCCGCCGCTAAGCATTGTATTACCGCTGCTTTTCTTTGGGTACGTTTTACTTATTTATTAGCTTTTTTTTTTTTTGGCGTCACATTTCTCGTTCGCCTCACCTTCTCGGAAAGAGCTGAGTCTCCGCGCGAGGGTGCACCCGTACTTGGCCATCATGCATTTTTCCCCATAACCCGCGAAGTCATAACGCACACCTACGCAAGCGCTTGCAAAATCCTTTCTTTCCTCGTTCCTCCTCCCTTCCTCCACTGGCGCATATGCCCCGGAAAAATGGCATAACTGCCGCGAGCGGCCAAGAAAGCGCGACGGGGCGTCCGCGTGGCTTCTCTGCAAATGCTGGCGGCCCGCCTCAGAAAGATGAAATACGGCCGTCGGAAGGTTGCAACAAACAACCGCTGAGAATCCACTTTTTCAACAAAAGAAAGTAAGAAAGAAAGAAACTCAGAAGGACAGAAAGAAACCGGCAAGCTTAGGAGTACAGGTATGGTATACAGAAGCCCAGAAAACTATGAGTGTGGACTGTGGGTAGGAGGGGGGATGGAACCTTCCTTCTATCTACCCATCCCGCTGTTCTGCCTTTTGTTAGGAGTACGCGTGCACCCTCTCGCGAATCGTTCCATCTCTCCAGTAGTTGCGATTCTGTTGCGCCTCCCGGCAGCATAACCCTTTCAAACAGAGAAACACCCCTCTACCCCCCTGGCTAGGGAATGGGGAGGGGGGGGGACATTGTTGCCCCCTCCTCTCCCCCTAACCCCTCTGTGGAAGCGCCGAGCGCCCCCCTTCGCGCGCCTCCGCAACGCACCGACCGCCCCCGCTGGGGGCAACTTGCGTGCCGTCTCCTTTTTTCTTCTTGCTCAGCATGTCTTGTATCAGCTGCTGCCGCTGCTACAGCCTCGGAAGAAGCATATGTACGGCAACAAGCTTTATTTATTATTTTTTTCGACCGTTTTCTCATCCTTCATCTTTCGTGTTGTCAAAAAAAAAAAAAATGAGTCCCCCGCAACCCTTTCTCTCGCTCGCTTCCCACACGACGCACGAGTGCATGCAGCGGCGTCAGACCATATTTGTGGAACGTTTCCCAGGCTTCTGGCTCGGTTCTCTTGGCGGGCGAGTTAGGGTGATGCGGGGGAGGCTCGGACACACAGCACACGTCTCGGCGCTCTCTTCAAAAACTCTTCAATCCTCAGATCCTCGCAACCATTCCTCCCCCTTTACCATTTATGATGAATATTTTTATTTACAGCTTTTAAAACGTTTACTAGCACCGTTCTTCGGAAGTCTCAAAGTACTTCCCAGGGCATGCCGTAGTAAGCCTCCCCCGAAACTTCGGCGAGCCCCCAAAATCGCGTTGCGTCCGCTTGTCCGAGCCCATTCTAAAAAGCACCGCTGCTTCGGCTTCTCGGAGCGTGGTGGCACATACGTATACTGTGATGCTCCCCACCCCCTTTTTTTTTTCATCTCTGAAGCGGCCATGATGGCGCCGAACGTCATAAACAGGACAGATTGCGTTTCGGACCCTCCTCTCTCGCTCCCCCCTATTCGCCCTGCACCGTGGACGCGATCACGTCTTGTGCGCTTGCGCGGTGTCTTTTTTTTTTTGTTATTTATCAGAGGATTCGCCATCTTGCGGCTGGCGCTTGCATTATGGAGGGGGACGTCTTGCGTTCGGTCACTTCTTTCCCCGTGTTTCCACCATTTTTCCTTTTCTGAATTCATATTTCCATTCAAGACTTCAGCACCCTCGCATGAGTACGGACGATGGCGTCTTTTCCATTCACGAAAACTCTTTCGGTGCGGCGCGCGGAGCAGCTGGTCTAATACACGGTAGTGTGTTCGACGAAGTTGTGCTCGGGCTTTCGCGTGCCTGCTCGGTCGCCCATATTGAATGGAGGCCGAGCTACCGGAGTCTCGTCCCAGTGCCCTGTCCCTTGGGCCTTCATGACAACTACAGGCGTCCCCTTCCCTATCACGATTGCGGGGCAGTTCACAAAGAAGGGACACGCTGTGAGTTGCAATGTTGGCTCCAGTTGCAAAGGCAGTTTGGACGAGTCTGTGAGACGAGTGTTCTTGCTATTATTATTGCTTTTTGGTCAGCTGTTGTCCCGGGTGGAGCGAAAGAGTGCGTGATAGCTCCCGTATGCGACCCGTACTGGCGGATCGGACCTCAGGAAAGGCGCATGGCCTTTTACAAGAACGGAGGTATCTCTTCTATGACGTGCAAAACAGAGACGGAGAGAGACGAATAAAGTTGCCATACACGAAAGACATGCAGAGGTCGACTACGTTGTTTCCAGGTTGGCTGTGATGTATTGATTTGATTTCTGAGGTTCTACGTCCCAAAAACACGATATCATTACGAGAGACGCTGTAGTGGAGGGCTCCGGAAGTTTCGATCACCCGGGGTTCTTCAACGTGCACTGACACCGCACAGTGTACACGGTCTCAATATTTTCGCTTCCACCGAATTGAAGCCACCGCGGCTGGGATTCGATCCCACTACCTTCGGATCAGCAACCAGAGTGCCACAGCCCCCCACGGTGGTCTACGTACTCGGCTGCTGATCCGAGGGTCGCGGGATCGAATCCCGGCTGCGGCGGCTGCATTTCGGTGGAAGCGAGAATATTGAGACCGTGTACACTGTGCGGTGTCAGTGCACGTTAAAGAACCCCAGGTGGTCGAAATTTCCGGAGCCCTCCACTACGGCGTCTCTCATAATCAGAGCTGGTTTTGGGACGTTAAACCCCACATAACAACAACAGCCAGAGCGCCACAGTCACTAGACCCCCGTGACGGGGCAGGCTGCGATGCAGCACAGGCAGAGAAGATAAGGAAAATGAAGAATTCGTACACGCTGCACTTCCTTTCATTTGGCCCCGAAGCTTGAACGCGCTACGGAGCCTTAGAACAACTGAGACTCACGATGGAATATATTATATAAACCTCTACGTCCAGCCAAGATCTCGCGACTCATTCAGTTGCGTTTCGAAGAGTACACGCGTTCGTTTCGCGCACTTCGACGCCTGTACCTCGAAGGATGAGGTGCCAGTTTGATCGCGCGGAGGCGCAGTGTGTAAATGAGAAATGTCTCCTCCCGTTCTTATACTGCACGATCCGTCTTGACGACGCCGCTGTCGGCATGGCAGGTTACCAAAGCGTGCATATGGCTGTACCGCTTTCTCATTACGGTGCCGATATGTCTGAGCTGTGTAGTGGTTCGATCCATGACAGCTCTCAGAAAAAATTCATAAATGACAGCTGAGTATAGCAGAATGGATCATGATGTAAATGTAAACGTAGATGGAACAGGATGGCACACACCCGTAGCTATAGAAAAAGAGTATGTCGAATAGGACTTACAATGGCTAAGTTGTGTTGTGGGAGTTAGAACAAAAAGGGAAATTTAAATGTATTAAGACGACAAAAAAGAAAGTCGCAGTTAGAATAATTCGTGGTACAAAGTTCAAACAAGCTGAAGCAGAGAAGAAGGAGGGCGGTAACTATTTTTTTAACAAGTTAAAATTAAACGATGTATCAACTCCTGCAAGGCATTGCCAACCCCTCCTGACGTCGAGGCTCTAATGAAAGTAAAGGTTTAGCGGTGAAGTCTAACCTAAGGAGGCGAAACATCCCACCTAATATTTTCTGGGATTTGACGTTCCAAATCCACGATGTATGATTATGAGAGACGCCACATGTGAAAGGGGCTCCGTAAATACGGACCACCTATAGTTTATTTGTTTCCTAACTTATTCACATCGCGCAGTACACGGGCCTCTATAATTTCGCCTCCATCGAAATGCGGAAACGCGGCCGGTAAAGGGTCACGGCCGCCACCTACAAGACATGTGTTTTGCACCACATGTTTGCATCACATGTTTGCATGTGATGCAAACGTTTACAAAGAAATAAGAATATGCTCTATTGTCTCGCGGACTCCCCAATACGAAATTATGCCGCATGCTCCCTGTGAAAAAACATTTAGAGACATTAAATAATCTGAACAGATGGCCACTATCACCGGGGAAAATTTTGTCTCCTAGGCCAACAACAACAACAAAATATCGCAAGACGTTGCAGCACGTGCATTGGTGAAATTTTCAAAGGACTCAAAAATATCACGAAGATCCTACACTATATAGAATGTTTTTGCCTGCATTACTATTATTAGCATACACTGTAGATTACATATTTCTTGTATATGTCTCCTATATATCTCCATGTTATTGCTACATTTGTTCTGTGAACACGTCTCTTGTAGTGTGGCAAGTGAGCTCGCGAGTCATAGTACCAATATGCGCTGCATGAACACGGTGGACTCTAGTGCGGAACATGCTGCTGTGCGAAATTTGCACTCTACGGCTCTCTCGTTTCACGAGCACTTAAACGGCGGTAGTGACGTCCGTGTACTTTATTCGTTCATTTTTGCGAATTACTTCTAACTTTCCGACGACAACCACCCTGTTAACCTCACAAATTTGAACACTCAGTTGGTTGCTGAGTGTTCAAACCACAAACATACAACAGAGACCTAAGCATATATCCTCAAAGCCTGTCTCTTGAGCAGAACGAGAAGCTAAAACGCATGCGCAGCAGCCACCAGAATAAACATTACGCATTCACTTTTCTAGGAATGTGCATACATGTACACAATGCTATACAGATATACGTATTTTATTTCGCATTCGCGATCTACTGTTGTTCAACTTCCTGTTTCACGGCAAGAACACTCTTGCAACGATCTATTCAACACGTGCCCTCCTAGAGAGAGTTACGTCGTATATCGCGCCGGCATATTCGATATTCGCTACCTGTCGTATCTTATCCACGGAGATGATAAGAGAGCGAGGTGTACATTTAGATAGGGGGTCCTTCAAAAAAAAGGTGAGCACAGAGCA